>SJYX01003953.1:53972-148480 GCA_006410675.1 Oreotragus oreotragus | reverse complement strand
AGATTCAGCACAGGGACTCTCCTTTTTAAAAAGCTTATCTACAGGAGTATCTGCCCTTTTTTTTTTTTTAACCAACTCTCCAGCCAAGGCCAGATGAGTCTGTAGAGTCTCCTGGGAGGAGATGGGCAGAGCGAAGTGAGGAGCCCAGGGAGTCTGGAAGCCGCGGCAGGAGCATGATTCAGGCTGCCTCTCTCCCTGCCAAATGAAGCCGCCACCGATGCCAAAACATCCCATTTATAACGCCGCACAAAAGTGTGTGTACAGAGGGACCACACAGCAACTTTTCAGGAGGCTAGAATAACTTCCAAGTTTAACCCATTAAATGGTCACTCCTTTAAAAAAATCAGCAAATATGAAACTGTTGGTCAACAGCATGCCCCCAGTAATAGCAGCTTCTCAGAGGTCACAGTTATAAGCAGGCTTCAGTGATACCAACGTACCTCCTTCCTACTGACAGAACAGGACACACCAGCACAAAACGTACATATGAGGCCAGCAGAGAAAACTAGAAACGGTCTTACATATATACATAACCCTACATAATGGTCAGAAAGGGCTGTCTGGATTCCACCGGGAAAAGCAGGATGAGAACCCAGACCACCGGCTTTCATGAGGCCAATGTCTTCCCAGGCCCCCAGGCTGCCCTGCGCTGGGAGAAGGGCTGCCTGGTCTGTTTGACCATCCGCTGTCTATGTGACAGCTCCACCCGCGTTCCCCCTAATCCCCAGTCACCTTTCCCCTATCGGTTGAAGATGTCTTTCCTCGCCCTGGAAGGAAAAGTTTTCTTCCAACTCAGAGTATCAGCACGTGGTTCCCCTATCAGAATCACACGCCCACTCAGAGATTCTAACCAATGCTCGGCTCCCTGACCACACAAGGTAAGCTCATGTCTCCTCATCATCCATATTTAGCAGCATCCTCTTCTGTCACCAAAAAGTAAAGAATTCCCATTATGTTCTACACCACTAGGACAGAACACAGCACTCTCAATTCACAATCCCCTAATCAGGCCTCAAGATACCAGACTGTTTTGCCCTGAATGTTAAGTCCAGTTGTTCACCCCATCTCTGGATGCCCTGGAACAGGCAATCCTTTTGGACCTAACAGAACTTCATCCACTGGGGGGCCCCCTTTCTTTCTTTTTTAGGTGCCACAGGTTTTTGGCCACAACAACAATTTCTTTCACTAATATCAGACTTACAGCCTGCTGCTTCATTTCTGTGCCTTGTTTATTCAAAGTAACTTAATGATGTGATCCAGCACTGAAATGAAGTCGTTCTGAATCCTGTTTCAATAGGAATTAATTCCAGCACCCAACAGAGGGCAGAAATAGATTAAAGGTATGGTTGTAAGATAAAGCACCAGGCCCAAACCCGCTCTTGCTCGGGCTCCAAGACACCATGCCACAGATGCTACCTGGGTATTTCTTGTTCTAAACATGAAAACCAAATACATCTTAGGATCAAAGAAAAACGGTAATTACAAAAATCACCAAAAATCACCCTAACAGCTGCATGGTCTCCACGTTTACTTACAGTGAAGGAATATCTGATGGGCAGACAGTAAATTTGATACATATTTTTATGAAAGCCTCCAGAGAGAGAAACCAGGTGAGCGAGAGCACAAAGACAAACAGCTTTGCCTTCTTCATGGTCAGCTCAGGGGCCTGGTCACTGGGAAGCACAAAAGCGCAACCCTGCTGCTTCTGAGTCTAACTCTGTCTGTGCCCAGAGGTGATCCGTCTCCCCCAATCCTCCCCAGTTCTGAGTTATCAGAACAGGAGCTGTCCATCACAGATCTGAATACAATCCAGAAGACTTAAGCAGCATTTAGTTCTCAGATGCAGTGGCCCGTCAACACCTCTGAACCCACAGCTACAACCTGCACCATCCAAAGGCCGATAAATCTATGAATGGCCGAACGTGACAACTGGTCGCCTCACATGGTGTGTGTCTCGTCTCCAAAAGCAGAGCCGTCCAGGATTTGACGGAGAAAAGCTGAAGGCCAGAAAACGGTGACTGCTGTGTTTGATCCACCATATCTTCAACTTTCCCTCAGTCTCACTGATAACAAACCAAACTGCAGCCTGAGGCGGCAGAGTGGGGGCTTTCTGACATTCCTTCCTTTTTCTCTTCAGCATTTCCTCAGGAGCTGAGCCAAACCCATCAATGATCTTTTGCCAAAACTGCAGCTACCAAGCTGCCAGTGCCAAAACCCAATTCCACTTCTAAAACTGTGCTCTTTAATTTGCCCTCTACTTCCAGAACGAACAACCCTGGAAATAGAAATGGGAATTTTCCAAGCTGGAAATAGTTCTGACTGAAAACTCTCTAGTCACTCTCTCTGGATAACCCAGGCAGACCCACTTCACTCACACACACGTAATTAGGGCACATGATGTGGTTGTGGCTGTGGATGGAGACACTAAAATTTTACCCGCCCACAAAATTCCATTCCTTAGACGGAACATTTTTTTTGCTCAGTATCTTCCATCGCCCAAAGAAAGTCGTCATATCTTGGATTAGAGAATAAAAACTAAAATAACAACTAGGTCCTTCAGAAAGAACTGGTACTAATCTATCACATCACTCATGGGTGGCCTCCTAGACGGAGTATTTAAAAAAAAAAAAAAAACTGACAAGCAGAGCAACCTCAACTGCAAGGTCGAAGGGGAGGTTCATGTTACAAGATGGTCTAAGCGATCTCACTGAAAATGCTTTTCATTCCTAATACACGACTATCAACATGGAAATACCTTCTCAACTGTGGCCCTTAAATCTCAATTTTCACATCATGTGCTTCACATGGTATACTATGACCTGCTCTTTTGCTGAAATAAGCAATGTTTTGTTTCATTAATTGTTTAACTCCCCTCACCCACCCACCCACCCAAGGAGGTGGGCCAGAGTGAACACTAAGCATCAGCAGCTCCCTGTGCCCTGGTGGGCTCTCCCAGCCCGCTTCTCCTGCTGCAGCTGCTTCTCATCGAGATGGACGATGTTCCTGTCTGCAGAGCCCTGGCTATGGGCTTTTCTACCCTCTAATGGTTTCAATGAAGAAGAAAGGATAACGCGAAGTTTGACATTTCTATACTTGAGTAGAAAACAAGAGCAAATCTCTCTGCCCTTTCAAGTGTAGCTCAAAAGGAAAAGAAAATCTGCTAGTTAACATCTGGAACAAAATATTAAATCAAATTAAAACTTTAAATCAGTTCTGTGAGCTTATGGAAAGTTTGAACTAGGCAATGGAAGTTTCCAAAACACATTTTAGAAAAAGCACTGACCTAGCCCCCCAGCATGCACGCATGCACGCACGCACACACACACACGCACACAATAACCTGCTAAAATGCACATTCAGAGAGAAAACAGCAGACTCAAGAGAGAACACAGCACACTTGAGGCACAATTCCCTTGTCCTGTAAAATGGATTTTCAGGCCCCTACCACCAACATATACAATGTGTAAATTTTTAAACCACAATAAAATTATGCTATATCTTTAAAAAAGACATCTGTGTAATCGGAGAATGTCTCTCTCTTTGTCCCATTTTCACTGACCTCCTCCCAATATACACACACAGTGAGGACTGAAACACTTCTGAAAAATGCTCAGCAACCACATAAATAATCAGGGAAGATAAAATGGATTCTGTAGGCTTAAACGGTTAAACTATTTAGAAGAATGCTTCCTTCCTTAAATAACCATTTCTCTCATGAGAAGCATGCAGCTCTCGTCTCCTTTATTCTCCACATCCCCTACATACATTTTCCTGAAATCTTGCATTAAATCAACACACTCGACTCTTGAGCCCCAAATCTTTGAACAGAGTAGCTACTGGATGTTTAATTGCCCAACATGTGTCCCTGTGTACTCAGCTTATTTAATCACCTAATGGTTCGGGTAACAAATACAGCTTTAGGAAATCCTTCTACCTGGCTTTATTCTGATATAAAATGGTTCAATCACATAAATTTGACAACTATATTTAAAACCTATGTGGAATTACAAACATCCACATGCTTACATCCACTGGAGCATATTCAGGACAAATGATACCAAACAATGCTCACGGAGTTAGCCAGGAAGGCTTCTTTAGGTGAAGACTCTACATCTCTCCCAGATAAAGGTAGGGAAAATCTTTCCTTAAGAGTTATGTGCACAGGTGCACCAACCAAATGCAGAAAAGCAGGAAGGAAGAAGGAAAAAAGCCACACCAAAGCCAACTATTTTGCCCCACAAACCAGAAAACCATCAGCGCATTAACTGAAACCAGAATCTGGGAAAGCTGAGAAAACTTAAAAGAGGTGCAGACATTCATAACAAGAGGAGGAGAATCGTGGATTTAATTACTTTCACCGTATATGACAATTAAGAATGGTGGAAAACCACAAAACAGCAGACAGTGAAGGAAAAAAGTTCAATGCTGATTGCCATAACGACAGGAGTTTCTAACACCTGCTTAAGCTACTGTGTAACAAAAAATGAATTATTCTCCTAGGGGATAAACGAATATATTAATGTGAGTCAGAATCTCTGGGAAGTGCATTTAAACTCCTTTGAGCCACCAAAGTAACATTCACCAAACAGATGCTTCAATGTACATTAAACAGGATAGAAAGCCTGTGACCCTCTTCAAAGATTCCCGGCTACATCTGACGAAACACAGAATGTAGCATTACCAGACAGGAAATTCAGTTCATAAGCGTGCATTGTTTCAAATACAAACAGCCGAGTAACAACAACAACAACAAACATCTCTTGCATACATTTCACATGTACGCCCGCAACTATTTCTCAGAACCACCCCATAAAGAGGAGGCTAACTTGATCCAGACTGCACAGCGAGGCAGTGGGAGCGGTGGGGTTCAACCCCACACAGATCTCCCAGCAATCCACAGAGCCAGTCTCCCCAGAGCGCGACGGGACCCAACAGGAACACAGTCGCTCTTGAGTGCTGTGTTAAACCAGAACCTCACCCCCATGCTACTCTAGGAAAACACAAGAAAACGGAAATCCTCTTCAGAAAATTGTCTCTAAAGGGAATAAAGTAGTTATAAGGGAGAGTAAGTTTACCAAAGCTATAAAATGTACAAAATGCACAGATGGTCTTACCCCATTCCCAACACGATGTGAATAAAACACCAGCTATATTTAATTATAAACTGAATTTCACTTGAATCCTATCCCTCACCCAGACACAGACTACTTTTCCAAATACTTGTCTAATTTCCATCGAATTTCCATTGAAAGCTCTTTCTCAGTTGCATAGGCAAAAAAAAACAGGACTACAATGACCAGATCAACATAAATTGATAAGCTCAACCTTGAGACTTTTGGTCCAAAGACAAACTAATCTCAAATTGGGATTCAGTTCCAATCATGATAGCGGGGCTCCACTCCAGTTATTCCAAACCAGAGTGCCAGGCAGTAGAGCTCACGGTGCTGAACTTCTGTAGCTCCCCAAAGGGTTCAGATACATAGCCATGGTTAACATTGTATCATACTGCATTTCTGAATCTATTCTAGTCTTCTTGAAAAGACCTTGAAAGAAACATGTCTACACAGATAAGCACTGTGTAAGTCTCTACTCCAAAGCACAAAAATACGAGAACACACACTAGAAACTTCTGACAAGCACAGCAAGAAAGTAGTAGGAACACACATCAACTAGCATCCCTGAGCCTGGAAAGACAAGTGAAGCTTCAAAATAAATAAATAAATAAATAAAACTCCAAATTACCAACAGTGCCACACAGAAAAGTCACATTCGACATGCATTTTATGATTTCTGCAATAAAAGCAAACTCACTCTTCTATCAAAAATTAAGTTAGGCTTTGCGCCCCCTCAAAAAAATTAATAGATCCTCAACCAACACTGAAGATGGAAGATGATAAACCAAAATAGCACATAATCCAAGTCTTCAAAACTCTACTGTGATATAAACAGCAGCTTACAAATTACGTTATTAATGAAAATAAATAGCAATGTCCAAAGCATTAAGTAGGGAGTTACAACGTTTATAGCTAAATAACAGTTGAGTGTTACAGAAAACTTCAGACCAAGAAGAGATAGACAATCTGAGATTAAAAATTTTCAGCTGAGAACATATAAAGATAGATACATGCTAAATAGTAACACCAGTCAACACTGAATAATCTATCTTCATAGAAAGTTTACTTCTAAAATCAGATCTTCTGAGGAGTAGGAATGTTCTGGATTTAGAGATGAATGCAGAGCCTTCAGAACTTATAAAAAACACTGAAATGCACACTTTAAATGGGTGGATTGTATGGTATGTAACATATTTCAATAGAGCTGTTTAAGAAAACAGCAGTTCATCAGACTGTCACATAAACTTTATTCAAAAACTCTTTCCAAAAAATTCTATTTTTTAATTACAACTGCTGAGTCAGCCAGAGCAACACATACTCCAGGCTGACTACTAACCTCCAATGTAACCAGGGAAATCTCTGTATGTCAAAGCACGTTTCATCTTTGTTACATGGAACATGTGACAGAATGGAAGAGAGGAAACTCATCAAGCACCACCCACTGAATTTAAGAAAAACAAACAAACCCACACAGAAGTAGTGAGTGCCACCTCTTTCTTCTACTTTCCCAAAGTGCTTTAGGTTTAACTACTACTTTCTACAGTCAAAGCAAGTTTCACAGCTACCATTGGAAACTATAAAATCACCACTTACTTTCCAAGTGTGATGAATTTCATTTACTTCCCCTAAACTTAAACTTTCAATTCAATTCTGTATACCTATGCATTAAGTTAATATTAGGTAAACAGAGTGGTGGGGCTTTCCAGGGGCCTGCAACGCAGGAGACGCAGGGTCAATCCCTGGGTCAGGAAGATGCTCTGGAGGAGGAAATGGCAACCAGCTCCAGTATTCTTGCCTGGAGAAACCCAAGGACAGAGGAGCCTGGTGGGCTACAGTCCACGGGGTCTCAAAGAGTCGGATAAGACTGAGCACACAGGCATGCAAACAGTATGTTAAACTGAAGCTCCAGGACAAATGCCAAGGAGTGCGATGCTGCATGGCTACAAAACCCACTAGACAACCCCCTGGCTAGTTGTCTCCGGGATCTCCCTGGAGAGCTGAAAGGAGGGCTGGCGGGAACTCTCGGATGCTCAGTTCCGCAAGGTCAGCACCATGGGGCTTAACACTCTGAAGCTGTTTAAAAGGTCCTCCCAGGTAAGTCTAAAAGCGGCACACATCAGGACGAATGACTAGAAAATGAGTCAAGGACACCAAAGCCATTCCCCAATTATTAACTGCTTTGCCTTTGTTTTCTTTGCAAGATTACAAAATCCATTATTCAACTGAAAAGATGTGATTCCTGAAAAATGGTTAAACAATAATGCTTCTGGGGCAAAGTATGAAGCTATGTGATAAAAGATAGTGAGCGGTAATTGTTTCTTCTGCTATGCTCTGAACTGCGTTTCAGGAGAACATAAAACTTGAAATTTTGCATTTACAAAAAATTAAATGTTTAGTTTTTTTAAAAATTGTGGTGGTGGTTGTTTAGTCACTCGGTTGTGTCCAATTCTTTGTGACCCCATGGACTATAGCCTGCCAGGCTCCTCTGTCCATGGGATTTCCCAGGCAAGAATACTGGAGTGAACTGCTTTGCCCTTTAGTCACCACTGGCTTCTCCTGGTCTACCTGGCTCACAGTCTCTCCTGATTACTATGCCAAGATCAACGTGCCTTAGTCTAAACAATCTGATCTTAACCAGACCCTGCTTCAGTCAGAGACAATGGAATGCCCACAGTAACTCACAGAACATCAGCTAACTGGCGCAGCGCACAGTGACAGGACGCCACAGCCGCCCGCCCCGCTCCAAGGCACTCATGGAACCACACACCACATCTCTTTGACGTACACTCCCAGTGTCACACGGAGAGATCATTCTCTCCAACACACAACCAGCTGTTCAATCTAATCTCAACCCAGCGTTTGGAGAGTTTTTTAAATATAATATTCACCATCTTTGAATCCCACCAGCAGTAAGTATTCCCACCAAAATGGCAGTAAGACTGATCTGGTTGCATATAAGGAGAACTTAATGACACCCATCCTTTGAAGCTCAGTGGAATAAAAAACAAAAGATCAGAAAATCAAATTTGAAAAACATGCACAACAGCATTTCTTAAATCCTAACTAGGACTGCATAATTGATGCAGTTATTCACAAGAAATCTCATTATTTTTCTTGCCCAGCCTTGGTTAACACATCTTAGAATGTAGGCATAAACATACTCTAAAATCAAAGCATATACATAATGACTAATTTAGTACTAAATGCCTAAGTAATGGGCAAATAAGGATACAAATCAAACATTCGGATGGAAAAAGGGCACATTACATAGAAATGTTCACTCGGAAGCATGAGAGTTTACTTGAATGATGCTAACACTTTGTCAACAAAACAGTTAGTCAATAAAAACCATCTATAATTTTAACCAACCAGGAAACTTCACAGGGTGTCTCCGTGAATAAGAGCTATAGAGGGAGACTCATCCAAAGACTTTTTTTTAAAGGATCTTTTTCGACCAAGTACTTCACTCCTCTTTAACTTGAGGCAATAACTATGAAGACGCACTAAACTCTGAGGAGGGCTCACTACTTCATTCCAAGGCCAGGTGTTAATAAATTCTAACAGACACAGCAGAGTGGCTGAGCTGCGCTAGCTGAAGACCTGTCAGGCCACTCCAAGTGCGCACAGCCACACACCCACACTGGGGCGAGTAGGCACTGGTAAGGAAAGGAGAGGTGGGGAAGAGCCCACTGCACAAAGCCTGGATGATGGGCGACTCCAGCCCCCATGCTCTGGAACACTGTGCAGCTGGTTACAGATAAACAAGCAGGAAGTTACGTTAAAACAAGACTTGTAATAAATCTTGTGTGCAATATGCTTTGGGGGCTGTTTCTGTTTTATTTCTCCATGTTTCAGCCCACTAACTGAAAAAGAAAGAAAAACTGATAAACACAAAATGTTAATAATTATCAGAGTGGTACACATGCTGCTATTTTTCTTTTCTTTTTTTTCAGTAACGAGTTTCTAAATGCTCTAAAATAAAAAATACTGGTGTGATATACAAAGCTACTTTAAATAAATCAAACACAAAATAGGATGTCCAACTGTTAGCAAATTACGCTCTTCCTCTTTCTGCAATTCCTAACTTTAGACATTCTCAGCACTGCACACCCTCCTGATAATATTTAATTACATAACTGTGTTGGTTGAAAACATTTATTGACTATCTATCAGGGAAGGTACTATAAGGAGACTGTGATTCTGCCCAGGCCTGGGCACTGTTCCAAACCCAGCCTTTCAATGTGATTTCTCATCTCTATTTACTAAAGAATAATGACTAATTCAGCAATCTCGTGGCAAAATTAATTGGCACTCCTTCAATAATTCCTAGAATACAGTATTACCCCAAAGAAGATGTAAATATAAACTTTTCTAAACACAAAACAGACAGCCCCATCAATGATGTGTGGTTAAGTCCTGTTTATTGAGCATCTGTAACTCTGAAGGGCCCGGGAAGAGCAGGTTTCTGGTGAATGTCTATGTGAGGTTTGGGGCTGGGGCTTGCCCCAGACTGTGACCACTTCCCTATCTGGTGTAGAGAAAATAAAAGCCTGTCTGCTTAAAGGAAGCCTTTGTTGAATTTTATATCCACTGTTTCAAAGAAAATTAACTATATTTAAAAGGAGTTAAATTTTCCCACACTCAGAATGTGGGTGAGTTGGAAAGAGCACCCAGGAGGGAGAATCCTTCGTGTAAAATTAATATGTACATTCAGCAAAAGGCAAAGGGTGAGAGAGGGGGTACCAGCTCTGTGTGAATATTTCACACTTTTCCATTGAATAGGAAACATCTCACAACTAGAACATCAAGAACTTTTACATAACAGTGAAAATAACACTTCTGTAACATCACACAGGCAGGAAGAATAGCGTGGGTACAGGAGACTTCCTTTTGCAAACAGCCTCTTCTGTTCCTTTTTTTTTTTTTTAAGAGCTATAAAGGTCATAGGGTGTATGTGAAGTACACAAGCACTGGAGCCTGCTCAAGGTGACCTGGACTTTGAGGGTTTCAATTATCACAGAGAGATGGACATGCTCCAACACATGGCCTGGAAGCAAACTTCAGTTAAGATCCCACAGGTAACTTCAGGACTAGACAGTCACAAGATCATCTGAGATCTGGGCGTGTTACCTAATGCTATTCAACATTCACACTCACAGGAAACACATTTCTGACCTGGAAGGAACCAAGAAGGGCTGGAATAAAGGTCATGGCATCAGCACCGTAAATCTACCTTCCCTATCACAGCTGGAATTGCAATAAACATACCAGGACACCACCAAGTAGTATGAATAGACAAATCAGATGTTTCCTACCTATCAATCGACCACTCTCCAATACTCACCCACTAAAATGACCATTCAAAGCAAGATGGTGAGGAAAACCTTACAGTCTAGGGACTGGCACATCCTCACAAGGAAATAAAACTCCTCCTCCTGCATACTAGGTACATTATACGTCCAACTAACGAAAAGCAAAGAATCAAAAGTTCCATTCAGATTCCCTGGTGGCTCAGTGGTAAAGAATCCACCAGCCAATGCAGGAGACGCGAGTTCTATCCCTGGTCCAGGAAGATCCCACATGCCTTGGAGCAACCAAGCTGGGGCGCCACAGCTATCGAGCCTGGGCCCTGGAGCCGGGGCGCCACCACAACTGAGCCCAAGAGAGCTGGAGCCTGTGCTCTGCAGCGGGAGAGGCCCCTGCCTGAGAAGCCTGCCCACTGCAATCAGAGAAAAGCCTGCGCGGCAATGAAGACCCAGCACCGCAAAAATGGAGCCCCATTCTCGTCACCTAAGTCGCACAGTCAGAATCAGGCTCAGGAACCAGTCCATGGCTTCTATCTGCTGTGATCGCAGTGGTCATCAGCTTCCTTCCTTCCTCTGCGAAGGAAGAACGACAGAAGACCCAGACACAGAGGAAACGGCGGGCCAGGCACTGACAGGCACGGGGATTAGTCAGGCCTGAGTCTAACAACTTCACAGCCACCGCATCAGAACACAGCATCTGCATTAAGAGAGACAACTCTTATTTGGAATGCATAGAAGAGGAGTGATTAACTAATTTGGTTTTTACATGAATCACAATCAATACAGAAAATCAGTTCACCCCTGCCTGGCAAAAGTCCCCAATCCTGACTGCACATTACAGCCTAGACAGCATAAAAAAGCAGTTCTGTGTTGAAAATGCAGAAAACTTACACCTAAAATTTTAATTTCACCATTTAAAAAAAAAAAAAGTATTTTATTAGTAAACCAATGTTTAAAAAGAACACAGAGTGGGGCTGGAAGGGGGTTGTTTTTAATAAGCTCCAGAAAGCAGTTTTCAACATTTGGGAATTAGTACAACATTCTTCCCCCAGGCAAAACGGTTCCCTTACAAAAGCCTTAGCATCTATCATTGTCTACAGGAATCAACAAATGTTGTTTTAAATGTATGCTTAAAAAGTATACACTACAGCTCTAACTAAATGTTAGCAATTATTAAATTCTGAGGCTGACAGTAACGGTTCATTCCAAAACTGGAAAAGCCAAAATGTTTAATCCTCAGGTTCCTATTTTTAACAACATGCTAAAATTGTAGAGACATGGTCATAAAACACACAATTCAAGAAGTCAGAGTTGACATACTTCTCCCCCCCCACACCATCCAGAGGCAATCTACCCACTGCCCGCTCCCAATTATTATTACTATTACAGTTTCAGAGAGAGAAGCCCAGCCACCTTGGTGGTGTCCTCCAAGACAATGGAGGGGCCGTGCTTGGGACAAGCACCTCCACCAGGAGAAGGGGGTGTGGCTCTCACTGCTGTTCAACAGGAGCAGAGGGCAGTCAGAGGAATGGCTGCGGCCTGGACAACAGACTGCGGATGGAGAGCGGGGCGGGNACACATGGCCTGGAAGCAAACTTCAGTTAAGATCCCACAGGTAACTTCAGGACTAGACAGTCACAAGATCATCTGAGATCTGGGCGTGTTACCTAATGCTATTCAACATTCACACTCACAGGAAACACATTTCTGACCTGGAAGGAACCAAGAAGGGCTGGAATAAAGGTCATGGCATCAGCACCGTAAATCTACCTTCCCTATCACAGCTGGAATTGCAATAAACATACCAGGACACCACCAAGTAGTATGAATAGACAAATCAGATGTTTCCTACCTATCAATCGACCACTCTCCAATACTCACCCACTAAAATGACCATTCAAAGCAAGATGGTGAGGAAAACCTTACAGTCTAGGGACTGGCACATCCTCACAAGGAAATAAAACTCCTCCTCCTGCATACTAGGTACATTATACGTCCAACTAACGAAAAGCAAAGAATCAAAAGTTCCATTCAGATTCCCTGGTGGCTCAGTGGTAAAGAATCCACCAGCCAATGCAGGAGACGCGAGTTCTATCCCTGGTCCAGGAAGATCCCACATGCCTTGGAGCAACCAAGCTGGGGCGCCACAGCTATCGAGCCTGGGCCCTGGAGCCGGGGCGCCACCACAACTGAGCCCAAGAGAGCTGGAGCCTGTGCTCTGCAGCGGGAGAGGCCCCTGCCTGAGAAGCCTGCCCACTGCAATCAGAGAAAAGCCTGCGCGGCAATGAAGACCCAGCACCGCAAAAATGGAGCCCCATTCTCGTCACCTAAGTCGCACAGTCAGAATCAGGCTCAGGAACCAGTCCATGGCTTCTATCTGCTGTGATCGCAGTGGTCATCAGCTTCCTTCCTTCCTCTGCGAAGGAAGAACGACAGAAGACCCAGACACAGAGGAAACGGCGGGCCAGGCACTGACAGGCACGGGGATTAGTCAGGCCTGAGTCTAACAACTTCACAGCCACCGCATCAGAACACAGCATCTGCATTAAGAGAGACAACTCTTATTTGGAATGCATAGAAGAGGAGTGATTAACTAATTTGGTTTTTACATGAATCACAATCAATACAGAAAATCAGTTCACCCCTGCCTGGCAAAAGTCCCCAATCCTGACTGCACATTACAGCCTAGACAGCATAAAAAAGCAGTTCTGTGTTGAAAATGCAGAAAACTTACACCTAAAATTTTAATTTCACCATTTAAAAAAAAAAAAAGTATTTTATTAGTAAACCAATGTTTAAAAAGAACACAGAGTGGGGCTGGAAGGGGGTTGTTTTTAATAAGCTCCAGAAAGCAGTTTTCAACATTTGGGAATTAGTACAACATTCTTCCCCCAGGCAAAACGGTTCCCTTACAAAAGCCTTAGCATCTATCATTGTCTACAGGAATCAACAAATGTTGTTTTAAATGTATGCTTAAAAAGTATACACTACAGCTCTAACTAAATGTTAGCAATTATTAAATTCTGAGGCTGACAGTAACGGTTCATTCCAAAACTGGAAAAGCCAAAATGTTTAATCCTCAGGTTCCTATTTTTAACAACATGCTAAAATTGTAGAGACATGGTCATAAAACACACAATTCAAGAAGTCAGAGTTGACATACTTCTCCCCCCCCACACCATCCAGAGGCAATCTACCCACTGCCCGCTCCCAATTATTATTACTATTACAGTTTCAGAGAGAGAAGCCCAGCCACCTTGGTGGTGTCCTCCAAGACAATGGAGGGGCCGTGCTTGGGACAAGCACCTCCACCAGGAGAAGGGGGTGTGGCTCTCACTGCTGTTCAACAGGAGCAGAGGGCAGTCAGAGGAATGGCTGCGGCCTGGACAACAGACTGCGGATGGAGAGCGGGGCGGGGGGGGGGGCGGTGGCTTACAAGGACAGGGGACACCACGGGACAAGAGAGGCACAGGGACCCCTGCACAGCAAGGGGTGAGCAGAGAAAGAGGACCCGCAGCTAGCTAGAGCGTGCTCAGAGACAGGAAGAGAACAAAGGAAGACGGTGCCCAGGATGCAGAGGAGCAAACAGTCAAACGTCTCCAGCGACTGCCCTAAGACATCAGGGTTCAAAGAAGACCTCTGCCGCAGAGCAAGGTGACCCAGATGCCTCTGATGCTGTGGTGCACAACACGAGGGGTGTGGACAAGAGTTCTCCCCAGGGCCCCTTCGGGCTGTACAGAGCTAAGACGTACTGACTTTCAATTACTATTTACAAAATCAAGAGAGAAAAAAAGGTTGTTGAGTGCTTAATAGTCTGCATCAAGGAGAAATTAAATATACCCCACTGGTTTAATATAATTAACTTTTGAAAATTAAACCAATGAAAATAAATTAATAGCAGCCCTCGTGAGCCTAGGTGGTGTCGTATGCTATTATGGTCTGGGAACTAGAATTTTCCCAGTCTTACGATTGCATTTATTTTTATCATTACTTCAGAGTTTCAAACAGGTCTTCTGTTTCTACATTCTACACTACCCCAGGTATTTCACTATTAAGAATCTAAGAAAGAGACATACAGAGCACGACATAATGTCTGCCAGATGATCAGCTGGTAAAAATAGCCAATACCTGCTTGATCCATCTGGTCGTCAATGGGCTCTCCAAATGCTAGCTGAAGGAGGGAAAAAGAAACTAGCACTTGGTCAAATGAGCCTGTAGAAACTGCTGTGGAAGTTAAGTCAAGCCAAGCCCAGACCAGCTTGAAAATTAAGAGGGGGTCAGAAAATAAATGGCTGTGTAAACAGGGAATGAAAACTCTATTCCCTTCGACAGGAAACAGTCCTTACATCTCAAGTGTGTATACAATATAAAAAGCGTCGGCATCTGTAGAACAGAATTATCAGGAAGCACTCTCTAAGACCTGAGTTACTCCAAAGTAACTCCTGGGGCTCACCCGCCCTGGGCAACAAGAGTTGCCTCCACGGAGCCCCGGCAATGACAAAGTCAAGTCTTGCTCCATCATGCAGTGCACTGACAGTGCCTCTTCAGAGACATAGTCTGTTAATATACGATTTATTGTAATGAAGCAACACAGTTTAATGTCATCAAGAGGCTCTGATTAGAGGAGGCTGCCAGGTCTTCACGCTGTCAGATCAGTTCCTGTTTGCACGTCGTATAGACTTACACACGGTCTGAGAAACACCTCTGCTTGCCTTCCTTTGGGGCTATGGTCTTCCAGGCTGTAAAATGTCACACTTTAAAGGTTTGCCCACTTGGGTTTTGTGTGTCCTTCCATACCGATAAGCACAACAGGAAAGCTCCTCTCTTCTCCACGAAGTCCTGCAGGGCGACAGATTTCTCTGGCACTTGTCTGATCTCTGCACAACCACCTCAGTGGTTTTCCTGCCTTGGCCCATGATTCCCTGATCACTTGGTAAGCTATGGCATCAACTCTGAATCTCATTTCTGGTGACACATAACCTTATTTCCTTTCTTTTTCACCTACAAATTCCTGAACAAGTTTGGATGCTAAACTAGCTATAATCTTTTCTGCTAATACCATTGCACTGGGAATTGAGAAAATAAGGGATATCCAATATATCCACATTTCCACAACAGTAGAAGGAATTATTGGTTAAATCATTTATCATATAAGGGACCTGTATCCAGGATACGTAAAGAATTCTTACAACAATAAAAACCATCCAATCCAAAAATAGGCAAAGGAATACACATTCCTCCAATAAGGACCTAAAAAAGGCAGGGAGTCACCATATGACCAATCAATTCCACTCCTAACTAAAAAAAAAAAAAAACTGAAAACCTTTGTCCAGACAAAATCCTGTATACAAAAGCTCATAGCAGTATTATTTATAATGGGCAATAAATGAAAACAACCAAATGTCATTTATGAATAAATAAAATGTGGTCTACTCATTACTGGCAATAAGAAAGAATTCTGGAAAATCAACAGTGGTGATGACTGTGCAACACTGTGAATGCTGTCCATGCCACTGAATTTTCTTCCTAAAATGACTAAAATTGGAGAATTTGCTAGGTACATTTTATAAGAATTTTTAAAAAGTAAAGGGGGTAGGCAAGGGAAATATAGACAATATTTGTAATAACTATAAATGGAGTATTCGCTTTAAAAATTACACATCACTGTACTGCACACCAGTAACTTATGAGCATCATCAACTACACATCAATAAAAAATAATAATAATAAAAGGGGGATAAATGACTCATGGAACAATGTGGATGAACCTCAAAAACACTGATGGGTTTAAAAAAAAAAAAGGGGGGGAAAAAAAGTCAGACAATAAATAAAGCCACATGTTGTACAATTCCATTTTGATGAAATGTCCAGAACAATCTCCACTCAAGAGGAACACTGAGGGTCCCGCCACAACTCAAGAAGAGCCCTGGCGTTCCCGTCGCACCTCAAGAGGAGGTGGTCTCAACTTGACACTCTCAACCTATCCACTGCACCAGAGGAGACAGCAGTGAGTACGGGGCTGGCGGGAGGGAGGGGAGAGGTGCTAATAGCTAACAGGAATGAAGTCTTATCTTTTGGGGTGACAAAAATGTTCTGAAATTAGTGGTGATGGTTGCACTACTCTGTGAACATACTAAAAACCACAGAATTTTATACTTTAAAAAGGTATGTTTTATGGTACATGGATTACATGTCAACAAAGGTGTTATGCAAAAAAAAAAGATGATGATGATAATAGGAAGAAGCTTAGGAAATGTGCTTGCAAGTGAGTACTCAATGTAAAATACAAGAACGCATGTTTATTTCCTCAGTTTGGATCTGTCTGTGTTTCAGGGCAAATCCACACAAAGAATTGTTCTGTGTCTCAACTCTGCAGGGTCTTATCCCTCAAAAAGTCTTCTCTAAACTCAGAAGGCCTACCAGGCTGACAGAAGATCAAGGCACCCACCACATGTCTAACACTCTGGGTCTTTTCTCCTGGAGCTCAAGGCAGGTATGCTCACTACCACACATATTCCTTTACAAGTTATGGGTACTTTAGAAGAGGGGTTTTACAGGTCTTTCCAGATAATAAAACTGTTTCTCCACGGCGCTGCTGTAAAAGACCATCGATTTAATTCAAGAAAAATAAAGATTCAAGATTTAACTGTGAGCCTCTTACATTGACACTATTACACCACGTATTTTGATTCATTAGTAGAAGAACCGTGAGACAAGTTTGAGTTCCAATTACTACTCAGTTGTATCTTTAAAAATTAAACTCATGAGGTAAATAGACAATTTGTTTTTCTCAAATAATCATTTAATCCCCTCCTATAAAATACCAATAAATCATCAGTGAAGTAACTTCACGTGAATATTCTCGTCCTTCTTGGCAGGTCCTTTTTTTCCCTACCCACCCTTCTTCCTCCTTCTGCACTCTGATGTAAAACTAACTTAGAGCTACTGGTTTTAAGTCTGGCAGTACTTCTGTTTACCAGCCTTTCCAAACTTTACCTGACGCTGGCTCTTATGGCAGAATGTTACATCTGTAATGGGTGACCTTAGCAGGGACGCTCCCAAATTGCAGGGTGTTTGATACATTCTTGCCCGAACGAACAACTCTGGGCACTTTTGTAGGAGCTTCTTCTCTACATGTTGGCCGTGCTTTTTAAATGGGCGAAGGACAGAACCACTAGTGACTTCTCAAGACGATCAACATGTGCTCTTCGTGACCTACCAACAGGATTTCGCAGAACTTTTGAATAAAGCCACTTTTTAAAAACACTAAAGCTTTGAATTGTTCAGTCTTCCCAAGCAGGAAAGTGCAGTATATTTTAATGTTTTTAAGAGATCTTTTGATGTCACCTTCCTAGTATTAAACAATACCTCTCTGCAACATTAGAATCTTTCGGCTGATTCATCAAAAAAAAGTGACTGAATGGAGAAGCTTCTGACTACCCAGTTCCATTATTCATGCCGTGGAGTGTTCAAAATGTAAGTGCTCTGAATACTTTATTATACAATTTTTTGAGATGCACAAGCTATCCCTTTAGCACCACCAGGCACTAATCTTAAGACCGCCAACCTAAGCCATTTATAATCGTATTTCTGTTGGAAGAAAAATGTACTTAATTAACATTATTGGAGATTTTAAAAAGAGAGCGAGAGGGAGGGAAAGAAAAAAAGAAAACCCACACACTGACACCACATTTCCTCCAGTAATTTTAAGTCGTGACCACTGTGTTGTATCAAGCGCTGGCCACACAAGTGGACCAACTTAACCATTCTGATGCTGGCAGGATGTGGATGCGGCGGTGTTAATGAGAGCGTGAGCTTCTAGTGTAACCTCGCCAGACCAAATAACCTCCTGGCCACACAAGTAGAAAATAATTAAAACAAGCACGATTCCAATTTAGCTTTGCAACCAGATGGTGAATGAAAAAGCAGACAAAGACTCATTTTGTGAATAACCTGGGGAACAGCTCCTACAGTTTCTTTAAAAGTTACAGTCTGACTCGTGAAATTAAAAAAAAAAAAAGGCGAGGCAAAGGACAAAGGTTCTCAACCAGAATTCACTCCCAGAGCACAGACATGTCATTTTCTCCAGATCATGGCCAAAGAAATCACAAATTATTCCTTAAACAAATGCCAAGTTTAATTACAGTAAAGCTCAAAAAAAAAAAAAAGTAAAAAAACTGGGGGAAAATGAAGTATAAAAGACAAGATTCTGCTAACCATCTACTGCACTGAGATGTACATCAACAACTACACAACATGAATGCTTCAATTATCAGGACTATGAAATGACACAAGCCTCCTCCAGCATTCTACAAAAATGTTTTCCAAAAAAATAAGATAAACGTTTGCAATCTAACACAATGTTCTTTATTTTCCACACTCAAGAAGAATAAAGGTACTCCATGGGTAAGAGAGAGAAGGAAACATCTCAAAATTCAGAAACTTGGCTAACAACCCTCTGGGAAATGGGAAGACAAATGAAGAGACACTCCATCAAGCTGACTTCACAAGGTAGACAGTGTGTGCTTTAACCTGCGCATTAGAGATGGAGACTCTTTCATGAAAGGGAGGCACACACACACCACCAAATGAGGATGTAAACAGTTCGTTCTCTCTCAAGCCCTTGTTAGATCAAGGCAGGCTGTCAACCCTCCTGTCCTCAGCCCTGCAGACCTGGAGGCAGCTGGCTTCTCCAGACCCACCCCTCCCCAGTCCCACCCGCACTGGCTCCCTTCAATCCCCTCCCCTGGGAGGATCCAGACCAGAGTCCTAAGGGACAGTAAGAGGACCATTAAGAAATGAGCTGCAGGACTAAGGGATCCCAAATAATGCAAACAAATGCATCAAAAGGACACTTGTTTCTGCCTCATTAAATTCAAGTACCATTACACAGTCTGTTTTTCTGGGCTCCAAAACTATTTCTGACCTACGTGCTTCCTTGAGTCAACGGATTTACAGTGGGTGCAGAGATACTTCTCTGGTCCCAAGGGAAAGATGAGAGCCTACCAAGAACCTACTTTGATTGAGGGAATCACACTTGGGGGCTTCCAATCACCTTCCTGGCTGGCCTCCTGCACGCCGGCCGCCATCCTCACTGGACGAGGGCCTCTCAAGCTACAGATGTGATGGACACTCCACACTCTACATGCCCGATGGGTAACCGTCCTACAGCAGCACCACCCACCCCCCCGATAAAACCCACGCTGCTGTCGGTGTGAAATGGGGGGACGAGGTGGCTTGACAATTTGAAATTCGTGCTCTGAGGTCACAAGGCACAGTCTGGTTATGACTGTGTGCTGCGATCTTACAGTCCTGGCTTTGGGGTGATGCTAATACTTCACTTGGCAACTCGGATAACAGCCTCACGCTTCGACTCCTTCTGTAAAAACAGTCAGCATTCAGTGGATTTTAGCTATTTTCTAAGCACTGTACACGTATGACCATTTAATCCTTCCAACGACACCAAATAATGAGCCCAGAACACTGCGCAATTCGTGGACATTTTGGTCAGGGCCTACCAGGGCCTGCATCCTGTGGCAAGGCCCTCCCTGCAGGAGGCTGACCCTTACACCTCCTGGAATTTTCCCTGTGTGAACTCTCACTCAGGGTGAGTCTTTTCTTCCGCCAACATTTACTGAGCAGCCAGGCCTGTGGTAAATAAATATTCACCAGCAATCCGCTAACAGGATGGACCGACAGGGGCCAGGGCAGCGGAGTGGGAAAGGCACCTCTGAAAACAATTAAGGGCCTGTGAGACAGAAAACAAGAACGAGGTAACTCCAGTACTGAGGATGCATCTAATGGGGGCGGGGAAAGAGACAGAGAAGGCTTCACGAAGATGACACTGAATCCTGAAGGGTAAGAAGGTAAAAGTGGAGGCGAGAACACTCTGAGGCCCTGCTCATCTCTAGGTGTGTTACTCCGAGTTTTTTTTAAAACTGCCCTAGAAACAAACTCCTACCTACCATCGCTCGGGGGCTGTTTCTACAAGCTCCTCCAGGTGCTGGGCCCTGCCCTCCTCCCAGCGCAGGCTCCCAAGCTCCAGGGGTCTCCTGCATCAGGAGAGCAGAGGCAGCCATGGCCCTCAGCCTTGCGTCCACTTGGACCACCTACGATCCCAGGGTCTGGTCCCATCGTCCAGGTAGGGGGTCAGAGTTAGACAGTCACACTCCACAACCACATGTGGGTATTCACAGACCTCGAGGTAAGGACCTCACAGAAGTTTCCAGATACCAACATGCACCCCCATCCATCTAAGAAAAAAAAGTGCAGCTGCGGGACTGCAATGTGAAAATGCACAGAGGATAAAGTGGCAACAGGAAGTGAACCCAAGGCTGGGTCTCTCCTCGAAGCAAATCCTCATCCACCCCAGCAAATCCCTCCCCAAGGCTGCTGGGAGATGAGGCCACACACAAACACACACACACCCCCACCAGCTATGGCCTAAGGACAGAGGACCCTGTCCCTCAACAAATTACAGGGGCGGGAGTAGGGGTATTAGATTATTTATAATGAAGTTTTATCAAGCAATCTCAGTGCACAGACTTTATTTTAAAACAACGTTTAAAAAAAAAAAAGGAGAGATAGTAGAGGAAACTTGAACACTGACTAGTTTTTTTCATATTAAAACCTCTTATTTCTATGATCGGTATGCTGGGTATGTCTTCTGTAAACAAAATCCTCATCTTTTAAGTTTAATAATGGAATGTTTACACAATAAATGATGTTTGAAATTTGCTTTTACTACAAACCAAGGGGTGGAAGTAGACACTACAAATGAAACAACACTGACTACACGGCGGGTATGCTGGAGCCAGGAGATGGGTGTGTGGTAGCGCAGGAGACGATTTTCACTACTTCTGCATAGGTTGGCAATTTCCTATAATCAAATGTTCTTTAGGGAAGGTGCTGCCTCCTCTAGAAAAAAAGGTTTTCAACCACACAGACTGTAGGTAGAGCCACCAAATTCTCACACTGCTAGGTTTCAGGATCTCCTGGATCTCTGAAAAACTGAGGATCCAGAGCGGTCTTCCACATGGAACAAAGATATTTAGAAATTGACACTCAAAACTAAAAAAAAAATTGAACAACATTAATTCACCTAGAACGTAAACTACTACACATTAACATAAATAACATTCCTATGAAAGTTATATTTTCCAAAATAAAAAAATTTTACTGAAAAACGTGGCACTGTTTTGTACTTCGGCAAGTCTCCTTAATGTCTGGTGTAACCTGGATTCTCATAAAAGAATTCAATTCGCTGCCTTATCTCACCTCTGCCCATCTGAGAGAAACAAGAGGGAAAAAGTAGTGCAATGTCATGGTATTACTCCAATAATACTTTTCACCTTGCAGATTCCCCAGAAAGGGACTCTGAGAACCCCTGAGATGGAGAGAAAAGTCTGTGACAAAAGGTAGACCTTCCCCTTGCGACCAGGCACAGCAAAGACCCTCTATTCCTGTCAAGTGCAAAGAGCCATAAAGTTGTCGGGAAAGGACACTGTGTCCCCCTAAACCCCTCCAGCACACAGCACTGTCAGGAGGAGGGGCCTCTGTGCAGCAGGAACTGGGGGCAAGAGACGTAAACCTTCGCACACATAAATTCAATGCAAGTGGCGAACAGCCAGGATGCACTCACTGCCTTCTAGACTGCTCACCCCTAGGAGGAGATCAGTTCACGGGGAATCCTGACAAATAGTTTTCTTTCAAATCAAACAGGAAAAAAACTAGACGGATCCAAATACATTCACAGATGGTAATGAACACGAGGCTAAGTTTCACGAAATGTTTTGAGCTGCATGCTAGCGCCCAGGGATACTGGGTGTCATTCAAAATTTCTTAGCACAGAAATTTGACTTTTTTTAAGTCAAAGTTTAAAAAAAAGCTCTGTGCTCAGGTGCAAGGCATAGGTCCTAAAGTCTTAATAAAAAAGGGACAGGAAGAAAAACAGCATTAGAAGAGGAAGCCAAAGGGGGAGGTGGGCGCTGTCAAGTAAATAGGAAACAGGTCAACCTCTCGGGGACGCAACAGGACGAAGGGACCAGAGGGACAGAACCCAGAGAAGACCGGTTCTGGACGCACCCGCACGACTCCCCCTGGAAGAATCTACCCTATGGAGCCATTTACTTAAAAGACACAAGACAGATTTACACAAACAGATCTACGAGGATGTTCAAGGGCTGAAAAACGGGAAGCCCGGCGTTAATGGGGGAGCGGTGGGGAGTAGGTTAAGCTATTGAAAAAAAGATGAAAGTTGAGCCATGCCCCATATATGAGGTCTCCATGACACACAAACGCCTCTCCTTGTGGTATTTCCCTTCTCTCCTTCCCTCTTAACCTTTGGGAAAGTAACCCAACAGACTCAAAGGCCTTCTGTGATTAAGTGAAAAAAGCAAGTTTCAAAACTATAGGAGGAGGAAGATGAAATTATACACACATACAAAGAAAAACTTTGAAGGTATTCCTCTAGAAAGAGGTTGGACAAGGTGAAGAATTTATAACTTATTTCCTTCTGTGTTGTTGAAATGCCTGGACAGGGCATGGAGTTTGCCAAAGGGCTCAGAGTTTTAAACCAAAATAAAAGGAGACTCATTAAAAAAAAAAAAAAAAAAATCACCTTTGACTCACACTTTGCACCAAACAAAACTTCAAAAGTGGTCAGAGTGCAAATGCAGAAAATATTATTGAACTCCTAGAAGAAACACAGGAGATGATCCTTGCCATGACACTTCTTAGGATACAAAAAGGAGGAATTGATCAAGGTAAGTTGAGCTTCACTCAAATAATAATGGTTCTGTTCTAGTGATGACAATGAATGTTAAAAAATGTCATGGCATGAGTTGTGATCCCTCTCCAAACTTCAATTATCCTAACCCGCAGTACCTCTGAATGTGACTGCATTTGGAGACAGAGTTTAAAGAGAAGACCGAGCTAGAATGAGGTCATTGGGGTGGGGCCTGCTCCATGATGACTGGTTACCTATAAAAAGAGGAAGTCTGGACTTGTGCACAAGAACAAGGACGTGAAGCTACAGGGCAAAAGCAACCTGAAAAGGAGGAAGGCCTCAGAAGAAACAAGCCAGATCTCAGATTCCTGGCCTCCATAACTGTGTGAAAATTCTTATTATTTAAGCCACTCAGTCTGTGGTACTTTGTTACAGCAGCCCTAAGCAAACTCACACAGAATAAAAACGTAGATACAAAACATCCACAGCATATTTTTTAGAATTTTCAATACTTGATAAGAAGAAAACAACCCAGTTTTAAATGGGCAAACACACACATGAAAAGATGCTGAACATCTATTAGTCACTAGGGAAATGCAAATTAAAACCATGATGAAATTCTACTACCCATCTATTAAAATGGCTAGAACTGAAAAGTTGACAAGACCAAATACAAATGAACCCTCCAGGGCAAAACGTGAACCCCCATACACTGCTTGTGGAATACAAAAAGAATACAGTCACTTTGGAAAAGACTGGCATTTTCTTATAAAGTTAAACAAACACTAGCAGTAAATACCTAGCAATAAACACGATAACCTCAAAAAAACATGTGTTATGTGTGTGTGCCCGTCTCAGTTCCATTCATAACGATCAAATACTGCAAACAACGCAATGTCCGTGAACTAATGAACAAATTGTGGTAAAGTCAACAACAGAATGCCACGCAGCAAAAAAACAGAAATGAACTTCTGGTGTGAACAACATGGATGAAGCTCCAACATGTGAAGGTACTGTACCAGACTCAAAGGCTATATGCTGTGTGCTTCCGCATGAGACAATCTGGAAAAGCCACAAAAAATCCAGAAGAGAACTCAATGTTTAGAGAGGGGGGCACTTGCTGTGATGAGTTACCTGACTCAGTGCATTCATCAAACTTTGCAGAACTGAATTCTTACAATAGATGAATTTTACTGCATGCTAATTATACATCAATACAAGTTCCACTTTACTCAGGGCCCAAGAATCTTGTACACAATAGACCAGTGCTGTTTATACAGAAATAAAACATGAGCCACACAATAATTTTAAGTTACCTAATTGTCACATTAAAACTGCTGAACAGGTGAGATTTTAAAAATATTTTACTTAAATATGCCCAAAATATTATCATTTAAACATGTAGTCAATATAAAAATCAACTGACTTTTAAGATCTAGAGAACAAATTAATAATAGTTGCCTGTGGGGATGCAAAGGGGGTGCCACATAGGGGTAGGGGGGGAAAGGGGGTGCCACATAGGGGTAGGGGGGGAAAGGGGAGTTTTATGGGACTATATGAAATCATGTGTGTAAAACTCTTGAAAATTTAAAGACTCATTCAGTTAAAAAAAAAAAAAAAACCCAAGTGATTTAGCTTTATTTTCATATTACTAAGTCTTGGAAATCCAGAGTGTATTTCACATCGACGGTGTATATCAATACAGACCAGGCATGCTTCAATTGCTCACAAGAAACTAGAGGATAGGGCCCTATCCTCGAGTTCTAGAGAGCAGGACAAAGCATGATCCCAAGGAAAAGGCACAAAAGGAAGAAAGGCAAGATGCTGGAAAACCTCCCCCTGGTTGGACTCTTCGGGGATGGCAGAGAGTCACCCCAGATCTATGAAAGCTGCCGAGTCTGGGACTGGGTTTCTCTGGTGCTGCAGCCAGTGAGTCACTCAGGCGCACACGTGCACACAGGCACGCACGCACACCCCAGCTCATTCGTCAGAGTGTAAGAAAGGAAAGGCAAAAAACACGAAATAGCTACTCCTACACAATTCAGGGACACCTAATGGATGCAGAAAGGAAGGCAGGAGAAATCCAATTGGAAAACCAGGCTGTGCCTGCCTGTCCAGCAAGCAGGCAAAAGCCCACCGCCTGCTCAGATCTAAAAGGTTCCTTACCACAGCCCAGGGCAGCAGAAGAGGAAAAAACAAGAATGAATCTGCAGGGGAAAATACAACAACCATGCAGTGGGGAAAATCAAACTACAGTCCTGGTGCATACTACCTTAGCATGTAACCCAGTCAACGACCAGATCACACAGTCCAATCTCAAATGAACCAGATAATTCAGAACAGCTTGGAATTCTTCTCTTTGGTTTAGGAGTATCTGTTATGTTTATATTATGGTTATGTCTGATATGCTGGAATTCAGGGGGAGGAGAGTTTTTGTTTTGTTTCAGGGCATAATCTGGAAATAGACATCATCTGTCCTTCTCTACCCTGAAGTCTCCTCCCGCCACCAACCCCCAATGTTGCAGATACCTCGGACAAAGCTATCTTTTCAGCTGAATGATAACCAGGTGGCTCAATGGTAAAGAATCCGCCTGCCAATGCGAGAGACACCAGTTCGATTCTGGGCTGGCAAGGTCTCCTGGAGAAGGAAATGGCAACCTACGCCAGTATTCTTGACTGGAGAGTTTCACGCACAGAGGAGTCTGGTGGGCTACAATTCATGGGGCCACAGAGAGTTGGACACGACTGAGCAAACACATACACAGGAAGTTTGGTTCAGCCTGCGGCTTGATGCAGACAGATGCTCCCTGAGCACTGGCTGAAAATGCTGCCCAGGGTTTCAGGTCAGAAACAGTCCTTCAACACTTTCAACATATGCCAGCATATCTAAGCATTTCTCGTGTGATTCAAACACAGTCCTTACATGGTAGGTGCTGTTGTATCTCCCGTTCTGAAGAAAAGGCAAGGACTCAAGAGAGTGAGAGTGTTAGTCGTCCAGTCGTGTCCAGAGTTCGACTCTTTACAACCCCATGGACTGTAGCCCACCAGGCTCCTCTGTCCACAGGATTTCCCAGGCAATAGTACTGGAGTGGGTTGCCATTCCCTTCTCCAGGGGATCTTCCCCACACAGGAATCAAACCCAGGTCTCCCGCACTGCAGACAGATTCTTTTCTGTCTGAGCCACAGGGACTTGAGCCCGTAAGGACTCAAGAGAAAGACGTTATTCAATGCACACACCTCAGCATCTCTCGGGACCTTCCTGGGCAGCAGGAAGCACGCTGAGGGGCCACTGTAAAGCAATGCTCGACTAGTCCACACAGTAATGAACACAGCTCTTACTCTGAGCATCCTGTCTTCAAACAGGCAGAAGATCACAACCACAGGTCCTACACATACCTTCCCCTTGTCCTTACTGCTTCTTGAAACCCAGGTTCCACAAGCAGTCACAATGTTTATATACTTCTTGGCATGTCTCAAATTACACTTACATGTTTGTCACTCCACCAGTCAGATTTGAAGATTTCCCAACTTCCCATCAGCTCCTGGACACCAATTTTAATAATCAAGAATGTTCCAATTATAAGATCTGAGTTTGAATTCATGCTCTATTATTATTTACTAACTTCTCCCATCAAGGAAAGTATTTTGGCTGTTGTTACTTTGCTTAGCCATTGACCCAAAGAAGAACGCAGCAATTAACCTGTAAAGACAAAAACTATTCGTAAGATGCTGAAGAAATGTGTCTTCTGCAGACAAGTTATGAAATAGTTTAAGTCTGCTGTTGCTCACAATCTTTGGTTCTGAACAGACAGCCTGGTTTCACTGCCTCCAATACTTGAATGTGAAGAGAAAGCAGAATAAAAAGCTACATCCAAGTGTCTTGTGAGCCAACCAAAAACATTTTCAAACCTGATTTTCCTTATTAAACATCATTTGAAGTGACTTAATCCTTGGGTAAGTGTGCATTTTTTAGGAATGAAATGTGTTCCGAAGCTAATATTCTGAACACTCGTGTGGGCACAGCCTCAGTTAACACACAGAGTAGACAACTCACAAAGAACTATTAAGAATTTTTACGACTTCCTTTTTCTTGAGGTACAAGGTGGCACTGCCCTTTATCCCTACAAGAAGGTGGGTAATTATAACAATGATAGTAAAACTCAATATAGTCTGAACTGGCATAGGCCCAGGTCTTCTGCAATTGGCAAGATTCAGAAATCAAACTCAAATGAAATCTAGTTATCTTGTAAGAAAGTTTCCGGCATTTTCCATGAGCTCACAACAGGCAAACCAGTTCCTATCACACTGCCCTATACAACCAATATACATTTTCTTGAGTTAATGTTACTCATTATGACACACCGCCTCTCCCCCCCAAGTTTCACATACTGCAATTTCATAAAACTCCACAAGCAAGATGGGCAAATGCACCAAAACCATACAGTAATTCCAAGTCACATGTCATATTTCATATGCAGTTTTTTAAAAAACACAAACAGTATCATATTCTTGTATGCCATTAGCTAAAAGTATCAGAGCCTTCTCTTCACTGGCTTTCTCTCCATAAGCACTATATGTAAGTTAGAGGCCATGTGGTTAATTCCACTAACGAAATACAGTGAGTAATTATTTCCTATATTATCCATTCTGAATAACATCTAATCTAGCTGCTCAAGAAAGATTCCTGATTAGATAAGGAGGAAACATTTTATGTCATTAGCTATACAGTTTCGTCCTGTTGAGAAACTGCATTGTAATGAATACCAGATGAGTTTAAAGTACAGTAGGGCTCCAAACAACCTCCAGATCACATTTGTGTAGCCTGCTGATTATGAACAGTCAACATCTGACCTTCTACCTGTGACCTACTTAAACAGTAAGACTCATCCAACTCCCCAGATGCCAATCCACTCTAAATTAATATTTATAGAGTACAATCACTGAGGTTCTTAAACTACATTTTCCCTATTTTTCACCCATACATTCTATGAGCTGCCTAATTAAAAGCAAGGTTTTCCTTTTTCTTTCTAAGTCAGTTCTGGTGGAAACACAACAGGGTTAGCCTAGCCTGGACTCCTGCTACATAACCAAGACTTGACCTGTGTCTTGATTAAATATTAAGTCACTGGGGTTGTGGGGGAAATTAACATAGCAATGCATTTTCCATTCTCTCCACAAGCCTCCCCAAGCACAGCCCAAGTTTCCTCCCAGCGTCTTTCTCCTTACACATCCACACGTGCACAGGATCCTAAGTGAACTGTGCTGATAAGGGGACAGCTACGAAGTTCTAACCTTTTTGAAACATACTGAAAAACACACTGTGAGGATGGAAGAATCTGGGGAGCTCAAATTACCCAGGCTCTAGCAATACAGCTGCGCCTCCTTGAAATCATTACACCAACTTCTATTTCCACAGACACACTGCCTGCCTGGGGTGCGACTGAAATACCTCAGTGCTGACCTCCAGTTCACAGAAGGCAAGGGTCACGGGGCTGAACTTCTCTGGAACCAAAACGGAGCCGAAGCAAGAGCCAGAAGCTTGATTACTGAATTCAATTTACATAATTTGCAGCTGTTGACTAGGTTTACCCTCACAGAAAGTTGTAGGGCCATCTGCAAGTTCTATTTTCCCTGCTATCCTCCAGTACAGACCCCACTTCCAAGTTTTGTTGCATAAACCGAAGCCAGGTAAATCCATCTCACACACACACATAATAACAAAAGTTTGGAACTGAGTAGAGGAAAAAATTACACACAATGACTGTCAGAGGCTTCCTTTGAAAATCACATTTAAGGCAGCAGCCCCTCGTTGACCCCAGGTTTCCAAAAGAAGGAAAAGGCTGTTTCTGTCCCATGAATCTCTTTGATGATTTATAACATTCCATATATATATTGCTCCTCCCCCAAGAAAGGGAATAAGCCCTAAAGCCAGTCCGTCATCCTTTCTGACATCACCAAAGGCCTGATTTTGTTCTCCCCACTGTTAGCTCAGAAAACTGATTAGAACTGAATGTCTAGGCTGCTTCCTTATGCCCTTTTAATAAAGCCAACCACAGCAAAGAAAACAGAAATTAGTGGCAAGCACAGAGCTCCTTGCCACTGGGACTCACGGCAGCCTTTGGACAGGCCATTATGGCTGTCTGGCTCCAGCTCTCTCCTCAGTAACCACCACCCCCTCTCCTGCCTGTCCCACACCACCCTCCAAGATCAAAGGAAGCACTTACTGTTTATAACATCCTGAGCAATCCAGGAATCCCAAGAGGTTTTTGTTACCTTTCCCATCCCTCACTGTCTCTGCTCCCCAAAATACTCTCTTAATGACGCAGGCCAACCCTGGCACAGGCACATCCAGGAATTAGACCTGCCCCAAATGATGCTCCTCTGAGATGCCTTATGGTTAAAAGCAGGGCGTGGGTGGCTCTAGGCAACAAGGGCACAAGACTACTGGCCTCTACTTCCCAGCAACTGTGCTGCCAGTGCACAGCAAGCTTGTTGACAAGGAAACACAAATCGTTCTTGCTAAATATGTAAAAGGTCCCGGGTACCCTACAGCAGACAGCAAGAAGGACACGTGATCAGAGAGCCAGGGCACAGCTCCGTCTAACCTGTTCCCTTATTTTTTCCCCCCTCTCCGAATGCTGCTACAGCCACTGGTCCTCAGGCCCAGCTTTCCCTTTTCGGTTAAATCACAAAGGCAGAGCAAGCTCTATCTGAGGAATCATTCTCGTTCGTTCTCCACGCCCAGGATCACCAGGGAACTTCGGTGGAGCCAGAGCAGAACTCCTCTGCCTCCCTCTGTGTGCCCACCTCTTGTGCTGCGGGGAAGAAAGACCTAAACACACAAGTCCTGGGGGAGCAGGGCTGGTCCTGAAAAGAAAGCCCTGACAAGGATCAACACCTCCCTACCCCAAGACACCTCTGCGCACCCCAGCTTTGTGTGGTCCTTGAAGGTAACTCATCCGCTGCCAGGGACACACCTACCCTGGAGTGCAGGGGCCCAGAACAAATGCCCAGGCAATCACAGCCGACTCAACATGAGAAATTAATCCAAACAAAAATCCAAAAGATACATGCCAAGCCAAAGGCTCAGGGATTCAGAGGAAATGATCCAGTAAGAATTCTGGGCCCACTGGTTTAACTTTGGAAAAACTCGCCTACACTGATCTTGCAAGCAAGGCAAAATCAAGAGGCAAACCTCTAGGTTTCCTAAAGTAAAGGTAAAAATTTCCTGGGGAGTTTTGGGGGAAATGACTTTCGGGGCAATGTCTGCTGAATATCTCAGATTCAAACTAAAGCATATCTTTACTATGAATCCATTCATCACCCTTAAATGACTCCCCAAGTCACACCAAACCACAACCACCTCAGAAGCCAAACTATTGTTATTATCCTAAGAGAGATTTGCATTTTCAAGTAAAAGGGGGAAAAAAACTGACATGCGCTATTGTTTCACAGACTGATTTATTTCTGAACTGGTTCTGAGTTGTTTTTTCCCCTTTTCTGAAGGGGGTTTCTTAAGGGGGACAGGAAGAAATTATTTCTGACTTTGAAAATTCTATTGCTAAATTGATAGAAACAAGTTGAATGCTAAGGCAACATGCCATTTCTAATTATAAATAACCGGTGGGGAAAGGATGTAAAAAATCACAACTGCTAATACTTAGTGCCTACAGGGATTCATTCTAGACCAGACACACTCATCTAAAGCCCCCAGCTACTCTAAGCTACTATTATCCTCTTTTTATTAACACAAGTGAGGAAACTGATGTGCTGGCAGGCTAAATGGCTTGCCCACAGTCATTTCACTAGAAGCAAAGCTGAGATTTGAACTCAAGGCTTCAAGCAACCCTTATAACTGATCACACGGCTTCAAAGATTTGTTCAAAACTGAACAAGAGCTGGGCTCTTTTAAAGAGACTGATGATGGCATTCCAAAAGATAAGACAGACAGACAATCTGTGCAGTGAGGAAATTCTTCATTTTCCACGTCTCCAACAAGGAGTCTCACGGACTTCAAGTGCTTTACATAAGAGCAATGACACTACTGGGGCCTCTGGGTTCACCCCAAAGTCCACCTGAGGTGCTGGTCTAGAGAGAATTGCTCCAGGCGCAGCTCACTGAGCATCCTCTCCCTCTGTCACCTCGCCCACAGGCATAGCAAACTCTGAAATAAGTGCTGCTTCTCTAGGGGCACTGTTCACAGTCCTCCAGTGCTCGAAAAGGGGAAAGAAATCAAGGTGGCTTTTCACTTCTCCCGTGATACTGGAACAACAGCCCAAGACATCTTCGTTTCTGCCGTCCTCAGCAACAACCCTTAAAATTATTACAGACGCAATCTTTCTTATAAAAGATTCCTAACTGGGGCTCGATAAAGGATAGAAATGGTATGGACCTAACAGAAGCAGAAGATATTAAGAAGAGGTGGCAAGAATACACAGAAGAACTGTACAGAAAAGATCTTCACGACCCAGATAATCATGAGGATGTGATCACTCATCTAGAGCCAGACATCTTGGAATGTGAAGTCAAGTGGGCCTTAGAAAGCATCACTAAGAACAAAGCTAGTGGAGGTGATGGAATTCCCGTTGAGCTGTTTCAAATCCTGAAAGATGATGCTGTGAAANTGTTTTTGTCCTTTACCTGTCTCTTATACACATCTCCTGAAAGATGATGCTGTGCAGGTGCTGCACTCAATATGCCAGCAAATTTGGAAAACTCAGCAGTGGCCACAGGACTGGAAAAGGTCAGTTTTCATTCCAATTCCAAAGAAAGGCAATGCCAAAGAATGCTCAAACTACCGCACAATTGCACTCATCTCACACGCTAGTAAAGTAAAGTTCTTTCTTTAAATGAAAAAAATTAAAATCATCTTTATTTGCTAACCAATTCTCATGAAAGATCAAACCTTTCTACGAATCTATCAAGGGAAATAGAGTGAGCCTGACTGGAGTAATGTTAAGAGGCTTTATCTTAGATATTGCTCATTAGAATATTCTTTTGATTCCAATCAGCTAATTGAATACTTCCTTTAATCATAAAAGAGAAAAGTGCTCATTAAAAAACAATTTCTCACTGAGAACTGGAGGGATAAATAGACCACTTCCACTGATTTGAAGGCACATGAAGGAGCAGGAAGGCATGGCCAGGACTGAGTTTCCTGTTCAAATAGAGTTATCAGGACAGGTTGGATGGCATCATTGGCTCAATGGACATGAATTTGAGCAAACTCTGGGAGTTGGTGATGGACAGGGAAGCCTGGCGTGGGGCAGCCCATGGGATCACAAAGAGCTGGGCATGACTGAGCAACTGAACTGAACTGAACTGATCCAGGACAGGTAGCTAAAGGAACACCTTTGGCTTTGGAAGATAAAGAAGTTTGATAACTCCTGGGTATATGTTGTCACTGGAAGCCAATGAGAATGTGGTCTTAGCAGTGACAAATATGATCAGGGGCACAATTCTCCAGATAAATCAGGACAGTTCACAGATAGTTTATATTCTATTGTTTCTAGTGGCTTAGTTAATTAGCAGTGGAGAAGGCAATGGCAACCCACTCCAGTACTCTTGCCTGGAAAATCCCATAGACAGAGGAGCCTGGTAGGCTATATATAGTCCATGGGGTCGCGAAGAGTCAGACACGACTGAGCGACTTCAATTTCACTTTTCACTTTTCACTTTCATGCATTGGAGAAGGAAATGGCAACCCACTCCAGTGTTCTTGCCTGGAGAATCCCAGGGACAGCAGAGCCTGGTGGGCTATCGTCTACGGGGTCGCACAGAGTCAGACACAACTGACGAGACTTAGCAGCAGCAGCAGCAGTTAATTACCAGACACACTATACAGACTATTTCTTCTATTGGGTAATGATATTTGGAGATGACTCAGAGACTTTTGGTACTCTAAGTACAGATTATTAGGTTCAGTCTTACATAATATACATTAAAAGTTGCATCTGGAAAAGTTATTTTACCATATACATATTTCTTCAGTGCTCCATAGCATCTAACATGAACCAGGATATTTACATTTAAAGTATCTGATAAGAATAGAATATGTTGGAATATTATCTTTCAGTAAACTTTTTGCACAGTGAAAGTATGAGGTACAATTCAAGGATAACTCTGTTATTATCGAACAATTTATGGTGACAGAAGCACAAAATTAATCCATTTTTGTTGACAGCCTTTTAAGTTCCTTAAAAGAAAAAATAAAAAATGAGAAAAATGAGATTTAGCCATTCTATTGACAAGGATAGTAGAGAAATGGAACAAAATTAGTATATTTACAGGACAACCTATAAGACCGTAATTATGTGGTTCCTCTCAAATGCTATAGTAATGGACCACAGGACATTGTAAACAAGACACATCACTTAAAAAATTGTATACATCAACCTTAATTTTAGCACCGAATGTATAAACAATACATAATGTTAATTTCAGGCTTTAAAAAGAAGATAGTAATAGGCACTGTTTTTAAAAGTACTTTCCTGCAAGTATAAATAAAGCTCTTCAGTTCTCACAAATATGAGGGCAATGATGGACATTTAGGAAGTGCCTACATTAAATTACCTGCTTACATAAAAAGCTTATTTTTATTTTCTGATTTAAAGAGGCAAAGTGAGAAAGCACTTTGAAGTAGGATATCAAACTTATGATTAAAGGGTCAATTATGTACATAATAATTTAACTGAAACTTTTTTTTCAGTGAGACAATTTCACACCTAAAAATGTTATTACAATTATAGTTTAGACTTCTTTTAATTTTAAATCTGTGTTTATACTAGAAAAGTTACCTATAAATACTTGGATACCCATTAATGAAAAACAAAAATAAAAGCTCTTGATCATTCAGTGTTCTGGACTCAGCAGTCATATTCATCACAAAAATAAAATAATGTGAGAATTTTTTTCACATCATTACTCTTCACATGATAAATAATCTTGTTTACACATCACAAGCAAGTTTCAACTTCCAAAAGACATCATTTTGAGTATGTTTTCTCTTTGTGGAAGTCCCTTCGTGGAAAGAAATGTTTCTGAAATTATCACTAACTGACCATCATTTTAGGTTCCCATCACTTTCTTGTAAGTCACTGAATAAAAATAAATGGTGTTTATATACTTTCATATGACAAAGGAGTCTATTTTACTCATACATTTAAAATTTTTCACTGAAAAAATATTAATACTTGGTATAATTAAAATTTAAAAAACATCAATAACATTTCAGAATTTGGGGAGAGAAATTGTGAATAATTTTTAAGACATAAATGAGAAATAAATTCTGTTATCTTAGCCCTTGTTTAACAATGTTAATATACAAGTTATGTGTCAATGATGTCTTTATGCTACCATAATTTTATATTCTGTTTAAATCTGTCTAATTATTTCTGTGTAAGCACAGTTATTTTCACAATTGGTTGACTAGAGATAGTATATTTATATTTATTTGTGATTGCAGATAGAGATAAGGGGAAAATGAATGGTATGATGCTTATCTTTAACAATTTTTTTTGATGAGATCAATCACAAATGACTATAAGCTAATGTATCTTATTTAGACTTCCAGACAGGTTTTTAATTTTTAAGCCAATCCCTTCTCACAGAAGGATATTAATAAAATAAATTACAATAAGAAAATTAAATCTTGTCTGAGATTAAAGATTTGTGACAAAGTAGGAAGTAAAGAGCAAGAATAAAAAGATAATTCTCAATGTGGTAGGACTTTAATAATGATGTCCCCTGGAGATTCGAATCAGTAGCTTGTATCCTCAATATACATGTTAAAAATAATAGATGACAGTGAAGAACAAGAGCTGAAATATGCTGATAGTATGTAATTACAATACCTTAATTTTGGTAAAAAATTGAAGGAAATGGAGAATTGTAAGAAAGTATAATAAACTGGTGATTAAACACAAAGGTAAATGAAATATAAAACACAAAGTATTACATACCTTAAGAAATACATTAAGGTATTTACATACCTTAAGAAATAATTTAAATTTCTTGCACATCCTGATGGACTCTGCAACCTGTCAGGATATTATTTTGGACAAGTCAATGAAAAAGAGCAGTCAACTACAAATAAATCAATGCTACAACATGTTAAAAGCATAGCTAAAAAGTATAACAATATTAAATAGATGATGATTGTAGCATGGTTTCTATTTTAGAAGTATTGCCATTTTTAAAAGGTGAAGTCAGTTTCATATTCTTGTAACATGGAAAAGGTTCAAACAAAGGAAAATACATTAATAAGATAATGTAGAAGTCAGTTACAATACAACCAGCATAATGCACATACTTCTATTTTTTTGGCTAATGCATGGCTTAAAAATATCAGTTCCTAAAGTGTCGGTGCTAATCTATAAATCTTTATAAACCATAGAACAGAAAAACACATATAAGGCAGAGACATTTGTAAATGTTAAACAGAATAATGGAACAATTTAGTGAGTTTTCTGAAGGCCACAAAACAATCGAACAACCAGACTGGGAAGGAACCCGGATCTCCTCCCTTCCAGCCAAGGTTGAAAATTACCAGATGCTTTTTGCACCCTCTTTGTAGCACAAAAGCTAGTGAAGTGTTTCTGCTTCTAGTTTTCGAAACTCAATTAAAAAACACTTTTAAAAAAAAACTAACTTGAGTATTATAATTAGAAAATTAAGTTGTTAAAAGTGTTTTGTGGAAATGTGTACTAAAACATTAAAATTTATATTTGATACAAGATAGACATTTGATAGACTCAGTATAGATTAGAAAGTCACAAATATCCAGGTAACTAGTTTCAGAAGTTGTAGCATCTCTACTCTGACTATTTAAGATCATTAGTTTAACAGAAGAATTGATGCTTTTGAACTGTGGTGTTGGAGAAGACTCGAGAGTCCCTTGGACTGCAAGGAGATCCAACTGGTCCATTCCAAGCAACTTATACAGCTCAATTCCAGAAAAATAAATGACCCAATCAAAAAATGGGCCAAAGAACTAAATAGACATTTCTCCAAAGAAGACATACGGATGGCTAACAAACACATGAAAAGATGCTCAACGTCACTCATTATCAGAGAAATGCAAATCAAGACCACAATGAGATACCACTTCACACCACTCAGAATCGCTGTGATCCAAAAGTCTGCAAGCAATAAATGCTGGAGAGGGTGTGGAGAAAAGGGAACCCTCTTACACTGTTGGTGGGAATGCAAACTAGTACAGCCACTATGGAGAACAGTGTGGAGATTCCTTAAGAAATTGCAAATAGAACTGCCTTATGACCCAGCAATCCCACTGCTGGGCATACACACCGAGGAAACCAGAATAGAAAGAGACACATGTACCCCAATGTTCATTGCAGCACTGTTTATAATAGCCAGGACATGGAAACAACCTAGATGTCCATCAGCAGATGAATGGATAAGAAAGCTGTGGTATATATACACAATGGAGTATTACTCAGCCATTAATGCAAGGCCCTTGGGAATGAGCTCCAGCTCCAGCTCACTAAGTCTTCTATCACTAGGACATCAATCTAAAGAGAAGATTCACTTTAAAGCATTACTTTCTTCTTTCATAGATTTGGGAGCCAGAAAGAAATCTGATTCCAAGTCAGCACGAGCAAGTGCTGGTGTAGGGACAGGATACCAGGCCCAGCTGGCACACCGCCCCCCCACCACAGGACTTGCTTTTCCCACTTCCGGTTACAGTACAGGACTCAAGACTCAAACTGAATAAGATATGAAGGAACTGGGCATAAACTCCACTCGTTTCTTCAAGGAACTCAGGACCAGCACGACTCATGGGGGCCCTGGAGCAGTGGAATCCACTTTATCTGTCTTGGACGAACCCCATCCTAAGTGTGAAGGTATTCCAGCTGCACTCTGGACTCACGGCGACTCCAGAACGAGCAGACTGAAGGGTCAAACTGATTCTGTTATGCTTCCCCTGCTAAGATCCAAGTTACATTTGAAAATGTAATGCTTTAAGATGAAACTTCACACAGTCCCACTCATTACCCTGGGAAGCCAGCTGATATCAGGCAGCGGGAGGAGGATAGTAAGGCTTCAGCTTTGCTAAGCCAGCCACAAGGGAGTGAAGCGAACAAAGTCCTAAGGCACCAGCTCCAGTCCCGACGCTCTGTCGTCCTGCAGACTGTCCGCTAGCTGGCGTCTTCAGGAAGCAACAACTGTAACAAAAACAAGTCTACACTCTTCTTTCTGACAGAATCCACCTAGGGCAGGACAGTGACGGTCTCTGGACAAGCGTGCCAGTCGTGCGTTTCCTGTGAAAGGCATTGCCAGGGCATCCAGGACTGAACAAAGCAGACCAGCTGTGCAGACGTTTTGCTTTACCAACACGCTACAGAAACCAAGAGTAACGGTTGACAAATCCTTTCTGCCCATTTGTTTCACAGCCCCTCAACTTCTCTGATATCTGTGGGTTCCCCTCTGCCATTCTGCGAATTCAAAGCTTCCTCTTTCCTCCCTAATCCAAGAGGCCTCCACTGCATTTCCGGGGGTCTCTAAGCCTCAACACACAAGAATCAAAGAAACTGCATGGGTTACACATCCAGTGCATGGCTTTTCACTCACCTCTCAGTATCATTCACTGAACTAAAGCTCTGCTTGAAGGGCATGGCAACCCACTCCAGTATTCTTGCCTGGAGAATCCCATGGACAGAGGAGTCTGGTGGGCNTCTCTAAGCCTCAACACACAAGAATCAAAGAAACTGCATGGGTTACACATCCAGTGCATGGCTTTTCACTCACCTCTCAGTATCATTCACTGAACTAAAGCTCTGCTTGAAGGGCATGGCAACCCACTCCAGTATTCTTGCCTGGAGAATCCCATGGACAGAGGAGTCTGGTGGGCTGCAGTCCATGGCGTCATCAAGAGTCAGACATGACTGAAGCGACTTAGCACGCATATGAGAAATCTTACACCAGAAGTCACAAAGGGAATGACAGCGAATCTCCAAGTACTACTTACTCATTTGCTCCTTCAACAAATACTTAAGAAGCACCGCTTTAGGTGCCTGAGGAGGATCTGTGAGCAAGAATAAACAGCTTCCTGCTCTCACGGAGTTTATCCTCTAAACCGACGAGGCAGTAGCAAGCGTGGTATCTGAGCCAGTGGCACACGCTAGAAATAAGAGGGTGGCGTAACACAGCAGCTGGCAGCGGAGCAGCACAGTGAGGCGAGCGCAGCGCGGGCCAGCCAGGGACCACAGGGCCCGGGTTCCAGCCCAGCCGGGACACTCGCGGCCCTGTGACCTTCAGCCAGGCCTGGACCTCAGGAGGCCCCACAGCCGTCCTTGGACCCAAACACATCATTATTTCCCCCAAATAAGATACTGAAGAGTGCCTGAGCCCTCCCTGAGGGCTTCGGGAGCAGCGGGCGTATGGCTGTTTGGGAAGAGAAAGACAAAGGTAACAACAGGCCCCACACCTGCCGGCTCAGCTAGTTAGGGGGAAGGCTAAGACGGCAACGGCACTGAAGGCACAGCTTTGAGAAAATCCCAAGTGGGAAGCAATGAGCTTCTAATGACAGGTTCTTGACATGCAGTGAAGTCTCTCCGAATCACCAGGGACTGTTCCTACCAAGTCCACTTACTTTCAGTCCACTTACTTTCCTCCCCAGATTTGCAAGTCAAAAGACTAGCTCCATGGAGAAAAGACACAGCACTTCTGCGAGGCTGTGCAGCACCCCATACACTAAACAGACACTGGCGGTCAGCACCGCCCCCGGACACGCCCCCTTCTGCCCAAGCACTGAGGACCCGCCCGCTCTTGACTTGAGCAGCACCCTGGTGCCACCTCAGTGGGGAGGGCAGGTTTTCTCGGGAAAGCTGGCTCTCTTGAAAACGTGAGGCCACAGTGAAGAGGCCCAAAGGCCAACTCTGTGAGAACTGTGCCCTGGTTCCCAGGATTTCCGCAGAGCCTCCGGACCGAGGTGGAGCTGGCACACTCCCGGATTCCCAACCCAGCCACCACCCTGCCCACAGCCCAGCCAGGACACCTGCCCTAAACACAGCACTTTCTTCACAAAAAAAAGACGGAAGTTACAGCATACACCAACCAGGCACACAGAGCCACTCGGATGGGAGGATGGGACCTTCCCGTTGACGAAAACTAGGTCAGCAGAGACCAGGGGACAGTCTCCTGCACCTCAGACTCCGTGACTCTTCCCTTCCTGGAGTCGCTCTAGCCCACTTTCCCGCTCTGAGCCAAAGAAGGAAGGCAGAGCACTTCCCTGGTGGTCTAATGGTTAGGACTCCGTGTTCCCAATGCAGGGGGCATGGGTTCGAACCCTGGTTGGGGAACTAAGATCCCATAGGTGCGGCCAAAAAAAAAGGGGGGGGGGATATAAAGAGGTTACCAAGGAAAGAGACAGCTACCCAAGCTGAGCTCTGTGATATTCAGCACTGAATTATCTTCCCCCCAAATGAAGTTTCAAAACATGTAACACAAACAAAAATGTCTGTATTTTGTGCAACTTCACGCTGAAGCCTGTTTTACGGGAAAGACACTGAAGGGAAGAGCGAGAAGCCCAGTGCTTCCTCTCAGCTCTGAAGCTAAGGAACAAGGCGTGAGTCTGCTGAGTGTCTGCTTGTTTCTCTCCCTCATCTAGAGGGGTGAGCGTGGAAATCTGGCTGGATCAGCTCCCCAGGTACTCAGCTTCCTCAGTCTGTGAACGCTAAAGCTTGTCTCAATGCCCAGTTAAGAAATGGACTCTCCGAGCAATAATGGAACCACCAGACCCTCTGAGGAGGAAAGACAAGAAAAAGAAAACCAAAACGAAAAAAAAGACTATTCAGCCATAAAACGGTAAAACTTATTTGTACAAACAGCATGTATGAACCTCAAAAGCATTCCAACAAAGAGACCTAGACACAGGATTGCTTCCCTTCACATGAACCTTTACAACACTGGCCCAGACCTGGCGGGGGGATTTGTCAGCAGGACCTCGCTGAGGGGACAGAAGTGTTACATATAATACCAGGTGTGGGCAGTCACCAAAACTTACCAAAACGTGCGCTTGCAAGGGTTGCAGTTGTAAACTGAACTTTGGGAATTTTTTTGTAAATCATCTGAACTGATTTACAACCGTTTTCAAAAAGAAGAGGGGAGGTGCAGTTGTGACAACTCACTGGGTTAAACTGATTTTTCTGGAAAGCAGCCACCCGTGTTAAACACAAGCCAGTGCCAGAAGCCACACCTTGGGTGACACAATTCAGGGACTGGGTCCAATGTGGGGAAATTCCCCCAAGTTTGAGGCTGTGAAAAGTGACTTAGTAAAGAAATATTTATGATAGAAACTCCCTTTAAGGCCTTGGGATATTTAAAGAAAAAGCAGGTTTTACCTTTTAAAAGAGAGAGAGAAAAAGTCACCTTTGTACAAGCTAAATCAGATACGATTTGTGGTTTATGTTAAGAGATTTGCTTCTGTGCTGGGCAGGAAAGCAAATCCAGTATTGACCTGTGCTGAGAAAAGGCTTGCTCAGACGTCTTCATCCTTTTTCAAATCCAGCGAGGTCTCAAACGGAGGGAGGCTCCCCACAAGGTGAGCAGGAAGCAGGAGACCAGCACCCTCTTCCCTGGGGGAGGCCATCCAACTGGGGGTGGAGGGATGTGAACCCCCGCCCCAGTCCATGCTCCATGGGGAAAGGTCTGAGAGAAATTACTCCACCAGAGTTCCAGAAAGTGCTATGGCAAACCTTGGCATCCTACAGGAGCCCAGCCCTGGCACTCCCATGTCAAGAACTCCACGAGGGGTCTCATAAGGGGACTTGGGGCAGGCGGCCCCGCAGAGACACAGAGCATCAGAATCCGTTCCCAGCAGCCCCAAAGCAAAGTCAGCTCAATTTCTGGCACAAAATGATTTACAAGTCATCCTGGCAAGCGTCAGGTCCAAGAGCTATTTTTAAGACAGTAATTGTGGTCTAAATCTGGTCAGAGGGTCCTGGGTGTTTGAGGTTAAATCCCACCTCCTGGGAAGGATCAGTCAGAAGACTCAGGCCCATTTCCATCCCCAGCTCTCCAGAACCACCTGGCAAAAAGAGAACAGCATGGCTCACGGTGTCCTGAGAAACCCGTCACCAGAGCTCAAGGCTCTGAACCACTCTGTTCCACTCACCTTGCATTTTGCATGTAAATCACCATTTCAGTTTTGGTTGGGGTAACATGGGGGGATGAGGGGTGCATTTATTAATGCTATCTGTAAATGGTAAGTTCAGCAGACAGTATTTTCCACTGTGACTAGTCATTTGTAAAGAATACTGATTTTGTTACTTTTATTCTGTAAAGTGGCTACAGAAGGAAGCATTGCTTTTACACTGTTCTGCAGGGTTATGATAAAAACTCGTTTTCATGTATTTTTACATAAATGACATGCTCGTTTTGCTCTAACCAGGAGTAGGGGGCAAAGGCATTTAAGCAGCACTTTTAGAAATTAAATTAGCTATCTGGTATTCATCCATTTTACCAGATACACCCAGCCCAGCCCCCCCAGTTCATCTGTGGAAACCCTCCCTTGTCTCAATCCACAGCTGGATAAGACACGGCAACTCTGTTTTCCCAAGATTTTAGATGCCTTTTTCTAAAAATTACACTGCAATGCATACCTTGGAAAAAAATACAAAACTGCCTTATCTCAAGCATCGCTCCCTCTTCCCAAACTCCTGCATGATTTTTCACATTGAGACCTTCCATTTCACTCTTGAAGACACTGCTCTCTCACTCCCATCTTCATCAGCTAAATTTCTATCCTCCAAGTGTCTACACTGTGACATCCAGGAAGTCTAAGTTGTCCTTCCAAAGTGTGCCCACAGCATCCTGGACACCTAGTCTATCAAAGCACTTGTCCCCTCCCTCTAGAATAACGTCACAGCCACTGTTCACTACTGAGCGCCTGGCAGATGGTTGGTCAGTAAATATTTCTCAGATAAACAAACAAAAATTAAACTGAACTTATTCTGATCACTCAGAATACTGCTGGTTTTGGTGTGCATATATTTGTGTGTGTTTCCTCCTACAGTACTTTTCCTAAACAAATACACTCTATTTGAATTATAACCACAAAAGATTAAACTCTACACACTATTTTGTCACTTGCATTTTTCACTTACTACATTATGTCATTAAATATTCTTGCTACCGGAGCATTTTAACGATCGCATGGAACAGATGTTCACTAATTTAACCAGTCCCCCACTGGTTACAATTTTTCACTGTGATACACAGTGAAATACACCTGATACACACAACCCTGTGGCCAAGTCTAAATAAATTCCTAGAAGCAGAGAGGCTGAGTCAAAACGGTATGCAAAATACGACCCAGAAAGCTGAAAACGCAGGTTATCGATTTTGGAAGGATACAGACAAGATCGCCACAACCAGAAGGAGGGGCATTTAACTGGCTGCAGAAACACAGTGTTCATCTTCTCTGGGCTAAACTAAGTCTGTTAGATGGGAATTATGTTTATTTACCTCCTTCTGAGGATAAGAAGGCAACCTGAGAAAGAGACGGAAAGAGCATGGAGTCTTCCCAAAGAGCTATCCAACACGACCCTGTGGTGGCTTTAAGCACTGAGGCTGAGGCAGGCAGGGATCCTGGAATGGGAAACACTGGGTCGGCATCACTAGTGTTCAACTACTACTGTGTCAACCCTCCGAAGGGCTCCTCACAGTGCTCTTCATGGAGAAAAGCCATGACAAAACTTTTCCTGTGTTGCCCTAACAACTATCAGAGCACAGAGCCTCGATAATGCTCCCAAGAGAATCAATTTCCCCAATAAGCAAATAAGTCCCAGTCGACCAAATGATGGATTCAGTCACTGGCCACAGCAGTGACGTTTTATGTCTTTGGGAAATGCGGAGAGTCTCACTTAGCCTCACAGCTTAAGGCCCTACTGTAATATATGTAATAAGAGCAAATGACTCTAATGATAACATCTGTTGTAATTGCCTAATCTCTGTTTTTTACAGAAGGAAGGTATTCAACAGATCAACTGTCACTATTTAACCACAGGGGGACAGGATTATCTCTTCCTCAATTTTTACCAACGTTCATATGTAAATAAGTTTCTAAAAGATACCTTTTTTTTTTAAGGAAAGTCGAGGAAGGAGGAAAATAATGCTGTGTTTCTATTTAAACAGGAGTTTCTTTAGAAAGGCAGGGGGATGAGTGAAGTGACAAGCTGAGTGCCAGCATCAAGTTCTGGGGACAATAAAAAAAGGCTCAGGAGTCTGTGAGCTTGGCCCCTTCTGACTTCTGTTTCCATGTTCCACATTCCTATTACGGAGTTCACAGTACCACACAACACAGACGCTGTAAGAATCATACGGGTTAACACATGGAAAACGCTGAGATGAGCGCCCAGCACACACAGCAAGTGCCATTTAACTTCACGCCATCAGTGTCATCATTTCCATGTGTACTTAAAGAGAGGGAAAAGCTCATGAGAATAAAGCAGGACCTCAAGGAAACAAAAAGGCTGGTGAAGAGGTGACTTTAAAAATACAAGCAGTCCACCTTCTGATAGTTCATTTATAACCGGCTGTTTAAAACTCAGGATGCATTTCATCATAACAAGGGTGTTTCAAATGGTGGTTGGGTTCCCAAAGCAACACAAAAGAGTTCAACAAGACTCACTAGGATTTCAGGGAAATGACTGGAAACGGCCAAGGGACATTATGGGGGGACAAACAAAACAAAACCATTTCCCTGTGCCAATTCAAAACACTGGGAAGCCTCAAGGAGGAAGCACTGTCACCAACAGACTGGCAGGGACACTGGACGGAGGCTGTTCTGAAGGAGGAAACTATGACAGCGTCTCCAGTGTGGCAAGCGCCGTCTTTAGCTGTCACTCTGCTGGCTCCAGAGAAATAATCAAGTTTTAAACCACAATGGCTGGGAGTCTGGATTTCTTGGACCTTATGAGTTATGCACTATAATGAGCTGTGCATATTAACTAAACCCAGGCTCTGCTCGCCTAGGATATCTGGGCAATGGATGTATTTCTCATTGGCTACTAGTGCTAAGTCTGAAAGTCAACTAATCACAGAATCAAAGCGAGAGATGAGCTAATGTACAAAAACACACAAAATCTAACCCCCTCTCCCATAAACAAGTGTTCTGGATTCACAGCAGGCCATTGTCAGAAAAGGAGAAACACCCAGAGCAACCTCCAGCCTCAAATAAGTACTACATAATTAAATTCCAGAATGGACAGGTCCAGCTTCCTTGTGGGTTGGACACAAGTGTTTTGTAGAAACCACAACCCCTTCCTCCAAGCAGAGCTCCAAGGAATTTTAAAGTTTGAATGTAAAAGTTAACTGCCATCGACTAAAAACAGAACAAAGAAAACAGACATTTAAAATGCAGAGCAGAAGGATGGGGTGAGGAGAAAGGATGGCGCCCACCCTCCCCACCTTCATTCCGTTCTCCGCCCGCTTTGCTCCTACACTCCTTACACGGCCATGCAGTCTGCCTTTTCCCTAGTGAAAGGCCTTCCTGGGCCTGTCTGTTTAAAAGCCCAAACAATTCAAAACTAAACTACAGGTAACTTTTCTTGGGAGGGGCTGATAAGATTGTTTCTTGATCTAGGTACTTCAACTTGAAAGTTCAACGTTTCTTTAAAGCATCTGAAAACTAGTTTAAAGAAGGTAGCATTCTTTTCATTTTCTCAGAATTTGGACTAAATGGAATGATCCTTAAGGTCCTTAAGCCAACCTAACAACTCCTGCCTCATTTGTTAAAAAAAAATATTTGTTTTTATTTATTTGGGTGCACCTTCGGGATCTAGTTCCCTGACCAGGCATCGATGCTCCAGTCCCCTGCGTTAGGAGCCTGGAATCAGCCACTGAACCACCAGGGAAGTCCCTGCCTCACTGGTAATTTAATTTTGTGGGCGCTGCTGCTGGAGTCGAGTACATCAACTCAGAAAACTCTCAGGACACAGCATACAAATACACACCAAATACAACAACCTAATTGCAAAGCACCCAGAGTGTCTGCCATTTGTGAATCTCCAAGTATGAAAACCGAAGTTAGCTGCCAGCAGAAACTCTGAACACTGAATGCCTTGAGAAACTGCTGCTAACTGCTACAAGCTTTGAAAAACCTGACATTTAGAAAAGAAATCTATTTGGTCCCACAAGTGGGCCTCGAGAAATGTAAACTGAGTTCTTTTTTGCATTTTAAAAAATGTTGCCAACAGACTGGTGAATACTAGGAAATTCTTAACCTGAAAATGTTCAAAATGACGTGTATGTGTATATATGTATATATTGTGCACAGCACAGTACCCTAGAGAGATGGTGAGACCTCTTTGTAAACATTCATACCCTGCCCAAGTAATTCCTGAGACTTCATTTGAAATGTAAGCACCTCTCTTACAGACAGAATGTTAGGTACTGAAGGAATAATCCAGAGAGATCAGGGAGAAAACCAAGGCCAGGAACCCATAAGACCACCTTGAACTCTTGTTTACTCTCAGTCAACAAGGACATCTGCTCCTGGCCTGTTAGCCAACAGCGAGGTCACGGTCCAGGGGGAAATAAGCTGCTTTACTCACCCTTCCCCATCCTGGCCTCAACCTAACCTCCTCCCAAGATGGAAACACCACCGGAGAAGAAAACTAGCATTAACTCTAAGTTGAACCACGGTGAAGGAGAAAGGGCTGGAACGTGGTGAAACGGAGCAACTACCCAAGGCACCGTGAGGCCTCTCCACCTCCAGAGTAAAGCAATGTCACCAGCCTGCAACCCCCCTTCCCAGCCAGGCCCCTGGGGCGGAATCTGCAGGAATGCACCCAGATTCAACCATGAGAGGAAGTCCCATCGCAGTGACCTCACAGAGGGGGGTGTGTTCAAGAGGACTAGCCAACCTAAGTAGACAGTTTCAAAACTATTATAAGCAATGCTAGCAGTATGGCTATTGTACCAAAGACAGAAGGCCTTACAAAAGCGAGCAGCCACATCCTTGGACGGGCTTATTTTCCAGGTGGAAATTATGGGCAAGAAACCCTGGACCACTAACCCTCAGGCTTGTGCTCACTCCCAAGGGGCACTCAAGAGGCTGCAATGACCCCAGGACAGATTTCTGACATTCCAGCCCAAGTGGTCTGACAAAGCCTTCAGCTAAGAGAAAAGAGCCAATTGAGGGGATGAAATACAGTGTACAAGCTGCTGGCCCACTCTCTCCACCACACCAGGAACACCTGGAACCAGGCTGTCGCCACCAGCACGTGCTCTGTACACACACAACTCGAGGTGAACGCTGAACTTGCTTGGCCACTGGCTGTAATCTAGAAACACAAACATCTGAAATGTAAGCCCAAGAAACTGTCCAGGGCCACCATGGAGGATAGGACCTTTATCCTTATATGGGATAAGAGCAGGATTCAGGGCAGAAATCCACAGAGAAGCCTGTGGCACAACAAGGAAAACATTCAATAAAATATCTGTTGATTGATTTTTGAAGAGAAGATTAAAGGGTTAGAGGGGGAAAGGCCAGGGAACAAAGGTCAAAAGTAAAGCATCCGCCATCCAGAAATGGGCGTCTCTGTAAAGGGCCATCTGATGATGGTCTGGCTGCTGGAGAGGGCTGTACCCTCACCAGCTGGCTTCTTCCAGGGTTTGCAACCTGCCGGCCTGGGAAAGGCTACTGCAGACTGGGAATCCTCCAGCTTCATGTTATTCCTCTAAAGAATGAATGAATGGTCAGCTCTCTGGGACGCTACCAGAAGTACAGGCTCATCTCCCTCAAACTCTAGTGAGGATCACAAACCATGTCTACCCTCCACCACCGACTTCAGGAGGCGGGAAAAAGGAGGCATGGAGGGCAAGGGCTAGACATGAAGTGAGAGCCAGGCTGGCTGGTTACCCAGGGGAGTAGGCACTGCCTCCTGCTCACCTAGCAACAGTTACAGCTCTTGACACTGAATGCCACCACGGCAACTCCACTGGGGAGATAATATGATCATCTCATCTGAAGAAACTGAGGCACAGAGAACTTAGGCAAATTGCTAGAAGTCACTCAGCTTGAATAAGAGGCACAGCTGGGATTCAGACCCAGTGCTCCAAACCATAAACTGTGAACTGGGGGTTCAGTACTGGGTACAAGGTTACCTATCACTAAACCTACAGCTGGGATTCACCCTAGGTAAACCAAAAAGAAGGCGCCTAACATGAACAACCAGAGAAGGCAATGGCAACCCACTCCAGCACTCTTGCCTGGAATATCCCATGGACGGAGGAGCCTGGTAGGCTGCAGTCCATGGGGTCGCTAAGAGTCNGTCTGTTTAAAAGCCCAAACAATTCAAAACTAAACTACAGGTAACTTTTCTTGGGAGGGGCTGATAAGATTGTTTCTTGATCTAGGTACTTCAACTTGAAAGTTCAACGTTTCTTTAAAGCATCTGAAAACTAGTTTAAAGAAGGTAGCATTCTTTTCATTTTCTCAGAATTTGGACTAAATGGAATGATCCTTAAGGTCCTTAAGCCAACCTAACAACTCCTGCCTCATTTGTTAAAAAAAAATATTTGTTTTTATTTATTTGGGTGCACCTTCGGGATCTAGTTCCCTGACCAGGCATCGATGCTCCAGTCCCCTGCGTTAGGAGCCTGGAATCAGCCACTGAACCACCAGGGAAGTCCCTGCCTCACTGGTAATTTAATTTTGTGGGCGCTGCTGCTGGAGTCGAGTACATCAACTCAGAAAACTCTCAGGACACAGCATACAAATACACACCAAATACAACAACCTAATTGCAAAGCACCCAGAGTGTCTGCCATTTGTGAATCTCCACGTATGAAAACCGAAGTTAGCTGCCAGCAGAAACTCTGAACACTGAATGCCTTGAGAAACTGCTGCTAACTGCTACAAGCTTTGAAAAACCTGACATTTAGAAAAGAAATCTATTTGGTCCCACAAGTGGGCCTCGAGAAATGTAAACTGAGTTCTTTTTTGCATTTTAAAAAATGTTGCCAACAGACTGGTGAATACTAGGAAATTCTTAACCTGAAAATGTTCAAAATGACGTGTATGTGTATATATGTATATATTGTGCACAGCACAGTACCCTAGAGAGATGGTGAGACCTCTTTGTAAACATTCATACCCTGCCCAAGTAATTCCTGAGACTTCATTTGAAATGTAAGCACCTCTCTTACAGACAGAATGTTAGGTACTGAAGGAATAATCCAGAGAGATCAGGGAGAAAACCAAGGCCAGGAACCCATAAGACCACCTTGAACTCTTGTTTACTCTCAGTCAACAAGGACATCTGCTCCTGGCCTGTTAGCCAACAGCGAGGTCACGGTCCAGGGGGAAATAAGCTGCTTTACTCACCCTTCCCCATCCTGGCCTCAACCTAACCTCCTCCCAAGATGGAAACACCACCGGAGAAGAAAACTAGCATTAACTCTAAGTTGAACCACGGTGAAGGAGAAAGGGCTGGAACGTGGTGAAACGGAGCAACTACCCAAGGCACCGTGAGGCCTCTCCACCTCCAGAGTAAAGCAATGTCACCAGCCTGCAACCCCCCTTCCCAGCCAGGCCCCTGGGGCGGAATCTGCAGGAATGCACCCAGATTCAACCATGAGAGGAAGTCCCATCGCAGTGACCTCACAGAGGGGGGTGTGTTCAAGAGGACTAGCCAACCTAAGTAGACAGTTTCAAAACTATTATAAGCAATGCTAGCAGTATGGCTATTGTACCAAAGACAGAAGGCCTTACAAAAGCGAGCAGCCACATCCTTGGACGGGCTTATTTTCCAGGTGGAAATTATGGGCAAGAAACCCTGGACCACTAACCCTCAGGCTTGTGCTCACTCCCAAGGGGCACTCAAGAGGCTGCAATGACCCCAGGACAGATTTCTGACATTCCAGCCCAAGTGGTCTGACAAAGCCTTCAGCTAAGAGAAAAGAGCCAATTGAGGGGATGAAATACAGTGTACAAGCTGCTGGCCCACTCTCTCCACCACACCAGGAACACCTGGAACCAGGCTGTCGCCACCAGCACGTGCTCTGTACACACACAACTCGAGGTGAACGCTGAACTTGCTTGGCCACTGGCTGTAATCTAGAAACACAAACATCTGAAATGTAAGCCCAAGAAACTGTCCAGGGCCACCATGGAGGATAGGACCTTTATCCTTATATGGGATAAGAGCAGGATTCAGGGCAGAAATCCACAGAGAAGCCTGTGGCACAACAAGGAAAACATTCAATAAAATATCTGTTGATTGATTTTTGAAGAGAAGATTAAAGGGTTAGAGGGGGAAAGGCCAGGGAACAAAGGTCAAAAGTAAAGCATCCGCCATCCAGAAATGGGCGTCTCTGTAAAGGGCCATCTGATGATGGTCTGGCTGCTGGAGAGGGCTGTACCCTCACCAGCTGGCTTCTTCCAGGGTTTGCAACCTGCCGGCCTGGGAAAGGCTACTGCAGACTGGGAATCCTCCAGCTTCATGTTATTCCTCTAAAGAATGAATGAATGGTCAGCTCTCTGGGACGCTACCAGAAGTACAGGCTCATCTCCCTCAAACTCTAGTGAGGATCACAAACCATGTCTACCCTCCACCACCGACTTCAGGAGGCGGGAAAAAGGAGGCATGGAGGGCAAGGGCTAGACATGAAGTGAGAGCCAGGCTGGCTGGTTACCCAGGGGAGTAGGCACTGCCTCCTGCTCACCTAGCAACAGTTACAGCTCTTGACACTGAATGCCACCACGGCAACTCCACTGGGGAGATAATATGATCATCTCATCTGAAGAAACTGAGGCACAGAGAACTTAGGCAAATTGCCAGAAGTCACTCAGCTTGAATAAGAGGCACAGCTGGGATTCAGACCCAGTGCTCCAAACCATAAACTGTGAACTGGGGGTTCAGTACTGGGTACAAGGTTACCTATCACTAAACCTACAGCTGGGATTCACCCTAGGTAAACCAAAAAGAAGGCGCCTAACATGAACAACCAGAGAAGGCAATGGCAACCCACTCCAGCACTCTTGCCTGGAATATCCCATGGACGGAGGAGCCTGGTAGGCTGCAGTCCATGGGGTCGCTAAGAGTCGGGCATGACTGAGCGACTTCACTTTCACTTTTCACTTTCATGCCCTGGAAAAGGAAATGGCAACCCACTCCAGTGTTCTTGCCTGGAGAATCCCAGGGGCAGAGGAGCCTAGTGGACTGCCGTCTATGGGGTCGCACAGAGTCGGACACGACTGAAGCGACTTAGCAGCAGCAACAGCAATGTGAACAACACATAGTAGCGTCTGCACCTGAGACACCAGTGTCCAAAGTCAGAAATATCTATTCCCTTCAGTAAGTGCCTGTGCAATGAGATTACCTAGTTTAATGGTGATGGGACTGGGGACTTTCTTGGAGGCAGGATGTTGAGGCCGGTACTAAAAATAATACTAAAGATCTTAGTCACAATTATTTAGGGAGTAACTTTCTCCCAATAGATCTTATTTGACTGGGCAAAGAGGGCGACAAACATTTTAAATGGGTCCTTCCAATAAGTTAATAAAGTAAGCAAAAGGGCTGAACTTGAGAACAATCAAGCCCTAAGGATAAATAAAGAGCCAACGCCAGCAGCTGCTGGGCCTCGGACCTGGCCCCTCCCCAGGCGCCCTGCTCAGTATAGTCTGGGAGCCGCCTGGCATTCTCAAGCCCTGAACCATAACAGGGATGGCAAGTAAGATCCCCGAGTAAGGACATCTGTGTGCCTCAGGACAGCATCACACTTTCTACCAGAAAACAAGCGTAGGCACGAAAGTGAAGGAATTGGTCAAAAATCTGCCCCAGATTCCTATAAATTTTCATTTATAAATTAGAATTAACCTTTTTATTCTGCCAAGCATGAGCAAGAGGAAATTTATTGAAAATTCTTTGTGGTTCACAACTGCCACCAATTTTGAAAATTAACCACCAGAAATCCTGTGATCACAATGTGTATACTACTATTTGATGTTCTCTTTCTCTTTGCATTAAAATTGTCCCCATCCTGGGCAATGAGCAAGAAGCCCCATTTCAGTTGTGTAAGAAATTCTACTTGAACTTAAAAAGTGAATCACTAAAAAAATGAATGAAGCAAACAAAATTTTTAAAATAGAAAGAGTAAAGAAGCAGGGACCACCTCCGAGTCACCCTAAAGCATATACACACACCACGCTAAACGTCACAGAGGCAAACGCCGAACTTGGGGCATTAGGGTTTCAAGCTAATAAAGCTGCAACGAACAGCTTTCTTCATCACTCTTAAACGCATTTGTAATTATTATAAAATGAAGCACGTCATGGATGGATGTTTGGATGTCACGAACTGTTGCCTTATGTATGAGAAATTATAAGCCATTTTTCCCCATTTCAGATATATTTTTCCCTAAGTTACTAGTAACTCAAAAGAACACATCAACATACAACTCACCAACACTGACAATCTATGTTAATCATATTTTTACTACTCCAGAAAAATAAGGAACTCTCCTTATTACAACCTAAGTCACCAAACCAGACATTTCCTTCACAGGCTAATAATAAAACGTGTCCATCAACACACCAAGGGGGCAGCCTCACTTCCTGATGTGAATTTCATATTCAAGTATCCATGTAATTTTCCCCTACCTTGCAAACGTTCAGGAAAACTATGCATTCTTTCTTCCTATTAAACCATGGTGGGAAAGAAAACAGAATCATCCCACACAAACCACTCTAAAGAGCTTATAGGCTGCAGTCAAATCTATACAAGAAATAAAATTTGGCCAACATCCCCCATTTAATGTGATCCTCTCACAATGGGAGATGGATTGCAATTATCCATTAATGTAACCTACCCTCCCTCCATAGTCAATAAATAAATGTCACTCCCTGTCACTCCGATGAATCCTGAGTGAAAAGGCTAGAAAGAAATAAAGATATAAATGAGATTCTGTAAATATCCAAAGAACACGCTGATGACTGATTTCAAGACAAAATGTGTAGAACTTGTGACAGAAAGTGAAATGCCTGTGATTAATATGGACTTACTTTTAATTTTAAATGCATTAATGTTATGCTAACATTCTCACCGGTCTCTGAAGAGAAAAAAATTTAAGTGAAAAAAAAGGGCTCAGGTTCCAATTTGCCAACTTAAGTCACACCCTATCATTTTGTAAGCTTTCCTCCTTACACCACTCTGCTGTGCCTTTGGACTTTTTAAAGACCTGGGATTTGAGTAATTATAGCCATTTCAGAAATGGTTACTGAAAACCTAGCTACCTATACACGGCTTTAAATGTCTCCCTCTAAGTCCTCAGTTTACAGGGAGACTATGTAGGGAGTAATTCTGTTCTTTTACACCCAGAATCTTTCCACGCCAATACGGTCTGCTTCCTGTCTTAGCCAGATTCACTCATTGAGGAGTTACCTACTAACTGGTATGGGGTCTGGGTAACCCTAAGCCTTCTGCAGAAACTATTTCAAATTACGAATCCACGATCTGGGGACTCCCTGCTCCCTTTCTCTACCTGTCCCCCCGTCTCTCCTCCTCTCTCTCACACTCGAGCAGCAGCAGCGACAAGACAGGGGTGCCTGGTCTTCGCAAACAGGCTCCACCATCCAGTAATTGGTTCATAAATTTTGTTCCTAACTTGAAACAGAAAGGGCCGGAAGTGAGCAATCTGTAATCTTGAAGGTTGTCCATTACTCTCTGGCTGCAAGCGGCTACAGAAGGCCTTGCAAAGCTGGTGAATTACAGGTCCAGTTCATGACTCTCAATGAGCTCAGAAGCAGCACAGCATCTCAGGAAGCGCGAGCCAGGAGGGGAAGGAGGTCAGCTGCAAGCCCAGATGGACTGAAGCTCAATGTCACTTATTCCATCCCAGAGGAAAAATCCTTCCTGCTCCCAAGCCAAGCCCTCCAGCCTCCGTCACTGCACAGAGCACAGCTTTAAGATGGAGACATCTTTACCCGTATATTAGGCATCTTCCCCTAAAATGTATTTTGTGTCAGACCTTGCCGACTATCTTTAAACAAAGGTTTCCACATGTTCATGAGATAATCAGGAAAAACACATCCAACCTTCACTATTGACAAGTTTTCCAACAGGTTTTAGTCTTCACAGAATAGTTACACACTATCTAAACCTCAAATGGAAATATATACACTCTGGACTCAGTGGGTTTATCCATACATATGCTGGACTAAATTAGACATCACATCTCAGAACAATCTGGGATTCTGCGTATGGACACCTCAGAAGCCGCAGGTTGAGGGCAGTGATGGGGGTGGTGTGGACAGCCACCCTAGGGAGTTACTGGGAAGCTCACGCCCACAGGACCTGAGATCCAGGCAGAACTGAACTCCAGTCTCTTAAGGGGCAGCAAGCCAAGTGGTGATCAAGAGAAGCCTCAGTGATCAGCCTCAAGGTAAGCGAGTCAGACCAACAGAAAATATGATTCAATGCAAAATGCCTTATCTCATTCCCCCACGCCCACGCCCACCTCTTAAGTGAGGAAACTGGCAGAGGTTGCCTCAATAACTTCCGGCCCAATGAGGATTGCTCTGGAAACTACAACAGAGCCATCCGTATGGCTCCCAAGCTTCAGTGCAGTGAGGGGAAAAAAAGGGAACAGAGACACCAAGACCACGAGTCTGCGCAGAACGAGGTGGACTTGCTTTTATTCCCCCTCGCCAGACCAAACTGAGCAGGAAACCGCGCTTCTGAACACCACTCCATCCCTTCTCCAAGCAGAATATTCCTTGCTACAGCAAAGGGGAGAATATCAAGTTCAGAGCGCTGATGGCAGGCTTAGGGAGTATGACAAAAAGTTGGGCCTCAACAAACGTTTTGTTCCCTCCAAAACCACCGCCTAACCCCTTCCCTAAGAAGGGATTCCGACCCCCACCCCCACAGACCCACATCCTCATGACTCCACCCAGAGACAGATCAATACCATTTCTTCCTGGTGTCACACACACACCTGGACCTCTCGCAGAGTAATCTGAAATCTGGTTTATCCTACTGACACCCTCGTTTTCACAAGTGAGTTTCTGGGGGCAGAGGGGTGATTAGAACACAGTTGATGCACTTTACACACTACTCTGGTCTTTCCCAAAGAGCATTCCAGAGAACTCTAGGTCCAGGGATATTACACAAAATCGGGGTTCACTGATCAACTAAGTGTGAGGCGCGTCAGCTTTACACAGGTTTTTGTCCTTTAGCTTTGTTCATGTGCCCTATGATCCTCCTTCTCTAAGAATTCTGACCACAGAAGCCTCGTTCCCCTGCTCCCCTCAAAAACAGAACAGATTTCTCAGAACACAAGTGGGCTACACCATGGTGCTTTGTCTCACTCAATTTTGTTGGTGGTTTGAGTCAGGTCTTCGTTTGGGGAGGAAGGTGTTTTTCTAAGTAATATGTGAATAGAATGCTCACTGTAAAAGTACTGAGTGCATCGGGTAAAAATAGGCGTCTGCTCAGAGAAACTGAAAAAAGGCAATTGTCCTTATTATCCTGGGAGGTTTCAAGTGTTCAATAAGTTATTAACAGTACACAACTAGAGAAATTCATGGATGTCAAGTTCTCACTGTAGTAGTGAACTGTTAGACCCTTAACAGAAATATGGCTCCATTACAGATTGTCTAACATAAACCAGCAGTTACTTTTTAAGAAAATATTTCAACCACTGGGAAAATAGATGGGAGCCCAGACAGGCTATCCAATAAAGCACATTAACGAGCTGAAAAAAATGATCTGAGCTACAATTCAAATACAGTTTTATCTTTTATTACACTGTGATCACATCACTTCCTGTTGTCATATGAGAGAAAAGTTTGATAAAGTCCCCCAAAACATCTTGGTTACTAAGTTTCTGCAGAGGGTTCCTGAGCAGAGTCCTTTAAGAAAAAAAGTCTTATACTGTAAACGTGATTTAACTGTCATAGATCTATCTGTGCACAGGTCTAATAACCGTGAGAGTACTAATATTGCAGTACTTACTCTTTTTTCACTTAGGCTTTTCCAACTTTCTGAATTTCCTATAATACATATATGCTTGTTTCAAAGGGAAAAGCATTAACATGTCACATTCACTCAGAAAATACAGGGTTCACTAAATAACCTAATACCTGATTTTTTTTAACGCCCCTGCCAATTCTTACAGATCAGTAGGACTACCACCGGTACTTGTGGAAAGGCTTCCGAAAAGCAATCAAAGAGGGCTAGGACTTGCCACAACTGCAATCCAGAGGAAAGAACAGGGATGCAGCGTATTTACTGACGCTGGTGACCAGAGGCCAAGTATCCCCCAACAAGACTTGTGTGCCATATGTGGAAGCAGAGTCCAAGGAAGGGCGGAACATATAAAAGCGTAAGCAGATCAACAGTAGGTGAGGATAACTAACAAGAGGTTGAAACTCCTCTGAAGATGTCTTAGTTTAACACAGTTTAGGAATTCTGAGACTTGCTGCAGCTACCCAAGCTGGGAAGAGACACTTCAAAAATGGAGACGGTCAGAGGATGTAAGTAGCGGCCACAATATGGAGACAATTGGGATGCTATCAATACTGCAGTAAAGAGAAATGGGGAAAAAAAAATATTTAAACCTTAACAGCATGAAAATCATAAAACCGTCAACATACATAAAGCACTTGGAACGTACAAGAGGAGGCTGGAGGACCTCACTGTATCAGCAAGTAATAAAGTGCTTGGCTGGGTCGCTTTGATGTGCACCTGAAACTATCCCAACATTGTGAATAGGCTATGCTCCAATAAAAAGTGTAAATATAATTTTTTAACAAGTAAGAAAGTGCTTAAGGAATTATGGGGACGTGTTACAGGGATGCAGGAACAGGAAATTACAGGGCTCTGAAGCTGAATCTCTAATACTTGGGTCACCTGATGTAAAGAGCAACTCACTGGTAAAGACCCTAATGCTGGGAAAGACTGAAGACAAGAGAAGGGGGAAACAGGATGAGAGGACTGGATAGCATCGATGGATGGCTGGGTGACTCAATGGACACGAGCTGAAACAAACTCCAGGAGATAGTGAAGAACAAGTAAGCCTGGCGTGCTGCAGTCCATGGACTGCAAAGAGTTGGACACGACTGAGCAAGTGAATACAACAAAAGTAAACTTGCTCGTTGATGACTGTACTAAGGTTTTTTAAGAGAACATTCTTATTTTTAGGAAATATATTCTAAGTACTTGAGGATAAAGGGTTATTATACCTGCAACTTACTCCCAAATAGTTCAGAATAGGGAGGAGGGAGGCAGGGACAGAGGAGCGAAAATACAATCACACACGGCAGAACAGTAAACGGCAGACCTTCTCTGTACTATTTTTACAGCTTTTCAGTTAAAAGTAACTTTTAAAACCAGCTACAAAGTAACTGAGTGAGAAAAGAGTCACTGGGAGTTCTGAGATGGGAGGATATCAGAATACCCCATCTTTAGAAAGATATGCTGCTGCTATCGTCTTTGGCAAAATCTGCAAGCTCAAATAATCCAAAAATGACACCATTAGAACACACACTAAAAATGCCCAGCTGCACTAACCTATGCCAAGCAGTGTGCCAAGAGTAATAGAAGACAGCATTCACTTCAGCCTAGTGAAAATGTTACTGACAAAAGCCTTTCTTTTTATAGGTTACTTCAAAGACAAAAGGAAACTTCTCTTTATGGACTGAAAACAGCAAGATTAGAAAAGGAGACTGGCGGGGGGCCAGGGGGGAATGGAGCCACAGACACAGACACTTTTCTGACCCCGCTCATCTAACTGTTCAAGCCCCAGCCTTTTACCCAACTTCTGCTTATCCTTTTTAAGACACTGCCTTCCTCTAGAAGACCTCCCCTCCACCGTCTCACTTCCACTCCCACAAGAGTTAGGCACCTCCTTCTTGAAAGCTTCCAATATGGCCTGTGTGAGTCCTTAAGTTCCCGGAGGTATTATAGCCAGTTTGTGTACCTGTCTCCCTGTCTCCCCTGCTTCCCTAGGGGCTCAGTTGTAAAGAATCACTTGCCAATGCAGGAGATGCAGGTTCAATCCCTGGGACAGGAAGATCACTTGTAGAAGGAAATGGCAACCTACTCCGGTATGCTTGCCTGGGAAATCCCATGGACTGAGGAGCCTGGCAGGCTACAGTCCACAGGGTTACAAAGAGTTAGACACAACTGAGCATGCGTGTGCACACACACACACACACACACACACACACAAAATGAGGTCCTCCATTACTACCGATCACTGCAATATCTGTAGGGGAAAAAAGGCAAGTGACCTAAACCCAAACAGATCAGCAATCACAAAGGTTAATGACACTTTGGGACACTCCAGTCCAGGGACCGCGAGTGAACAAACTAGGGCAGGTTCAAAAGCATTAAACACACTTCAGGCCTAGGAAGGGAAAGGCATGGCTCTGTATTTTCAACTATTTCAAAATCCTAAGCATTTGGGCAGTAGAAATAAAAAAATCAATAAGCCTAGAAGTAGCTAGGTAACCTTCTTTTAACCAGTTTCTTAGACTGTTTTAGGGATACACAGCTTTCAAACACTATTTTCAAGGCTTGATCACAAATAACAGTCCTGGATGCATTCACCAGATCACTGTTGACACTTGCACATGAAAGTATTCCTAAAATGATGTCCTACCTTGAGTTAACATAACATTACAACCTAACTTCCAAGTGACTCTGGATTTCACAGTGTTAAATATAAGTATTCCAGGGGGCTCTGTGGTGCTGTTTGGAGCAACAATTGCTGGGGAGCAGCAGTATCACATTTCTGGGAAGTCATTTGGCAAAATACAAGAGATATATTTTTAAGATGTCCATTTCCATTGACCTAGTAATTGTGTAGTTCGTCATATATCCTAAAATAGTAACAAAATTTGGAAAATTGCAGCTATACATACATTCAATAGTTGCCTTCCCATTAAACTGTTATTATGGAAGAAAGATCAAACACAAAAAGCCTCATCTCACAGGACTGGCAAACCTGGGGAAGACCTCAGACTCATTCATTATGAAAACCTAAAGTGAAGGGGTTGATTCAGAAGAGTTGGCACTGAAGTGGCACCAAAAAATTATTATGGAAACTATATAATCACATGAGGAAATGCTTATGATGATATCTAGCGGGAAAAAATAGAGAAACAAAATTGTATATGAAATAGAATTACCAAAACATGCTCACAGAGGGAAAGAACAGCTGTTGGGAAAAAAAAAAAAAAAAAAAAAGGCAAAACATTTATACCAGTTGTGTGGGGCAGTGGAGCCAGGGCTAACTTTTCTGCCTTTCCATGGTTAGTTTCTGTGTTGCTTATAAAGTTTTTTTGTTTTTTTTTTTTAAATACACACGTGAGTGCAGTAAGGCAGCGGCCCAACCCCAAGCCAGGAGGCTCCCTGCCCACCCAATGCACTGCCCCAGGCCACTGTGATCTGGGGTGTCTCAGGAGGTCAGCTATACCCCTTCATCTGAGGGTCAGTACTCCCTCCTCCAGTCCAAGAAATTCTTGCTTGACTGCTACTTCATGTCGGATACAGGCTGATAAAGTAGACCGTTTAAGTTCCTGAGAACAGCAGTTATAACCGCTCCTCTCCCCACCACCCTCCCATAGAAAGAGGGGTTTGGTAAGAGTCAAAACTTCAAGAACATGAATGAAGGAGCATTTCTAACCTAAGAAAACAAGATGAACACTCTAGCCAAGATGCTACTTAGTACAAGCTCAACCTAATGTGAATTGATTTTAAACTCATCTGGAAACCAAACTTACAGTAACTTACAGAACTTGATTCTGGCCAGGCACTACAGCACTACTGACCACCGAAAGAAAGCAAAGACTGACAGTGGACCAAGAGTCACAGGACTGCGCAGGGCGGCAAGGCAGTGCACAAGAGCACCGTGGAGGACTGTGTGGCGATTTCTTACGAAGTTAAAGGCGTACTTAGCTTATTACCCCCATTACATACCTAAGGACTGGCTGACTCTGGAGAAATGAGATCCTACTGAGTACACCCAAGTCGTGAACTGAAATGTTCATAGATACTCTCAGCCAAAAACCGGAAACAACTCAAAAAGTCCATCCATCAGTAAGAACAGAAACGAGCTGTGGTGTATCCATACAATGGAGTATTATTCAGCCATAAAAAAGGAATGAACTACTGATGCATGCAGCAACACAGATCAATCTGAAAAGGACTGTGCTGTGTAAAACAGGCAAAGCGCGCAGGGGGCGGGAGGACTCAAGAGGGAAGGGAAAGGCTACACCCACACCCAGTTTACGCCTCTGTTGTACAGCAGAAACTAACAACACTGTAAAGCGATTATACCTCAACTTAAAATGCTTAGCTGAAAGAAGACAACTACAAATGGCAGGAGGGCGCTACTCCCAGTGAAGAAGCCTATTTTAACTGGGTAGTGGCCACGTGGGGATATGAAGCGGACTGTCAAAACTCAAGAAGCTATACTTGGAATGGGTGTTTGATTACGTAAATTATGTATCAACAGACATTTGCTAACTTGAAATAATAATAATTAAACCCACCACTGTGTGTGTGCAAGCATGCTCAGTCATATCTAACTCTTCGCAACCCCATGGACTGTATAGCCTTTCAGGTTCCTCTGTCCATGAATTTCCTAGGCAAGAATACTGGACTGGATTGCCATTTCATGGATTGTCATTTTGTTCATGGACCAAAAAAAATGACACTTTACTTCTCACAGGGGCCCAGTCCCTTAATCAGGACTTTTTAGCTTTACTTCACATAGCAATAGGCTAGTTAACTGCTTTCCCATATTATAATTACCAACATGATGAAAACAGATTGAAAGACACATTCACTGTACCAACAGTAAGTAGCAAGTGTCAAAAGAAATCAGAAAAACTCAAAATATGGGAGAAAATACAAGGCTAAATAAAGCAGTTGTTGTAAAAAGTTCTTAAAGCAGTTCCATTCTTTAAAAGAAAACTTGTGGATAGCAAATGCATACACCAATGAAGGCAAGCAACTCACAGCCAGTTCTCAGAGCAACCCTTACCAGTGCGAATCTGACCGCAGAGAAAGCTGTTTCATTTAGGGGCAGAACTCCTAGTTTTATCTGCTTCTTTTCTACCTTGCATGTGTATAACACAATGGTACGAAAACTGTTACCCTCTCTTTCGTCCTCTTGTTAAAAAAAAAAAACCTAAAAAACTCGGGATTTTCATGGATTTAAATGGATTTAGAATACAGAAACTGATGCATAGGCCAAAGCTGTCTTCCTATACCTCCATGGGAACATTAAAATATTATTTAATACAAGATAATGAGAGTCATGACAATAATTAAGTACCAACACTTTAAAAAGTGCATTTTAAGCCTTTGGGTATGTAAGTAGGGCTAAACCCTAACATATCCATAAAATGTGGCTGTCAGAAAAAGTCATTACTGGAAGATCCCAGAGAACTGAGGTTTCATACCATTTTAGTGGCTGATGTGAGAGTACAGAGAAGATTAAAAAATTGGAGGGTAGTATTTAACTAGATGGGAGGTAATAAAAGGAGGATGATTTCTTACAGAATGCTTTCATATTCTTGAGGCCAGAAAAGCATTCCTATGCAAGACGCAAAACCCTCGAAGTAAAGCCCAGCTGGACTACAGGGGAGTTTAAAACTCGAGAGAAAAGAGGTCGTTGAAGGGCAAAGGGCACAAGTACACACAGTATGCTTGAAAAGTAAAGAACAGAAAAAGCTCTGACAAAAAGCAGTAAGAAAAAATATGTAAAAGTGGGCAGGTCACGAACAAAAGAAATATGGACACTCAGCAGGCCAATGAAGAATGCTCAATACAAAGAAATGCAAATCCAACAGTGATGAGTCTATGTAATTCATTAACAAAAACTGAATCAGCTTTATAATACCAAGTACTGGCAAGAAGGAAGGGAAATAAAGATTCTCTATACACTGTTGGTAAAAATATAAATTAGTTAAGCCTTTTCTGAAGGGGGAAGAAAATAATCTCGTCCAACTATAAAAACTGAGCACATACCCTAGCAAATCGATGCCAATATGCCCACGTGTGTGAAAGATGTACCAAAAGAAATCTGACTTTAAGTAAACAAAACAGAGTTAACAACCTAAAACGTCTACCCAGAAGAGTGCTTCCTAAATGCCAGGCACTCTTCTGGGAAGGTAATCCTAAGCAAGTGGCTACATACACTACAGCACCCAGGTCCAGAGCATGACATGCAAACACTGACAGACACAGTTCTGTGAGGAAAGGCTGGAGCACACAACAGGACCCGCGATCCACTACTGAAAACAGGCCAAAAAGAAGAAAAGGCGGGAGCGGGGAGATCCTGTATACACGTCCGGGAACACGAGCGTGAGCACAGAGCAAGTGCCCCGAGCAGGAATGCACAAGGGACGAGTTTTACTCTCGACACTTCTCAATTTGACCTTGAAGTCAAACTTAAACTCAAAATTAACTTGAATTTTGCATCCATGATGCATTCGTATCGTTTCCCTTTGGTCACCACGTGAGTCACAATTGAGTCCAGAGTGAAGACAGACTATCTGGGCCAAACACAAAATGTCCTGGACAAGTCACCTGGCAGACCAGTCAAGTCATCTGCGCAGAGTGCCTGGGAGCCACCTCCCGCATCCCCGGCGTTGGAAGCCTGGAGTCTTAACCACCGAACCACCAGAGAAGGCCCCCACATGCAGATTATATCCAGCTCTCTTGCACTTACAAAAAACAAACACTGTCACACTTAAAACTCTAACCTACATCCAAACCAGACATTCAAGTAACAGCTAACACATGATGAAGCTGAGTTATCACTCACCTGGTGGCGTAACTTCACAGCACTTGGATTTCCAAGCTAATGATAACACATAAGTGGCAGAAAATAAAAGGTCACAAGTTAAAACCAAAGGGTTGGGAATTCCCTGGCAGTCCAACGGTGGGGACTCTGCACTCTCACTACTGTGGGCCTGGGTTCAATCCCTGCTCAGGGAACTAGGATCCCACAAGCCTCTTGGCAAAAAAAAGAAAAAAACCCAAAGGGTTCTGGCCCTTTATATCCTACTTCAATGGCTTAGGAAAAACTGCACTAAATGATCTACCTGCAGTATAGGTTCAAACACCATATTTGAAGACTGCCACAGAGCTATCTCCTAGGAATCCGGATCGTCATTTCTCCCACTGACAACCGATTCTTTGTGATTTTTTTTTTTAACGGAGAAGGAGGGGAGAACCAAGAAGATTACAGGAACAAGAGAATCCAAAATCTAATTTTTTTTCTAAATTGGAAGGAAAAAAACTGAGAAACTAATTTCTCAACTTGGCCCTGCTGTAGTTTAACTCGAACACATTTGAGAGGAGCTACATTACTACAGCTGAATTAGAGCCAACATTTACTTTGGCAGAAAAAAGCCAAAGTCACTGAAGTTTTTTTTCTTTAATACTTCTAAAAGTGCTACACTACTAACGTCCTTTTTTAATGTATAAGCAAGAGCAACCTTCAAATTGTCCAAAGTCAGAGAGTTCAGAGGAGGGAAGCAGACACTGAGCAACACACCCCCCGTCACGCGACGCCCACCTTGCAGGCTAGGTGAAGAGGGTCCTGGTGCTCACCACGTGTTCCTTCCACTTCTCTACTGGGAAACCTCTCCTGATATGAGAAGTCCAGGCAAGAGATTTAATCAGACTTATCTGGAGGATCCTTGAGATAAGGTTACAAATGCCAATGACAATGAACACTGACTAAGTGCCTGCCAGTAGACCTGAAAACCCATTCAGGCCAGGACACCGGGAGAAGCACCACAGAGCTATCTGCCTGTCAACAACACTGCCTTTGCCCGTGAGGTTCTCCCAGAACAAGGTCAAGGGCACCTAGTGACACTCATCAGCAGCATCAACGCACAGCGGGAGCTCCACCGTCTTTCAAGGAAGCAGAAGCTCACCAGTGGAGACAGGGCAACACAGTCAGGGCTGTAAAGGACCATGACCTTGACGGGAAAAGGCACAGAAAATGAACAGGAATGTATGCTGCAGATGAGACCTGCCTAACACTGCTCTAACAAAGGGTTTCAGGTAATGCTTGAAGAGCTAAGATTTTCTCCCATAAGCAATGGAGAGCTATGGAAGATTTGAGCAGGAAAGTAACTTTTTCTTTTCTCCATGAAAGATGACTGTGGCAACAGGGAAGTTAGAGGAGACAGTACCTTACCCTTTCGAAGGAGAAGGGGGTAGCAGAGGATGAGATGGTTAGCTAGACTCAGTGGACATAAATCTGAACAAATCCCAGGAGATAGAGAAGGACACAGGGAAGGCAATGGCACCCCACCCCAGTACTCTTGCCTGGAAATCCAATGGACGGAGTAGCCTGGTGGGCTGCAGTCCATGGGGTCGCTAACAGTCGGACAGACTGAGCGACTTCACTTTCACTTTTCTCTTTCATGCATTGGAGAAGGAAATGGCAACCCACTCCAGCATTCTTGCCTGGAGAATCCCAGGGATGGGGGAGCCTGGTGGGCTGCCATCTATGGGGTCACACAGAGTCGGACACGACTGAAGTGACTTAGCAGCAGCAGCAGCAGAGAAGGACAGGCAGCCGGGTGTGCTGCAGTCCATGAAATCGCAAAGAGTCAGACACAACTAAGCGAATGAACAACAACCTCAAACACAAAAGTGCAGATAAATATGGTATAATTTAAGTACAAGAAAGTTGTGCTGGGGGAGAAGAGACGTGACAGCAGAATTTTAACGCAAGTGGAGTCAGCAGAGGCATTTATAAATAAGTAGGAAGCTAAAGAAACATTCATGACCCCAGACTACCACTGAAAATAGGAAGCATGGTGTACCATGAACTTCAACTATAAATCCATATAATGTCAAGTCAGATTCAGGACACTTTAAGAAACAAAACACCTAACAATTTCAAACCTCAGCAAGGACACAGATGTTGCTGGTAGGAGTGTAATGCACCAATCATTTCAGAGAACATTTTAGTTCTAACACTGAAAATCACACACCCTCTGACCAGACAACTGAAACCCTAGCTCTGTGCAGGAAGAGAACTTCCGATAGATATGAGTCAGGAGATACAAAAATGAGGGTCAGTCACAGTTAGTAGCAAAAAACAAAAAAGGAAGCAGCTTACTATCCATCAGCAACAGGAGTATAATAATTAAACAGGCTTTCTTGGGGGAAAAATAGCCAATCTCAAAGCATTTCCTCCCTGGGTCCCATTCCGAATGTCAACTATTTTGCGCTTTCTCGGGGAGACAGCCCTCAGCCCTACAGCTTCTCTTTTCTTTGCCTGGACACTTGCCACTTCCCCTCTTCTGCATCCTTCACTAGCTCCCACTCAACACACACCCAACAGGGCCTCCTGTATCCCTGCTGTGAGAAGGCAAAGGAAAACCTTTTTTGAAGTTAATAAATATAAGTGCCCACAAGGCTAGGTTCTAATCCCAGCTGTGTCCTTCTCCCCTAGTGCAGGGTGGGACCAGCATCTCGGGGCATCAATGGGTAAGTCTAGGTGATTCAATTCTTCTCCAAATTTTGAAAACTTAGTTCTCAACTCTTTATCTTTTAATTAGAATGCCTTCTTTATACTCAGGTGGTTCAGATGGTAAAAAATCCACCTGCAATGCAAGAGACTTGGGTTCAATCCCTGGGTCAGAAAAGATCCCCTGGAGAAGGCAATGACTACCCGCTCCAGTATTCTTTCCTGGAGAATCCCATGGACAGCAGCTACAGTCCATGGGGTCACAAAGGACATGACTGAGAACACTTTTCTTTATAATCTGAGAATCTCCCTTTCCTACTCCTTGCGTTCAGAAATATTCAATCCCTCCCTTCTCTTCCTCCCCTCCCTTAAAAATCCTTCTCCCTCCTCTCTGCCCATGTGGCTTCAGTCCCATCAGGGGAAAACCTCACACACAATGAAAAACTCAGCAGGCAGGGCTAGACTAGGCCTGGGGTGCTGTTATCAACTCCAGGAGTCCCCAGCACCCAGCAATCTGGGCTCCACAGTGAGTTTCTACAACAGCTGGTTAACCTCTGCCCCATCCACTCCTCCACACCAATACCCTCCTGCAGCAGGCTGGCAGGTTTGCCAGATGAGACCGTGGAGGTGGACACTTCCACTCCTGTACTGCACCTACCTTAATTACTGATCACCAGCCACACTGACTGGTCTTTCATACTTCTTGCTGGGGTTAATTTTATCCTTGCACCTTCTGTAGCATGCTCCAACAGTACTTTGCTCCCCCCAAAATGGTTTCTGCTCTCTCTCCATTTATCCATATTGTTCTTGCCAACTTTCTCCTGAAATTTCCAAGCATTTCCAACTAGAGGGAATCCTTGTTTATCTATTAGTAAACTATATAATATACATTCTTCCTCTTTTTCCTCATGAAATAGATGTGTGATGCTTTGGTAATAGCTACTTAATTTATAACAATCACTATTTTACCTTATTAAGTTATTGTGTTCAGCAGATAACTTAAAATGCAAAATGAGGCCTGCTGGACCTTGATTAGAGATTTCAGTTGAAGTAGTGGTTCCCCTTTTCATCTGAGTACCCTGAAAGGGGCTGGCTGACAACCCTTAAGACCTTTGCCCAGCAGAGAAATGGGTCAAAATACCTACGCCTAGACATCTTGGGGTACAGAAATATCTCATTATCAAAAATATGCACAATGGAGAGAAACGGGCTCAACTGTAGCTCTGCCCATATCCCACACAGCTTCAGACACTTCTCTCAAAAGCTAAGAGTGGTAATAAAAATAAAAGGTTAAACTGTGCTTCACAGATATGTAAGAATATATCTGTTTATATTCTTTAATACTTAAATCTGTTGTGTAGCAGGCCAGGCAGTTCAAAGTGTGGTGCTTTCTACCGTGAACAGAATTCCACTCTTACTTACGGACATTTGAAGGGACTGTGGTTTTCTGATGAAATACATGGTACTAAAATTTTTGCTTTGTCAAATGTGTTCCCTCTTTCTTAAAAGTATACCTAGAGCTTGACTGCTGATGGCCTTTTCAGTTGGGGGGAAGTCCAAAGAACAGTCAAATTGTGTCAAGCCTATTACCAAGAAATTAGCAGCGCAACCTCATGTTACGCAGCCACCAGATGCCAGGTGGCATGGATGGAACACAAAGACTGCCCCTGAGAGGGACAGCCCAGCACGTCTGCTCCTGTCCCTGACCTGCACACAGGCCAACAGAACCCCTGTTCCATGTCACAGGGTCCAGGATCTCTAACCAGCGCAGGGCAGGCATAGAGGAAAATGACGGCAGGTGTTGGGCCTCTAGTCAATGGGCTGTCAACTAGGCGGACATCCTCAGGCCACCGCTACAAAGACAAGGGAAGGGAAGGATCCTTTCATTGTTCTAGGAACAACTTTCTACCTCAGAAGAGCCAGCCCACCCTAGCTAGCAGTCCTCCTCCTTCAGTTCTCCTAGTGCTCGATATATGTATATGACCTTGCCAAGTCCAATGGGACACACAGATTTACACAGCTCCCTAAATGTATGCTGTCTGTCTCCAGGGACACTTTTGGACTCCTTCTGGACAGTGATTGCATCTCTTACGCCCTTTTAAAGGTCCCTGACCACACAGAATGCCTAAGCATTTTAACAGGTATGCAAAATCAAATGGGTCTGCATTGTTCTGGTTTTTCTGCAAGTCAGCTAAAATTGGACATTCAAGGGGGAGGCGAGGGACTGACACAAAATTAAATTAACTAGGACATTTATCAAGTCAAACATTAAGTCACCGAAACAGAAATGAAGACAAAATCCATCCACCTCCTCCTCTCCTGCCTCTTCCTCATCAGCATTAATGCTAAGAGAAATCCAATGTTTCTTTTTTTGTCTCAAAATTAAGGCAGTCGGTTTTTACCCAACTACAAGCTGCTTGTTGAACATTTTTTATCGACACAGAAGCACTAAATAGCCTCACTACTGTACTCATTAACTTTTCTCCTTTAAAGAAAATATCCCCAACTGCCCCAAACCCCCACTATTCATGGCTGGATTTGCAAACTCTATTGGAGCAGAAATACCAGAAAACTGCTCGTCCCATTTCATGCAGTACCTTCCCCATGGCAGTGACACAAGCAATTAAGAGGAGGGGAAGAGACAAAAGTCTCAACTTTCCTGAATGGAATGGAATCTCCCCACTAGAGAAGCAAGGTTCAGCAGGTGAGAAAAGGGAATTGCAGTGCAGTTAAATTCACTACTTAATAATACAAGACCATAATCAACTGCAAGTCCTTGAACTTACATTATACCTTTCTACTGGGATGCGCTTCTAATTTCAAATGTATTATTGTAAAAGCCTGGCCATTGGAGAGACAAGAGACGGGGCAGGGGGGTGGGGGGTGGGTAAAATGGACTTTAATTAAAATATGAATAATCCGAGTAGAGCTAATTCAAAGCATCTGACTCAAACACCTAGTCAACTGGGAAACAGCAGCTGCTTCCAATTACAAGTGATTCTGAATTAACTGGTATCAGCATCTCATGAAGAAGCTGAGGATGGAGGACACTTTCCCAATTCAGCTGTGCACTAGACCTTCTGAAAGAAGGAAACGCCAAAGATCCAAAGGCCTGTCTCCTGAAGCTCTTTCGAGGTCAGGACAGAGTTTTCCAGCTTGTCTCTGCCTCTGACCCCAAGGGCTCACGTCTGTGCTAGCCCTTGCACCCTGCACCCCGTTCTTGAACCCTCGCCCAGACTCATCTCTATAAGGCAGACTCAACAGCTCTTTCTGCGCTCTGCACACTTCCTTGATCCCAAGTCACAGAGATCAAGGTAACCCTGCAAAACCCACTTTTAACCCTATCACACAAACTGGGAAGTCTGACAGGCTCCTGCAGTCTGGTGGCCTCTCCGGAGACCATAAATCAAAGGCCTATCCAAAACCTCCTCTGGCCCAGAGACTAGGACCAGCAGCCTCCTGTGGAAAGAACATTCCAGAAGGACAACCAGCTTCTAACTGCAGGTGGAGCTTTAGACCATCAGATTGTCAATAGCTTTTTTAGGGTCCCACTTTCGAGATTAAGGAACGGGGAGGAAAGAGGAAAAAAAAACAAGAAGAGGCGCAGTGGAAACCTCTAAAATCTCCTTCTTAGCCCCCAAGACCCTACAAAGACTAAGGATGCCAAGGGTCACCAAAAAGAGGAAAAATCCAGAATCAAGAGTTGAATCGCTGGCTCTGGTCTACTAATCACCCCTTCACACATAAAGATGCAAGTTCTAAAACTCTCCCTCTCCCATCCTGAGCTCTGCATTAATAAACGACTCTGGAACAACCAGTTCCTAGGCTGTGTTAAATTATCTGAAAGAAGGCAAATTAATTTGGATCTCAGACCCCAACTCACTGCTGAATCGCCCTTTTTCTGCTTTACAAGTAGCACACATTTCTTCAGAACAAAATACTAGATAATACATAGAAACCTTTAGCTTTTCTGTGAACAAAGGATCACAACATTCTCTAATTGACAAACCAAAAAAAAGAAAAATAGTTTCTTCATTCACCTTTAAAGAAATATGCAGAACAGTAAGGACATCCCTTTAAACACTCATAAAATACAAGAGATAAGACTATTCTGAAGGAGATACAAAAAACAACAGTAAGTTCTTCGGTGAGTAGCCCCACAAGAATGTTTCTGTGAACAAAGGATCACAACATTCTCTAATTGACAAACCAAAAAAAAGAAAAATAGTTTCTTCATTCACCTTTAAAGAAATATGCAGAACAGTAAGGACATCCCTTTAAACACTCATAAAATACAAGAGATAAGACTATTCTGAAGGAGATACAAAAAACAACAGTAAGTTCTTCGGTGAGTAGCCCCACAAGAATGAAGTTGATCTTCAGAAATTCAAAACCAGGGTCCTACTAATTTACATTATTTCCTTAAAAAAAAAAGAATCATGCTTCAAATAAAAAGTCCTTAAAAACAATGTTTTAAAGAACGCAACCATTATTTGAAAAATCACTTCCTTACTTTTCTAAATAAGAGCTGGTCCCAGGGGAGACCCGGGGGCGGGGGGTGGGGGAGACGACTACAAGGGAAAATAGAAGAAAGGATTATAAACATATCCCTTTTAAAAGCTTTAATCCTTTTGCTATTCAATTCAGCACACATAATTTACAGAGAACCCACTATGTGTATTCAATATTATTAGCAAGTTAAAAATATTTAAGTCAAAATGATTTTTGAACATGAATGTGGTAGAGACCAGGAAATACAATTAAATAATACAAGGAGGCTGCAATGTTTCCAAGCAGAAGGAATCCACCCCCAACCACCCACCAAAATGGATCAAGTACAATAAAGTATGAAGACCCATAAAATCTAGTAAGCAACTCTGAATCATCCTTCTCTGTAAATAGCCACTTATTAGGTATTGCTTCATACACTGTTAACAATATGTAATATAATGATAATCTAGTATCATATCTTTTATCCTGAGGGGAAAAAAAGGTCACTTAAAAAACCATTAAAATTCTGTTTTTAACACTTGAGAGAACACTTCCTACAGAGCCACAGGGAGCTGGGTTTGTAAGTTCAGTGACAGTGTGGTAGTAATAATTTGTTGTTGTTTAGTTGCTCAGTCTTGTCTGACTCTTCTGTGACCCCAGAACCCCTATAGCCACCAGGTTTCTTCGTCCATGGGATTTCCCAGGCAACAATACTGGAGTTGGTTGCCATTTCCTTCTCCAGGGGATCTTCCCAGAGCGGGAATCAAACTGCATCTCCTGCACTGCAGATGGATTCTTTATTGCTGAGCTACTAGGGAAGCAGTAATACTTATTATATTTCAGTAAAAAATAAATAAATAAAATGTATATCTGAGCCAGACATTCAAAATTACATGACACATATACTACACTTTTTATGACTCATTTTACAGTTTTAAAAAACTGAGACACAGATTACATGAATGACAAGAGTCAGAATTGAAACCCAGGGCTGCATAACACCCAGGCAGCACTGCCCACCTGGATGAAGACAAGCACAGCCTTCCAAGCGAAACCAGAGCAAGATTCAAATCTCCCCTGGGCATCGGGGAGGCCAACCCTGGCCCTTTCCTCTGCCTTGCTTCCTCCCTCAACTGCAGTCTGGGGGAAAACAGCCACTTCACAGGCCGTTAAGGTGCGAATGGATGAAACACCGCTATAGTAAACATCTAAGTGGGTACGAATCCATGGTATCTTCCAATAGAAAACTTCTCTTTAAAAAAAAAAAAGTTATATATATATATATACACATATGTAAGCTTTCAGGATGAACTCTGGACAGAACCCAGCAGAACTGCAAGGGCCCTACACAGAAATCCTTGAGCCTGCTCTATGTTTACCAAATGAGGCATGACAGAGTTTAGGGAAACACATGACATGATAGAGACAGTACATTATAACTAGTTGTCTGTAAGGAAACACCAGACTTCCTTCCAGGACGAAAATTAAAGAATGGGCCTCAGGAAGGAGAGCGTATAGGACATTGGGCCAAAAGAGGCTGTTTGATGAACTGATGATGAGGCTTTACAACCCCATCACTGAAAACCTCTTTCGATTGGGGCAGAATGACTGCCATGGTCTTCAGTCCCTGTTACGTCCCCTAAGGTGAGTTTTCAAACTTTTCTTTGGTAGAGGGGATCTTATGAGAACTCCCCAGCTGCTCTGGTTGAGACAGAGACACGGAGAAAAAACGAAGAGAACCACTGCACAAACCACCCGCCAAAACCCTTGTGAGGGGCATCCGCTGAGAGCCTGCAAGCCAGGCAGCATCCCCGGCCCCACCACAGACCCACTGGATGAGAAACTGCCTTGTGACTGGATCCCTGTGTGATGGGCGTTCAGTGGCCAAAAACCTCCTGGAACCTCCAGTTCAGTCGCTCAGTCGTGTCCGACTCTTTGCCACCCCATGAATCACAGCACGCCAGGCCTCCCTGTCCATCACCAACTCCCAGAGTTCACTCAAACTCACATCCATCAGGTCGGTGATGCCATCCAGCCATCTCATCCTCTGTCGTCCCCTTCTCCTCCGGCCCCCAATCCCTCCTGGCATCAGAGTCTTTTCCAGTGAGTCAACTCTTCGCGTGAGGTGGCTAGAATCTTACGTGGTCTCAATCCTGGATTCCCTCCCACATCCTTCTCCACCACAAGAGTATAAAAGACACAACTGGACAAATAACACAAAGTAGATAATAAATACTTGCAGAATTAAAGCTGAATAAAGTGAAAGAGAAGTCGAGCTACAAATGTCTTAGGAAGACCAGAAGTCACAAATGTTCCCACCATACATGACAACTTCTCAGCTTTTCCAGGCAAAGCAAAACCCCAAACTAGAGCCCAACACCTCGACAACAGTCACTGTCAAGTCCAAAAGTACAGTTCCAAGTTCCAGGCCCCAGGACACATCAGCCTTGCAGGAACAATTCTACACCAACAAAGCGAGATAAGACTGTCAGAATACCTAATAAATGGTTAGGATCAAATACAGGAAAATACCCTAGAAAGATCCTGAGTATATCATTTCCTCAGCTGGAAAAGAAGTGCTAGAATCTACAGAAAAACACGAGTATGTAATTCCTTGTGTCTTTAATAGTCTCATCATGCTCTACTGACAGAGCTGGCCTGTGCCAACTCCTTATCTTCAAAAAATTTTTGTTTTCAATAAAAATTTTAAAAATAAGAACACCCTGGTGGCCTAGTAATTAATAAGACTATGCCTTCCAATGCAGAGGGTGCAGGTTAGATCCCTGGTCAGACAGCTAAGATCCCACATGACTCGTAGCCCAAAACAAACCAAAAAAAAGAAGCACTATTGTAACAAATTCAATCAAGACTTTAAAAATTAATCCACATCACACACACACACAAATCTTTAAAAAAATAAAACACACAGTTACACAATTTCTAGGTAACTACTCAGAAATACAGTACAACAGTCTCCGGGCAAAACTCAAATTAAAGCCCTGTCACCAAATACTAAATGTTCCTCTTCAATCTGTGAGACAGATTCTCAGTTTCCCTCCTGCTGACAATCCAGGTGGTGAGCTGACCACAGCTCACTTCTGGACCTGCCTGGGCTCCACCCCATCTACAGTCACCACTGCAGACAACAGGGAGGGGTTCCCTGCAAACGCACTGGTCAGTGGATGTGTGCAAAACCTCCAAGAAGAAGGACGTGACCCATCACTCAGGAAAATGCTGAGGGGTACCCCCAAGGTACACTAAAAGATTAGAGAGCCAGCCCAGAGGCTTGGTCCAGGGTTGGAGGTGAAGCAGGAGGCTCAGACAGTGTGAGGAGTCAGAAGCCCCTGAAAGGTCTTCTTCCTCCAAGGAGGAGGCAAGTACCTAACAAAGGGTCCCCCAAGAGGTGACGGGTCACACATCTTCTGATAAACTCTGCTCTCCGAGGTTCCCCAAGCAAGGATCAGACAAAGAGGCCTTCCACTTCCCAACTGGGAGCAGCCACTGGGCACTTTCCACCTTGCCTGCCTGGGGCACAGGCCTGACTTGGAGAGACTTAACAAAAGAGGTGCAGAGCCCCAACTTCCTTGACTTTAATTAAACTTGGCTTCCACTTCTGAAAACCCCTCTAGTTTTTATTTTGTTTTCTAGTCCCACAACTGCTTTTCAATGTGAGATGCTGTGAAAAGGAGAAGCAAATTCTTTACAGCTGCGTTGTGAGCAGCCTGCCAAATGGAGCCAGGAAGAAGAGCTTCCATGTTAAAAATGTCAGACTGGGAGATTCACAAACCAGCAGGGGAAATGGACGGAGGAGAGAAAGACGTGTGTGTGTGTTGCATGTGTACAATCAGCAGAAAGCTCCCTTTTTTTGTTTGGAAGCCCCAGGGCCTCTGGAGGCTTGCCATGCTTCAGTGACTGCCACCCCCTTTCTAAAGCCAGGGGCCTTTCCAGACACATCCTGCACAACCGCTACTCAGCGGTTCTCTTTCACCCCCTTCTCACCCGGCCTCCCCCCAGCAGTCCCGCCACCACTGGATGACAGCAAGAAATGGAACAGGGAGGTAGCGACCGTTTTCCTCCGACCACAGAAGCCCAGAGTGAAGCTGAACTCCTGGGACAATCACTTTGGCAAGTGAACTTTTTCGTTTCTACTAGTGGCAGCAAGATAACCACGGTCAGCAGCAGAGCTCAGAGCTGATGAGCCTTTTGGTTGTGCTGCTAAAGCCCTCGTGTACGAAACCCTAGCTGTGCCCTTTTAAAAAGCTAATTCAGGTCACCTGAGGGGGTCTGGAGGTTTTGGATGAAATTTCTGCATCAGGGGATAGGTCTGGGCTTTCCAGAGGGTAAAGTGGCGGCATCCTCAGCACAAGGGCCAGGGAGCAGTTAAGCAGTTTCACAAGCAAGGCTTTCACTTCCACCCCCACCTTCGGGGGCAGGGAGGGGTCCACTTCCCCCCATTTATCCTATAGAGAGTATAGGACTAACTTCCCCTCCTCTAGGGCTTTAGGGCCAAGAGGGAGGAGCTCTGAACTGGCAATATTCTCCTAGGCTGTGTGAATGCACTCAGAACAGCTTTCCTCATGTGACCCCTTGGAAAAACAGGGCTTATTTCCAAGGCCCCAAGTAACATGGCCACACCCTCGGAATGTAGGTGAAACACACAGAACCTGGAGATCCGCCTGCATGCAGCCCAGCAACCTCCAGGCCCATCCAGGTGGCGGACAGGAACAAAGAACTGTCAGACGAACAGCGGCAAGGTGAGGTACTGTCCTCAGTGATGAAACCGTGGAGAAATCTCACTCCTGCATCACAGCGGATGAAGGCAGGAGAGCCTGTGAAACGTGGCTCCCGAAAAGACACTCAACAGCAGGGGTTGAACCCAACCAGAAAACTCACCAGACTCGGCCCACCCCGTGAGCCTCTGCGTTTTACTATCATTTGAAGCCTGATTCTAAGAACAACGTTCTACCTGGACAATTTCACAGCTGACACCCTAGCCGGGTGCACCTCCTGGGCACCTACAGCCAGCTGGTTAGGAATCAGACACTCCATCCCCAGTGGCTGGCATCCTCGGACCTTTTGCTTTCCCTCAAACAGATCTCTGAACCTTTACATGGGAAAAGGAAAGGCACTGGATTCTGTATCTTGTGCTTGTAAGCTGCTCGCCTGAGGGTGTGTCTGTGTCTGCATGGAAGGCTGGGGGGGTGCCGAGGTCAGGAGAATGACACTCCAGGAAGTTCAGACTGTGTGCTGACCTCACCACCTCTCCCCAAAGTCAAAGGAGAACCATTTATCAAACTACCTGCCATCCAGCGGGTTGCAGCATGTCAGCATTAGAGAGAAACACTGATGTGCAGGCAGAGGGGAGGCTTGTCTGCCTGCAAGGAAGCATCTGCAACCCATTTCACAGTGCAGAACACTTGAGGCCTGGTGATCTCCCAGGGGACTCAGCTGGTACGAAGCAGGGTGGAAGTCTCTAGGAATGGTGAGATGACGTTCACGTGAAGACATACAGATACACACACACACACAGTCAGATACACATTCACAAAACTTTCCAGAGAGAATACAGTACTTTAAAACAAACCAACACAAGAACATGTTTTTGCCTCACAAAGATAATAAAAGCAGAAGGGGCTTTGATAAGCGATTCCTAAAGCCAAAATACACAACACCCGCCCCAGCCAGGAGAAACAGGTGGGCCAGTGTAGTCCCTGAAGGGCAGTCAAGCGGGAACAAGGCCCAGGACACAGCCCCTCAAGATGGTTTTCTCCCCTAGGGGCAGAGGAGAGGAACTCACTGTTGGCTATTTTCCTTTTCACCACTACTGTTCCAGGAAGAGTGTCACGGTCAGTGGGAGGGGCTTTAGGAAGAAAAAAAAAATCTAGACGGGGACTTCCCTGGTGGTTTACTGGTTGAGAATTCGCCCTGCAATGCAAGAGACAGGGGTTCGTTCCCTAGTTGGGGAACTAAGATCCCACATGCCAAGGAGCAACTAAGCCTATGCGACTACTGAGTCCATGAGCTCCAACGAAGACCTGATGCAACCAAATAAATATTTTAAAAAACTAGATGGATGTTTTAATGCGTTTTCTTACAGAAGTTCACTCTAAGAGTTAAAACATGCTTGTCCGAGACCACCCTCTCCCCTCGAGAGCTCCCTTAAGGGTGGACAAACCAGGATCCTCAAACTGCTTCACCAGCACAAACACCACACAGAACTCCTTGGACCCATTTATCCTCCCGGCTCCAGACGCCCAGCGGGGTGAAACGGACAGACATAAAGGAGTGAGGGGGAACTCAAGTGACAGTTATTTGAGGTAAAGCTGAGCAGTCCTGACCTTTAATTTGAAGACCCTGAGCCTCACGCCATCTTTCTTATGAATATGGGAGAGCACTTTGGGACCTCTCCAGCTGGGAGGAAGAAGCACCGTTAGTCATCCCCGCTGGCTCAGAGACCTGACAAGCTCCACTTTGAAAACCTGTACAGACTGGCCACCATCAGTGCTGCCTTCCAATGCCATGAGGCATGATTTTCAAACAGACCCCTGAACCGAGAAGGGAACCAAAAATCAATCAGAGTAAAATGAAAGGGACGATTCTACCCTATCCAGTGAAATACCAGGGTCCCAAAAGAGACTGGAGGCACTGCCATGGCTACCCCAGCTCCCTGGGGAAGGGGGTCAGCATTCACTGAGGATACCCTCCAATTGATTGCAAAGTGACCTGTCCGGTAGCTCCTTCTGTAGCCAAGAGGTAGGTAGCCTTCACTGCAGAATCCACAGAGAGACATGAGAATATTCCCAAAGCAGAATCATTTCACAAAAGGAGTCCCACAGAGCTGAACGGAATGTCACTGCAGGGATACCTGAGGTCCCAGCTGACAGCCCTACACCTCTCTGGAGCTAGGAGGATTACTAAGGCTTTAAAATTCAATCACAATTATGGACGGTGAGAGGTGGGCTTCCCTGCTGGCTCAGACGGTAAAGGACAGGCCTGCAATGCAGGAGGAGACCCGAGTGCCATCCATGAGAGGAGAAGATCCCCTGGAGAAGGAAACGGCAGCCCACTCCAGTATTCTTGCTGGGGAAATCCCGAGGACAGAGGAGCCTGGTGGGCTACAGTCCACGGGGTCATAAAGAGTCAGACACAACCGACCACTAAAATACAAGAAAAAACACACTAAAATAATGAGGGAAAAAAGAATAGAAACCTAAGTTTCAGATGCAGAATTAAATGGACATGTATTCAGCAACCCCCCGCCCCCCTTGTGCAAAAGAGGGTCAGTCCCACAGCACAGCCCGGAGCAAGCGACTGTCCGAGACAGGGGCTAGGCTGGGTCCGGCCAGTATTACAAGGACAACCAACTGGCCCTGTCCCTTAGTCTTGTGCTTTTAAAGGGCAGTCAGGTGCCAACTATTTTAAAGCTCCAACACACTAATTCTGTAAACAATAATGGCTACAGCCTGCACACTGCGCACTGGAATGGATTCCTCAACTTGGCCTCATCACTTATGCAGCTGATGAAACAAACACTGACAGCTTTTTTGCATTTGTAAAGGCCCCACAGCAGCTGTGGTGATCCCACCATAGAGCAATGAATTAAGCCTGAAACCCAGCTGGGTCTGAACAGAAGCCTTTTTTGCACAATACAGCAAGACGATCATTGTTAACCTAGGCATTATTGGGAAATATTCTGCATTATATTATAGGGCAGTTCTAACTCAATTCGTAAAATTAGCTCTAATAAGCAATTTTAGGAGGAGGGAAGTGGCATTTGCTTTAGAAATGGCACAAGTGTGCGCGTAGGTTATAGGTACACCACACAAAGGCAGGCTGAGAGACAGAACACAGATTTCCAGTTCAACAATGCAAAGTTTAAAACAGTAACTCCTTCCTAGATATCCATGCACATACACACACTCACACCTACTTTCTGAAGTGAGGTGGGTGGGTGTCTTACCTCGCAAATTCTTCGTGATTGAGCCACTACAGAGAAAACAGTGAATACAGCCGTCTGCCCTTTAGGTAACATCAATGACCAGAGCACAAGAGTCAATCTAGAACTGGGAGTTGTACCAGAAAAACCAGGGAGTGTGAAAAAGCATGATTAATCCCGTCACTAAGGAATTTTTTTGACACTGAACTTGGAGTATGTGATAAATAAGATCCCCAAACTCTTAATATGCTGGTCTTTGGCTTCCTCTTACCAGGAACTTCCAGGAAAGACACAAACACCCATCCCAAATCTCCATCACTTCCAGAGAACTAGAACCCTCCAAGTCCACCAAAGGCTTCCAGCACCCTTGGGTCATGGGGCTCTCAGTCCCCACCATTCTATCGCCTCATACTTTCGATGAGCACTTGAACGTGCGTAAAAACTGCCTGACTCTAATAGGAAACTGATCTCATCTTTATTTCACAGCAATGTAGGAAAAATAACTCTGGGGGGGGAAAAATCAGAACTATCAAAAACATGGCACCACCCATCTTCCTTAAAAGAACTCCCATTTCTTAAACAACTTTGCTGAGAGCCTTTCTGATTTTTTAAGCATTTTTTTGTTTAGGAAAAACTAGGCTTGGAAGGAGCAAAAAATCAAGGAAACTTCTAGGCAGACAGTAGCTCTTTCCTGTACCTTTCAGCAAAGAACGTCATCATCAGCAACCATGACAAAGTCAAAAAACCAAATGTGACACAAGAAAACAACTCCCCAGTCCTTCCCCGCTCCCAGAGAGGAGCCAGGGTTTTTAAGTCCTGGCGCCTCCCAAAACCACGTGGTAAATGCCATGCAGAGATTCACCTGAAGGCCAAAACAATGCCAAACACCTGAGCACCCCAGAAAGCCAATCGACCCGTGATGAAATTCCAAGCCTCACCCCTTTCTCATGCCTAATAGAGCTTGCCAAGGGGGAGAGGCAGTGAGACACCCACCCACAATGAAGAGTGGCAGTCAGGCAGGGAGGAAAGTGAGAACCACACCCCAAAAAGGCAAGGCAGCCACCCTAAAAGGAGAGGCCCCCACGCAGCCCTCTGCTGAGCAGAACAAGGAGGTGCGGGGACACAGGCTGCAGGTCGAAGAGCAGTAAATAAATGAAGTACTATTCAGCCATAAAAAAAGGAACTGAGTCCTTCTTATGGATACACACTATAATGTGAAGGAACATCATGCCAAGTGAAAGAAGCCAGTCACAAAAGGCTATCTGCTGTTTGATTCCATTTACGTAAAGTGTCCAGAACAGGCAACTTCACTGAGACATAAAGGAGATTAGTAGTTGCCAGAGACCGGAAAACCTGGGATGCAATGTGGAGCGCCTGCCAGTGGGCATGGAGTGTCTCTTTGGGGTGAATGAAAAGGTTCTAAAATTGATCGCAGTGACGGCTGCACAACGCCGAATATACTAAAACTACTGAACTGTTTAAGAGGGGGAGGAAAAAAAAAATCACATTCACATCCAAGATCACTCAGGGAAGACTGAGATGCCTCGGATGCCTTTCGTCTTGAACCACCAGTGGAACGCCAAAAGAAACATAGCTGAAGAACTGCCAAAAGAACTGGAATAAGTGGAGGATATGAGAGTTTCTAAAAGGAAAGGCTAAAAGGGGCTGACACTTTGCTAAAGATGCAGCAGCCAAGGACAGCAAGGTATGCCAAGCATATATATACACTCTGTAGTTAGACTGAAGGGTGTGATGAGGGGTAACTTTAATCTCCCCAAAAATAAAAAGTGCAACTGCCGTCTTCCTATTTCCCTGCAGCTATGCTGTGGGCTTTAATCAAGAGCCTGACAGCCTACCATTTAAGTGTATTTATCCGATGTCAGTGCCTACTTAGACTAGTCCCGTAAATTTGTTTTAAAACCATCTTTGGATTAGGAAATTGGGAAGGAAGCAGTTAGAGGAGAGACTCTAAAAGTACATTCAGAATCACTTTGTCAGCCTTAGAAATCTTTTCACACTCAGCAGGGAAAATTCTGTGCGGTGGATAGGAGGGAAAAGGCAGTCGCGAAGCACCATCCAGGTTTCCTTGGACAATAAACAATGCCTATCTGGAGAAATAGGCAGTTAGAACTGAGCAAGGGGTTCTGTTCTTTATTGAGATGACCTCCGGGTACAAATACAGTAGAAGAACTCCTCTTACAATAGGCACCGCTAAGGTCTTCATTTGTATTAAACTGTAAGCAAACAATGTTCAGCTGTAAAAGCCTTTGCAAGTCAAAGATAATGGCCTTCCTTGGTAAACTGTTCTTTACAGTCATCATTATTTATACTCCCAGGAGGTTTGCCTAGTGCTCCAATAAATTCTGGAAAGAAAGAACATGATAACTTCAGCAAGTCTCACGTTAGACGGAAAGGAAAAAAAAAAAAGTAGAAAGTGTGTTTCATTTGGGACTCTCCAGTGTTCTTGCCTGGAGAATCCCAGGGACTGGGGAGCCTGGTGGGCTGCCATCTATGGCATCGCAGAGTCGGACACAACTGAAGTGACTTAGCAGCAGCAGCAGCAGTGTCTGGGTGGCAAGCGCCTCATATAATTGAAGCAGAAAGTGGAATTAGGAGGAAAAAAAAAAAAGCATATACAGACTTTTCAGCCCCAGATTTCCAAGTCAGACCCATCCTTCCCACCTCCCAGGGCTTCCAAGCTTACCAGAGTCAAAAGAAAACCCATTTTCATGGCATCATTAGAGTTTTTACTTATCACAAGTACCAAAGAGTGTGCTTCTCCGTGTGCTTCTCCAGGCTTTCCAAGTCCATATCGGTATTAGGAGTTTCTGCAGGACTACTGCTGCTGCTAAGTCACTTCAGTCGTGTCCGACTCTGTGTGACCCCATAGACGGCAGCCCACCAGGCTCCGCCATCCCTGGGATTCTCCAGGCAAGAACACTGGAGTGGGTTGCCATTTCCTTCTCCAATGCATGAAAGAGAAAAGTGAAAGTGAAGTCGCTCAGTCTGTCCGACTGTTAGCGNCCATCCTTCCCACCTCCCAGGGCTTCCAAGCTTACCAGAGTCAAAAGAAAACCCATTTTCATGGCATCATTAGAGTTTTTACTTATCACAAGTACCAAAGAGTGTGCTTCTCCGTGTGCTTCTCCAGGCTTTCCAAGTCCATATCGGTATTAGGAGTTTCTGCAGGACTACTGCTGCTGCTAAGTCACTTCAGTCGTGTCCGACTCTGTGTGACCCCATAGACGGCAGCCCACCAGGCTCCGCCATCCCTGGGATTCTCCAGGCAAGAACACTGGAGTGGGTTGCCATTTCCTTCTCCAATGCATGAAAGAGAAAAGTGAAAGTGAAGTCGCTCAGTCTGTCCGACTGTTAGCGACCCCATGGACTGCAGCCCACCAGGCTACTCCGTCCATTGGATTTTCCAGGCAAGAGTACTGAGGTGGGGTGCCATTGCCTTCCCCGCTGCAGGACTACATGATGGTGTTTATACTGAGCTGGGCAGGGAGGAGCGGGGTGGCGGGAGGAAACCGTCCAGGAGAAAGAAGTAAGTATCCCCCACCTTCTTCCACCAGGAGACATGGCCTGTGGCTAAGATACGTCCAGAGTCTGGGACAAGCAGGCAAGTCAAACGTGTTCTTCACCTAGAGGAGGTTTCCTTTCACTCCGTCCGCCACCTTTCAGATTTCAGCAAAGTTTAAACCACAATGCTTTGGAATCCTAATAGCAGTTTTGAGGATTATGATACAGAATGAGACTCTTCAAACATTGTTAAAGACACAGAACAAATTCATGCAGTCACTCACATCTACTAACTACTACCCCAAGAAAACATTTATTAGATCCAGACTCTCCCTGGCACCATGTACGGTGGGAAAAGGTGATATTGAACTGCACTGGCATTTAAACAGAAATCTGGTCTCGGCTATTCAAGCATGTGCTCACCACTGGGGATTACCTCAAAATTCTTTTTTAAACTTCTTTCAAGAGCTTTAAAATTCCTCCACATTAAAAATTCTGTCAGGGTGTCAATACCAATATAACTTACCAAACCTCACCTTTACCTAAACTTTTAGGTCAAGTTTACAGAGCTAAATCAAAAAGCCACTCAGCCCAAACACTGCTGGGCTGCGGACTAGTGCTCACTGCCCATTATTTTAATCCGGTTGTCACTCTGGGCATTTAGAAAGTGAATACACTCGGGTCAAAGAAAAAACTGTTCGCTCCCGGGATGACTGCTCATTATGGCCTTGAATCCTTTTCGGAATGAGGTGCAGTGTACAGAAGTAACTATATCAAAAAAACACCCCTCTCAAAAAACTGTCACCAACTCAAGTCCCAGTGAAAAGGCTGCAGAGTGAATGCAATTGAATGTCAAAGACAAAAGCCACGTAAGAATCAGGAATGAGCTCTTTACTGAGCAACACCAAGTGTCTTGTCATTTTTACACATTAATAAGCCACATTAAAAAATAAATAAAAAATTTTTAAAAAGAAACCAGGTTGACTGTCCGTTTGGCACCTATCAGACCCCTTCGCCACTTGGGGTGATCAGGCTGGAGTCAGCGAAGGTGTGAATCTCCCCATTTCACGCAGGAAGAAACTGAGATTGAGGGGAAGTGATTAATCTGAGACCAACAGCTCTCTTTCCAGAGTCTGGCATCCCTGCTGTCAGCTGAACCGTAAATTCTCTAAGGACAAGGACAATGTCATATTTTCTAACCCCTAACATAGTCAGAGGAGAAGGCAATGGCACCCCACTCCAGTACTCTTGCCTGGAAAATCCTATGGACAGAGGAGCCTGGTAGGCTGCAGTCCATGGGGTTGCAAAGAGTCAGATGCAACTGAGCGACTTCACTTTCACCTTTCCCTTTCATGCACTGGAGAAGGAAATGGCAACCCACTCCAATGTTCTTGCCTGGAGAATCCCAGGGACAGGGGAGCATGGTGGGCTGCCGTCTCTGGGGTCGCACAGAGTCAGACACGACTGAAGTGACTCAGCAGCAGCAGCAACACAGTCAGAGGCCTCCCTGGTGGTTCAATGGTACAGAATCCACCTGCAATGCAGGAGTCACAAGAGACGAAGGTTCGATCCCTGGGGTGGGAAGATCCTCTGGTGAAGGCAATGGCTAGTCTTCTTGCCTGGAGAATCCCATGGTGGGCTGCAGTCCATGGGTTCACAAAAGACTGAGATACTAAACAACAGGGTGAGAGCATGGTAAACAGCCAAAATACATCAGCTGCACTTAACAGTCTTTCAAGCCAGAGCCCAGTGGGACCTTTGTAACCATACAAAGCCCACCTCCAAAACAAGGCTGAAATCACTTGTAAAAATAATGGGATTTCGGGTCATTTTAAAGTTACATCGTGTTCTCACAAAAGAACCATTTCATAAACAAGAAATATGTAATTATACAATCCTACAGACCCTTCTCCCTTCACAGCTACAGTCATCCTAAATAATAACACGTTGTGTTCTCAGAGCAATTTTGTTTTACAAAGTGCTTCCCCATATCTCATCTCATTTAGTTCTAATGCCCTGAGAGAGGACAAGGAAAGAAAACAGAAACTTAAATAAAACCCAACTGACATCTTTACTACTTGTTACAAGTGCCTGATTGGTTTTTAAAAGCAGACAACAAACAAACAAAGCCCCTGGCACTACCTGGGGGGCCGTAAGTTAGTGCAGCCTTTCTCTCAGGAAACAGCGGTTAAGAGGGATCTGAACATAAACACTGCCGGTAACACAAAAGTGGTCATTTCACTTGGAATTAAGTGCAAAAAGATACAGGAAAAGCACAGTGCACACGTCACTGTGGACAACGGCCCCTAAACTGTGGAGAAGCACACACAAGACAAGAAAACTGTGCTACAGGCTGACCAGGTGCCCAGCAGCTATTGGAAAGCAGTGCAGGGGGCTTTCCTGGTGGTGCCAGCGCAGGGGACACGGGTTCCACCCCTGGTCCAGGAAGACTCCCACATGCCTCGAGGCAACCGAGCCCACGGGCCACAACTACTGAGCCGGCGAGTGGCAGCTGCTGACGCCCATATACCCAGGACCCGTGCTCCGCAACAAGGGAAGTTGACCCTGCTCGCCCCCAGCTAGAGAGCCCAAGCGCAGCAACAGAGGCCCAGCGCAACCAAAACTATTTTAAAACGATGACGCGGCAGAGTCCTCTCTTGGTAACTGAAATGAGCCCAGAAGAGACCATCACTGAAGAGTAAGAGCCACGTATGTAAAACGACATTTGCACAAGCGCAGGAACGCCCCGCCGCTGCCGCCGCCGCTGCCGCTGCCGCAGCTGCTGCTGAGTGGCTTCAGTCGTGTCCGACTCTGTGCGACCCCAGAGACGGCAGCCCAGGCTGCCCCCGTCCCTGGGATTCTCCAGGCAAGAACACTGGAGTGGGTTGCCATTTCCTTCTCCAATGCATGAAAGTGAAAAGTGAAAGGGAAGTCGCTCAGTCGTATCGGACTCTTAGCGACCCCATGGACTGCAGCCCACCAGGCTCCTCCGCCCATGGGATTCTCCAGGCAAGGGTACTGGAGTGGGGCGCATTGCCTTCTCCGAACACCCCGTAGGTGACTGCAATAGATTTTACCTTCCTGTTGTTGTCTGCAATGAATGACTTCTAGGACAAAATTATCATTTTCAAACAGGGGCAAACATTAATGGCCCAATTATGTATGGGGATTACATGTGGATTTTATTTTCCCGTGAAAATGAATCAATGACTGCAGTTATCATGATTAACTGAGGATACACCTGGCAGGAGAAGGCATCTCTGAAAAATGGGTCCAAAGGCAGTATCCCCAGATGGCCTTCCACTGTAGCAGGGGCTGGGTTTCATGCCCTGGCGGTGTCACCGGTAAAATGTGCAACCTTTGTTCCTAGACACCTGTTTTCTCAGCTGTGAAATTCTGATTAGTGAAGCTCACCTTTTTCCACTAGATCCTTACCAATTCCCTCCCACTACTGGATAGGATTTTAAATACCCAGTAAATATTTCCTAAACTGTGTGATGACAGAAAATTCAGCCTCTACTCATGTGGCGTTAACAGGGTGAGATACATGTAAACATTAATTCCAGAGAGGTAGTTTTGAGGAAGCAGGCTCACAGAAAGGGGGCTTGGCTCTGCCTGATGGGAGGAAGAGAGTGGCAGGCTGTCCAATCAGGTCACAGAGCGGTCAAGGTGGGCTCAGCAGGACTGGGCAGGCAATCGGCCGCAGAGCAAGCTGGGGAACCAGGATGTGCAAAGACCAGGAGGCTGGGTCAGCTGCAGTGGAAAGGGCAGTCCCAAGCTGAAGGCAGAACAAGGGCTTTGCATGTTGTGCTAAGGACAAACTTAGCTGAGACTTGATTCACTGAAGGGGCATGAGTCAATGTTCAAGTTCAAGGAATACTGCTCCAAGGTCCAGGATGAACATCTCTGTGGAAAGCTTCAGTGCCGCTCTAATCAGAATTCTCAATTTGTCACTCTGGTTCACCACCCAGTCAGATTCAGAAATCAAGAGCTGGATAATACAGAAGAGATTCAACCACCATGAGTGAGGGGTGAGAAGAGATCACATCATTGTCTGAATTTTTTTTTTAATTATATTGTGTTAGTTTCAAGTGTATAGCAAGGTGATTCGGTTAGTTTCGGGTGTGCAGCAAACTTGTGTTAATTTCAGGTGTACAGCAAAGTGATTCAGTTTCAGGTGTACAGCAATACCATGCTAACTTCAGGTGTACAGCAAAGTGATTCTGTTATACACTTTTTTTAAATTTTTTTATTCAGATTCCTTATTACAAGATACTGAATATAATCACCTTCTAATCTTTAAAGCTTTGTTCTATATTCCAAAACGGACTTTAGAGTATCTGTTGCTCTTCATTTGGCTTGTTAAGAGGCACAGAATTCATATGATTTATTCATTTCTGAGTCAGCCTGGAAGGCTGCTGACAGGCCTCATATCTCTAGGTTGGTGATTTCCAACTGTGTAATCATACCTTCTTGAGCATTTGTGCATAGTATGCAGTTTACAAAGTGCTTTCACATCAAAAATCTCACTGACCCTCCCAGCCACAAGCCTGTGAGGTGTATGGAACAAGTTTTCCGGGTGAGGAAGCAGCTCAGGGAGGTTATGTGGCTTGCCCAGGGTCACACAGCCAGCGCAACACAAGGCTCAACCCTGAGCTCGGCTCATACTCCCAATCTTGTCCACTATGACCACAGAGGTGCCCTACACATTCAGAACAAGCCCCTCACAATCTGAGGCATTAAATTCCCCGAGCCCACATACAAGCAATGAGGCACGGACACAAAGCACAAAACACTCCAATCCTAATAAGGTCGGCATCCAACTGCTGCTAAACAGAGTAAGCATTCATGCAGCGCCCCTCCTGCAAACCCAGGGAGGGAATAAATGCAAGAAACACATGCACAGCCCTAATCCCTTCTCATTTCCTCCTGGCACCTGTTTCTGCCCCCACAGGCACCAAACACTTCTAACAGCTGGTAGAAATGAGAACCAAAAGATAGCACACACAACCATGGTAGATCAAGCTCTAACCCAAATCGTGGTTGGAGAAAAAAATGGAGAAAGAACCACCCAGATTTAAGAAGAGAGCCACAGAAACAGGGTGCCAAAAAGTCTCCCAACATTCCCCCTGGGTGACTCAGTTACATCAACCAGAGGGTCTCTTGATGGAAAACACCCACCCCACACCCTACCCCAAAATACTGCTGATTGTACCAGAGAAAATACGTGACAAGAGCCATGGAGGGAATACAAAGGGGCAAAATGTGTGGCTATGAATAAGATGACCTTCTAAGACTCCTGGTAAATACACACTGCTGCCAGTATTTCAATGCTCACTGCCTACCTCTTCATGGGTGGTGGAGCTTGACAGACTTACAAAATTAGAACTTAAAATCCAATTTAGGCCTTCTAGGCCGCACCAGCTCTCAGAATCAGCTCCCAAGAACTGCCAGTAGGGTTCCCCTTTCTAAGGCCTTCATACATCCTATGAATATGTGAGTAATTACGTGTAATGTCCTTATTACTCACACAGCCTCATTAACACATCTGGGCAGCCTTTGTTGACTGCCCAACCCAGACCTTGGTGAGGATTTGAGGGCAAATGATTTCCCCCAGCGCCCCGTGGTCCCCTAAGCAGCAAAAGTCAGGGGCAACAATAAAGTTGCCAGAAAAAGCACCGAAGCCTATTTGTCACTGACCCTACAAAAGCAAATGAATTCAAAAGCCCGGAGAGCAAACACAGCCCAGGTCAGCTCTCAGGCACACCGGAGAGGATGAGGTGGTGGCCCTAATAATGTAGGGAGCAAGCACCAGCCAGGCCCCAGGGCATCTGGAACCTCAAGGCTTTTTCCAATCAGGACTAAGGAGACAGGCAGCTGGGGAAAAGGGGGTAGCTCCACCAACTGGTGTTTAAAAAAACAACAAACACTCACTTGCAACAGATCTACTCCCACTATGGAGGCTGACAAACTGCCTCAACTTTCCCCCAACTTTCTCAAGTGGAAAAAACCTCTCCAAAGGCTGCCAAGAGCCTCGATTATGGCCTTTTCCCCACCTCCTGGGGCTACTTTGGTCATTCCTTTTACCTCCAGTTCACCTGGACTGAAATACGGGGAGGAGATCCAGCCTTTCACTCTCTGGCCAGGGTGCGCTGGCCGCAATTTCCCCTTCTATAAAATGGACTCAACAGTTCCTTCCTCTCCTGTGAGCTCACGAGAGAAACAATCACTGTGGGCGGCTATCTCAGCACTGACTGGGGCTTCTCCTCACAGGGCTGGTGCTTCCTACAGTCCAGGCTCTTCTGGTACAATTCTTCAAATGGCAGAAAAGTCCTAAGAGGCACGGGCGAGCCCCCTTACAAGAGTAAAGTCTGTGGCCAGACAGACCAGTGGAAGCAGAAAGCAAGCCCAACAGAAACACAGGGCCCCAGGCTGGAGCCCAGGTGCCCCCTCAGGTGGGCCTGAGACCTGGCCCTTGAGAACGTGATCCACCTCTGCAAAATGTGGGCCCTCCTCACCCCACACATCCTGACAAAGAGAACAAGACAGACAAAAGCCACCTGCAAGAGGTGGCAGGACAGGACGTGCCAGAAGCAGGCAGATCACTCGACCGGGAGCAGGGGCAGCTCTACTTTAGACAATTGTATTCAGAATCAAAAATGAATGACAAACCCTTACTGTGTGAGACTGTCAGAAGGCCATGGGGTTGTCAGACGTCAAGAAAAATTATATCCTAAAAGGATAAGGAAAAATCTCACTCAAATTGTCTTTTTTTAAAAAGGAGACCAAAGTCATTTCATTCCCAACCCCTAGAATGAAAGTGGTCCAAGATTAAGGGGCAAGTGTGGAGAAGGCTTTATGGGCACACAAAAGGGACCCAAAACCCAGTCTGGGGCCTGGAAAAGGCAGCAAGGTTTGCAGAGGAAGGGCAGGCAGTCAGAGGCGTGAAGAGACTAGATACATGGGAGATGGAAAGAAACAAGAGAAACTGGTTCACACAGAAAAAAACTGAAGTTCAATGCGTGGCTTCCATTAATGGGTAGGCTTAAGGATCTGAAATGAAACAGACCTTTACGATATCTCCTAAATAAGACAAAATAATTAAAGTTGCTGGATAAGATACAAGCTTCTGAACTTCACATAAATGAAGTGTAAAATCATTCCTCATCTTTCTAACCCCCACCATCCTGAGAATGACACAAACTCTGAAAGTATTACAATTACCTCAGCAGGGCCGCTCTAACTGACCCGCATTTTATCTATGATGCCTGGCATAACTAGATTAGAAGTCTAGTTTAATATTTAGGAATTAAGGCTACATATAATGGAAACACTCTTACATCTGATAGGGATCATAAGTTCGTTAGCTAACGTAAAGTCTGTTAGGCAGTAAATCTTTAATACATATGTATATAGGTTGAACATACACATATATACACACAAGTGAATGTAATGAACAGATAAATATGCTTTCAGTTACATATTTTTAAAAATTATTTATTTGGCAAGGTCTCAGCTGCAGTACAAGGGCTTCTTTGAGGTGCCCCAGCTCAGCCGCCTCGAGGCCATGTCTGATTTAAGTTCCCTGAACAGGGATCTTAGTTCCCTGAACAGGGATCGAACCAGTGTCCTCTGCATTAGATGGTGGATTCTTAACCACCAGACCACCAGGGAAGTTCTTGTTACAGATAATTTTGAGGATTCGTGGTACTCCATGTCAAGCTTTTTTGTTTGTTGGGAAGGGAGTTCAGCCATTAATGAAGCTTGGTTCTTAAAAGATAAACCAACAATGCCCACCTACAGCTAACAGCATCGTTGCATCCATACTGCCCTGGCAACACTAGCTGTACTCTATAAAAATACTGCCAGCATAACACCTCTCAATTTTTACAGTTTACTCTGGAGTCCGAGCTGCCTACCTGAGCATTTCATGTCATTTTTCCAGATCCAGATTACTAACTGACTATGGTTTGATTTACCAAAGTTGCATAGGTTTTGAGTGACATGTTTTATCCTTACTTTTCCATTAGCCCTGTAATTTTTAGTGTTCGATTTTGTAGGACTTCATGTTTTTCACCAACAGACACCATGCTACATGAGCTACAGCTCTGGTTACACAGATCTGTTCAGGACAGCTTTATATGTTCAGTCACAGGAAGCAATGACTTGTCCAAATTGAGCTGTCCTGTAAGGATCACAAAAACACACTAGGTTTCAAAGACTCACGATGAAAAAAAAAAGTAGATTTGTATAGATTCTATTTGTATTGATTATATGTTAAAATGATCATGTGTTCAACATACTAGGTTAAATAAAACTCTCATTAAACTAAAAAAAAAAAAAGTTCAGCTCAGCCTTTACCGAGTGTTTCAATGTTAGGCTTAACAGGACTTTCCCATATCGTCTCCAAAAAGAAGGGTTCTATTTAAAATCTGAAAGACACTGGTTACATACTCAAAAAATTTTTTCTCTTTCTGAAAGGAGGAAATTTTAAATAACCTTTGGAGCAGGATATATATTAAGATTAACACTGGAGTTCTTTCCAAGGCATCTGGAAGTGAGTCAACAGTCCTCAGCCAACCAACAAGAACTGGTCTGACCTCTTAGGACAGCAAACAGCCATGAAACCATCTAAGCACCAAGTAATTCTAGTTGGCCCTTTGGGCCAATGGCTGTGGGGGACACACAAGTCAGATACTTGTCTACAGTAAACTAATAACAACCCAAGTAATCATAAATTGGATTATTTTTAAAGATGACTTTTTTTTTCTTTTTAAATCTCAGTAACACACTTCAGACTCTTGACAGCAGTATTCCTTCCATAATCTCTCCAGACAACGATTGTTGCTAAACTGTTTCTGCCCAGAGACTTATGTGAAAAAGAGAATGGTTTTTCTCCACTACTAGAGACAGGCAGAAAGCAAGCCACCTAAACAGCTCAAAAAAGAAAAAAATACAGCAATTAAATAAGGTATGCACGTTTTTCCCCTAGAACCGTAAAATAAATCAATTGGGTGTAAAACTGGTGGGGGTGGGAGGAACCAACTTATAAATCCTACCACTACATTTTGGTGTAGTTCTACTTTTTTCTCTTTACCGTTTTATGCAATTATAGTAAACTCTGCTTTTGAATCTCGTAACACAAACTTTACCCAGAGTTTTCAATCATACTGCACTTTTAAGTCAGAAAATTAAATACCTAAAATTTACAGCCTAGTGTTACAAATTCTTCTTGAGCTGTCCTAGAAATCAAACTGATAATTTGTTTTCCTGCTAACTGCATGAATCATATCTTCATGTGGCATAGATTTTTATTTCAAACTCACACCTTCTATAAAGCATCAAATATCAAATAGTTTTTAAGTCTAGGTATCTTATCTGTTACACTCGACAGCAATAACCAATCAGTGGAGTGACAGGAATGGCATAAGATACCCATAGAGCAAAACATGTAACTTTTTATTGTCCAAGTGGATTGGGGCTTTGAAAGGCAAATGTTTTCAGTTATTTAAGGTACTGTAGTGGGAATCGTGCCCAGCAATTAAGACGGGATTACACTACAATTTATGAGTTTTTCAAAGACGTCATTTAATATGAAATATAATAATCATTTTCCCCAAAGCCTGCCATCTACAATCCTACCCCCAAACTGTTTTGCTAAAGCAATAAGCTAAATGGCAACGCGGCAGGCAGCTAAGGCTTTAGAGACCAACTGTAGGAAATGCACTGCCTTCCACCAGCTCAAGTGATGATTTCATCTTACATAGAAACAGCATAGTTTTACATCTTCCACGCACATCATCTCACGCACGCGATCTCAGATAAAGTGAAAAGGCAAAAGCATGTGTTACTTTTTCTATTTTACACACGAATAAATAAACCTATATTTCCCGCCCCTCGTGCTCTCGTTCTGAAGAACTGAGCCGACACCTTAAGACTTGCAGCCCAGCGCTCTTCCAAGCACACCTACCGATGACTGGTCTTCCTCCATCTACCCAAACCCCTAAACTACTCCATAGGCCTAGAGCTGGCATAACGAACAAGTGCCACTCTGGTGTTTCAGGGCTTCCAGAAAAACCAACAGCTGATGCTGTGTAGCATCACCCAGCCACGTCCTGCCATGACATCCCCAGCACGACTTAAAGTGACAAGGTGGCCAAACCCATCACGCGGTTCTCCTGCAAAGCCAAGCTGCCCCACTGAAGTTTCCCTGCTTTGCAAAAGCATTGACGAGAAATCTCGACCACCACCGTAATAATGCCACAGCCGTCAGCAGACCTGGAAACAGAGGAAGCGAAAACGTTTTCGCAGACAGGAGGCGTCTCCGCCCTGCTGCCCACCCCCGAAACGGAACCAGAGCAGGGTCGGGGGCGCTCGCAAGGGGACCAGAGGCTCCCAGCGCTCACCTGGAAGGCAGTGCAGCGCTTCGGGGCGGAAGACCGAGGCCGATCGCANTTGTCTATTTACCGAATGGTTAAATAAAGGTATTCTTAGTACATAGCATATTCTCCTACATACAGGAGGTACTCAATAATTCTTTGTGGATTATGAGTAAATAAATTAACTTCTTTCTCCAATCTTTATTTCTCATCAAAGTGTTGCAGGAAGGCGGACCCCTTCCAGGGCCCAAAACTCGGCTCTTGTCTAACACTCGGAAATGAATTGTCCGAGGAGACACATGTGCTGACAAAGCAAGAGATTTTATTGGGAAAGGGTACCTGGGTGGAGAGCAGTAGGGGAAGGGAACCCAGGAGAACTGCTCTGCCGTGTGGCTCGCAGTCTCGGGTTTTATGGTGTTGGGATTAGTTTCCGGGTGGTTTTTGGCCAATCATTCTAATTCAGAGTCTTTCCTGGTGGCGCATGCATCGCTCAGCCAAGATGGATGCTAGCGAGACGGATTCTGAGAAGTGGACGGACACACGGTGTCTCCTTGAGACCTTTCCCAGACTCTTCCGGTTGGCGGAGGCTTTTTAGTTCAGTGTGTCTTATCAGGATCCCCTGTCAGAGAAGAACTCGTGCAAATGGTTGCTATGGTGCCTGGCCAGGGTGGGCGGCTTCCATCAGTGTGCTTCCCCTAACAAAAGAAGCGCACTTAAGACTAGATTTGTCTTCCTAAAAGGTCATCATTCCCTTCTTTACTGAGCACACTAGATGATCAGTGATGAGCTAGAATCTGCTCATACTGCTTTGCAAGAGTCGATTGCTAAATTTTCATGAATTTTGTGAACTGCTTTTTTTTTTTTTTTTCTTTTCTGTACTGTGCAGTATGCGGGCAGTCATTTCTCTGACCAGGGGTCAAACCCATGCCCCTTGCATTGGAAGTTCAAATTCGTAACCACTGAACACCAGGGAAGGGCCTTGTGAGCTGGTTGACATCATATTGATAGACTGAAACTGGCCACGATAAGAATATTAATAGCACAGAAATTTGCAAATGCTGTAAATCAGGTCACAGTGTTAAATACAGTCTCAGCACGTGTTTGGTTATTGTACCCCACAAAACCTGTATTGGCTCCCACCATTTATTGTAAATGCGGAAAATGCTCTGCTTGGTCTTGGACTCTGCAATTGGGACTCCTCTTGTATATAAAAAATGTTTTTCTGTGGACTTCCCTGGTGGTCCAGTGGCTAAGACTCCATGCCCCCAATGCAGGGGGGCCAAGTTCCATTGCTGATCAGGGAACTAAATCCCACATGCTGCAAATAAAGATCCAGCACAGTCAAATAAATAAACATAAAAAAAAATTAAAACAATTTTTGATGTCTTTCTGTACCTTCTGCAGTAAACATCCAGAATAAATTGACTGCCCTCATTGCTCCTTTCTCCAAACACTTAACATCTTTTATTGAACTCTAAGCTTCATTAAGGCAGATATATCTACCTTGGAAAACCAGTTCCCAGCACAATGCTTGCCACAGAACAATGACAACTAAAGTTAACTGAGCACATACCGGGAGCCTGGCTTTTTCTTTTAATGAATCCTCAAGTATATGAGGTAGGTATTATTGTCTCCTTTTTTCAAAGGAGAAAACCAAGCACAGAAACTTTTCATCCCCTCACCTCCATCTCTGTAAATGTCTTCATCTTCTATGCAGTTGCTCCAGATATTAACCTATGAGTCATCTTTGATTCTTCTTTCCTCTGAATACCCCAGCAGCCAATCTCATCAGATCCTGTTGTCTCTACCACCAGAATATACCCTGAATCAGAGACTGTCCATTCCTTTCAATTGCTACTAACCTAATTAATTGACCTTTTACCTGGATTCCTGGTTTCCAAGTTGGTACTAGTCCCTTGATTCTATTCAACTGATGGTCAAAGTGGTCTTTTATTTTTTGGGCCCTGCCAGGGATTGAACCCAGGCCATGGCTGTGAAAGTGCTAAATTCTAACCACTAGACCACCAGCGAATTCCTAAAGAGGTCTTTGAAAAATGTAAGTCAGATGATGTAATTCATCTGAGTAAAAATGAATTCCCACAGCACTTGTTTAAAGTAACCAAACTGGGCCCAAGACGGAATCGCTCATGCCCAAATCAGCAAACCAAAATTCACTAAGTTTCTAGGCTTGTTTTTCTCAGAAAAGGAATCCCTTTGTTGGTGGGTCAACCAACAAACACCTGTTTGCTCAGCACAAGTCACAAGGCTCCCCTTTGCTCCTTATGAGGAAAGTACCTTGCTTTACGTGCTCAGTTGCTCAGTCGAGTTTAATTCTTTGCAAGTCCATGGACTGTACCCCACCAGGTTTCTCTGTCCGTAGAGTTTTCCAGGCAAGAATAATGGAACGGCTTGCCATTTCCTACTCCAGGGGCTCTTCTCAACCCAGGGATCGAATCTTCGTCCTTTTTGTCTCCTGCATTGGCAGATGTGTTCTTTATCACTGTGCCACCTGGGAAACCCCCACACTGTACTTGATCTTAGCCAAAAGACCTTGCTAACCAATCGGCAAACACCTTGTTCCTGCTCATTTTGGTCTATAAGCCCTGAGCTCCTGCATTTTCACCTTCCTGGGAAGGACTGTTCAGATTCCCCCCATCTGAGACTTTCCCACAGGTCTTAGCATAAAAGTCAGTTTCTTGGCAGGAACGTCTCTGACCTCTACCCCAATTCTCATACATTACTTTGTGTAAGATTTTCTTCATTACAGCTATATATATATATATATATATTTGGTATTACTGTTGATCTCCTTCAGCAGAATATAAGCTCTACAAGTGCAAGATGTCTTGTGCTTGGCAGATTGTAGGTGCTTAGGCCAATTAAGAAAAAAAATTTTAATAACCAATAAATGAGGGAAAGAAATGATCCAAGACTCCAAACCAGGCTCCAGAACTGAGCTCTCCGGTTAAATGGATAACCTTTGAACTGGACAGAGCCTTGCCTGTCGCTCTGGAGACCCGTTTTGGAGCACCCGAAGGTTTTTTGTTTTGTTTAACCTTTCTCAAGTTTGATATCCCCCTTCACTTTCACCTGAACGTTGCAGGAAAAGCAAGAGGTACAAAAGCGAGACCCACTAACGGTAGACAAGTTACAGAGGACACATCTTGGAAAGTTCTGGGGAGAATTAAAAATATAGCAGGTCTAAAAGAAAGTGCCTGAGGGTGGAGCAGGGAGGGACATGCGTTGTTTGTCTTTAGGAGCCTTTAGGATGAAAGGAATAGCTTAGAATTTAGAGAATAACCTTTGTTTTCTGAAAGACACCCCAGAGGCTCTACCTATGGGCCAAAAGGAGTTGCTGTTGAGTTGCTAAGTCATCTTGCGACCCCATGGACTGCAGCCCACCACGCTTCTTTGTCCTCCGATATCTGGAGAACGCCTAACAAAAGAAGCCAAGGAGGAAAACAATTTGGGATAGTCTCCCCCTCTTTTTTTTTCTCATTATGTCCTGCTGATCCTGGAATTTTTTGTCATTTATTTGATTTTGTTTTGTTT
>SJYX01003953.1:41107-51385 GCA_006410675.1 Oreotragus oreotragus | reverse complement strand
GTTGCTGTTGTTGAGTTGCTAAGTCATCTTGCGACCCCATGGACTGCAGCCCACCACGCTTCTTTGTCCTCCGATATCTGGAGAACGCCTAACAAAAGAAGCCAAGGAGGAAAACAATTTGGGATAGTCTCCCCCTCTTTTTTTTTCTCATTATGTCCTGCTGATCCTGGAATTTTTTGTCATTTATTTGATTTTGTTTTGTTTGTCATTACCTTTGCTAATCTTGGAGACTTCCTCTTCTCTTGGGTTTATATTGTCAGAATATTTAGGGAAAGCTTTTAAGAATTTCCACTTCCCAGCCCCATTTCTTTTTGAATTTTTCCTTCAAATGCAAATAAAATCATTTACCATTTGGATATACTGTAATTAAAGAGAGGAAGGGGCAGTTCTGTGAATCAAAAATGGACTTCCTTTTGTCTGTGTGGGGGTTCAGAGTCATTTAAAGGCACCAGGAAGACCCATCAAGGGGGGGCTGGGTAATGGGGGTTGGCGGTGAAGATGGGGGTGGGGTGCTGAAATCAACAATAGAACATATTTGAAGCTGGACAAAATGATAAGACATCAAATCCCACACAATTTGACATTAGACAGCTCTTTATGGTAAAATGTTAAGCACTTAATATTTTATTTTCATTGCAGGTCATCTTACATTGTACCCCAAAGCTATTTGTTCCTAGAACAAATGTGCATATGCTTATTAAATTTAACAATCCACTGCTTCCAGTTAGTAAAGAGGTCAGGCTCAACCGGGCTCTCCTGAATGAATGAGCCTCATTTGCGCTTGTGGTGACAACAGTAGTTCTCAAACCAGAAGAAAGAGTTGGGGCTGGAGAAATAATATGTCAAGAATGCTGATTCAATCCCTTTTCTTTTTTTCTTTCTTGTATATGATTTTCCTGCACCCCCGTGCATCTGTAAGTATATAGATGACTTACTGGTTTACTACCTAAGAAGTAATCAAGACAGTGAAACCAAGATGAAAAGAACCAGCCGCTCAGCCTCCCTCCATCCACCTCTCTCTATAAGTGGCTTTTATTGATTATTCGATTGGGTAAACACCCAGAAGGGGAAATAACTTAGTTGAAAATTAGTGTTTATTTTATCCACTCTGGTTTCCGTCTGAGAAATTTTGATTCACAGTACCAACTTTTGGATTTTCTCTTGCTCAAAAAAAGAGAAAGAGAAAGGAAAAAGAGAATGGTTTTAGGGGTGGCTGAGAGCTGAATCATGAGTTAAGTAGGAGGGGGAAGGACCGACACAGTTGAGTAACTGGACTCTGCTTCCCCTGCTCTTCCAAACACCTAGTAACCGCCCTTCTCTGGGAACGTGAGAGTGAAATTCTGGGGCTGATGCTCGTTTCCAGTTGATGAAATGCTTTGTCATTGGCTGGGGTAAAGAGGCATCTTCAGTAATAAGGCATGACTGTAATTCCTCACCCTCTGGCTATTATTAATCATGATTCATTTCATGAAAGAGGGAATAAAAGCCTCCGTGGGCCCAAAACACATCTAAACTGGAAGGATTTCAGGTTTGGGTGTGTGAGGTTTTCCCTTTATGGAGGGGGAAATGACTGTGTTCTCCTAAGGGAGACAGGCCTGGCTCTCAAAAAGACAACCGTTGGATCGGCCTCTAGTGCGGGAAAGGCCTTATTCATGATCATGAGAAAACAAACTCAACCTGTTCTCATTATTAATAGCCTGCATTGATGCAACTCTGCTGTGATATTTGCCCTGTTTTCTTCTTAGAAAATGATATATGTCTAAGTGCCTTGGGCTATGTACTTAGTCCTGACTTCTGGAATTCTTTGGGGGTTATTCCCCCTTGATAATGAATAACTCCCAGGACTGCATCGCTGGAAGGAATCTTAGAGATCATTTCATGTGTTTGACTTCATGTCAATTCAAAGATAAAGGGGGAAAAAACAAGGTTGATAAGATTTATGGAGACTAGCTCTGAGCACTATTCCTTGACCCAGAGTTGAATTAGCACCCAGGGCTTTTGGCTTGCTTGTGCTCTTTCTATTGCAACAGAACCTCAGCTGAGAACCCAGGTCTCCTGCATTACAGGCAAATTCTTTACCATCTGAACCACCAGGGAAGCCCCAATAGTTTCCTTACTGGAGATTCAAATGAGATTAGAGGGTAAAGGATGTGTGCATTTCTCCAAACCCCGTCTGCTGTCTGTTTCCTTCTCAGTAAGATGGCTTTCTATGCCAAGGAGCCCCTGCTTTCCCAGACTCTCCCATCCCCAGTCCAGCAGTGGTGACGATGTACACGGTGACAGTTCATCCACTCTGGCAGACAGAGAGCCATGCAAGCCTTTAGGGTTCTTCGCTCCCCTGAGCCCAGATTAGGTCTGCTTCTTAAAGTCTGGGAATCAGAGAAGCCTCGTTACTGTGGCTCCTCTCCCCACCCCTCCTGGTTTACTGTTCTGACCCTGCTCTGTCTCCTCCATCTTCCTTTCGTCTTCCTCCCTCCTGCCTTCTCCATCAGTTGCAATCAGTGATCCAGCCCTGGGAACGTTAGGAAATCCTCCAACATCTTTTTCTTAGTGTGTTTTACATTTGATCTTAGCCAACAGGCCAAGAAGCGATTTTCTAGTGTTTCTTTTAAAAATGAATTTTCTAGTGTGTGTTAAAAATAAGTTTTGTTTTCAGAGGCATGACAGACCAGAGATGCGCCTTCCAGGAAGGATGGTGTGCAGGGTGAGGGTCCCTCGCTGTCTCCCTCAGGACTCATCTCAGCTGGCGGCCAGCTTCTCCGGGAAGTCCACGGTCATTGACAGAGCCTGGTGTGCTACAGGGCTCGGCTATTTCTGCCCCGTGAGGGACTCCTCTAGTGGGTGTTCTCTGCTCCACAGCTCCCTTGGCACAGGCTTCGTCACACATCTTCATTCTGGTCTAAAGATTCCTGCTGCCCAGTCCTGCTCCTGTTTCTTTTCTTTCAGTTTCCCTGCGAAAACCCATTCCAGCATCTTCTTCCCAGAGAACACAAAAAACCTCACTCCTGAGCACCCCATCCCTAAGGCCATATGTGTGGGGCACATATGTATCAGGCTTCCCAGGCAGCTCAGTGGTAAAAAATCTGCCTGCCAATGCAGGAGACCCGGTTTCAATTCATGGGTCTGGAAGATCCCCTGGGGAGGGAAATGACAGCTCACTCCAGTATTCTTGCCTGGGAAATCCCATGGACAGAGGAGCCTGGTGTGCTACAGTCCACAGGGTCACAAAACGGTTGGACAGGACTTAGCAACTAAGCAACAACAACGTATGTGTCAGAAAGGGGAGCAGACAACATACACTGGGGAAAAAGGGCTCAAGAGCAAGGAATGTCTGAGCACCAATTATGTGCTGGACACTGAACCAGGCCCTCTGTCTAGGAGCCTTCCTCTAGTCTTCATAATGAAACTGATGTTGGTTTTACTACTGCATTTAGTGTTAAAGACACTAAGGTTCAGAAAGGTTAAGAAACTTGCCCTAGGTGGTTTGAGCCCACTCAGGGATACCAACAAAAACAAACAAAAAAGAAAGTTAACTGAAGGTGCCTGGTTACTAAGGGATCGAGCCAGGATTTGAACCTAGACTGCTGAACTCTACACAAGAGAAGACTCTATACATGGACATCACCAGACGGTCAATACACAAGTCAGATTGATTATATTCTTTGCAGCCAAAGATGGAGAAGCTCTATACAGTCAGCAAAAACAAGACCAGGAGCTGACTGTGGCTCAGATCATGAATTGCTTATTGCCAGATTCAGACTTAAATTGAAGAAAGTAGGGAAAAACAACAGACCATTCAGGTATGACCTAAATCAAATCCTTTATGATTATACAGTGNCCAAAGATGGAGAAGCTCTATACAGTCAGCAAAAACAAGACCAGGAGCTGACTGTGGCTCAGATCATGAATTGCTTATTGCCAGATTCAGACTTAAATTGAAGAAAGTAGGGAAAAACAACAGACCATTCAGGTATGACCTAAATCAAATCCTTTATGATTATACAGTGAAAGTGACAAATAGATTCAAGGGATTAGATCTGATAGAGTGCCTGAGGAACTATGGACTGAGGTTTATGACACTGTACAGGAGGCAGGGATCAAGACCATCCCCAAGAAAAAGAAATGCAAAAGGGAAAAATGGTTGTCTGAGGAGATATCCGAGAAGAAAGGAGAACTAATGGCAAAGGAGAAAGGGAAAGATATACCCATTTGAATGCAGAGTTCCGAAGAATAACAAGGAGAGATAAGAAAGCCTTTCTCAACAATCAATGCAAAGAAATAGTGGAAAACAATGGAATGGGAAAGATTAAAGATCACTTCAAGAAAATCAGAGATACCAAGGGAACATTTCATGCAAAGATGGGCTCAATAAAGGACAGAAATGGCATGGACCTAATAGAAGTAGAAGATACTAAAAAGAAGTGGCAAGAACACACAGAAGAACTATGCAGAAAAGATCTTCATGACTTAGATAACCACGATGGTGTGATCACTCACCTAGAGCCAGATGTCCTGGAATGTGAAGTCAAATGGGCTTTAGGAAGCATCACTACAAGCAAAGCTAGTGGAGGTGATGGAATTCCAGTTGAGCTATTTCGAATCCTAAAAGATGCTGTGAAAGTGCTGCACTCAGTATGCCAGAAAGTCTAGAAAACTCAGCAGTGGCCACAAGACTTGAAAAGGTCAGTTTTCATTCCAATCCCAAAGAAGGGCAGTGCCAAAGAATGTTCAGACTACTGCACAATTGCACTCATCTCACATGCTAGCAAAGTAATGCTCAAAATTCTCCAAGCCAGGCTTCAACAGTACGTGAACTGTGAACTTCCAGATGTTCAGGCTGGATTTAGAAAAGGCAGAGGAGCCAGAGATCAAATTGCCAACATCTGTTGGATCATAGAAAAAGCAAGAGAGTTCAGAAAAATATCTACTTCTGCCTTACTGATTATGCCAAAGCCTTTGAGTGTGTCAATCACAAGAAACTGTGGAAAATTCTTCGAGAGATGGAAATATCAGACCACCTTACTTGCCTCCTGAAAAATCCATATGCAGGTCAAGAAGCGACAGTTAGAACTAGACATGGAAGAACAGATTGGTTCCAAATTGGAAAGGAGTATGTCAACGCTCTATGTTGTCACCCTGCTGATTTAACTTATATGCAGAGTACATCATGTGAAATGCCGGGCTAGTGAAGCACAAGTTGGAATCAAGATTGCTGGGAAAAATATCAGTAACCCTAGATACGCAGATGACACCACCCTTATGGTAGAAAGTGAAGAGGAACTAAAGAGCCTCTTGATGAAAGTGAAAGAGGAGAATGAAAAAGCTGGCTCAACATTAAAAAGACCAAGATCATGGCATCCAGTCCCATCATTCTATGGCAAATAGATGAAGAAACAATGGAAACAATGAGAGACTTTATTTTCTTGGGCTCCAAAATCACTGCAGATGGTGACTGCAGCCATGAAATTAAAAGATGCTTGCTCCTTGGAAGAAAAGCTATGACTAGCCTAGACAGCCAGAGAAGGCAGTGGCACCCGACTCCAGCACTCTTACCTGGAAAATCCCATGGACGGAGGAGCCTGGCAGGCTGCAGTCCATGGGGTCACTAAGAGTCGGACACGACAGAGGGACTTCATTTTCACTTTTCACTTTCATGCATTGGAGAAGGCAATGGCAACCCACTCCAGTGTTCTTGCCTGGAGAATCCCAGAGGCGGGGGAGCCTGGTGGGCTGCCGTCTTTGGGGCTGCGCAGAGTCGGACACGACTGAAGCAACTTAGCAGCAGCAGCAGCAGCCTAAACAGCATATTAAAAAGCAGAGATATTAATTTGTCAACAAAGTTCCGTCTAGTCAAGGCTATGTTTTTTCCAGTAGTCATGTATGGATGTGAGAGTTAAAGAAAGCTGAGCACCTAAGAATTGTTGCTTTTGAGCTGTGTTTTTGGAGAAGACTCTTGAGAGTCTCTTGGAATGCAAGGAGATCAAACCAGTCAGTCCTAAAGGAAATCAGTCCTGAGTATTCATTGGAAGAACTGATGCTGAAGCTGAAGCTCCAATACTTTGGCCACCTGATGCAAAGACTTGACTCATAGGAAAAGACCCCAATGCTAGGAAAAACTGTAGGCAGGAGGAGAAGGGGACAACAGAGTATGAGATGGTGGGATGGTATCATCAACTCAATGGACATGAGTTTGAGCAAGCTCCAGGAGTTGGTGATGGACAGGGAAGCCTGGCATGCTGCAGTCCATGGGGTTGCAAAGAGCTGGACATGACTGAACGACTGAGCTGAACTGAACTGCTGGACTCCAGTGTTTGGGCTCTTGGGGCTGCCCGGAGGAGGGAAAGGCAGCAGAGTAGGCCCTGTTTCCTGCCAGAAGCCCCGGAAACCAAAGCATCTTCATCAATCCTCAGTAATTCTATCAGAGCTCCAAGAGTCATTCCGGGTGGTGTGCAGGAGAGAGACATTATAATCCTTCATTCTGCTCTACAAATGCTTTCGAATTTCCTTCTGGGACCCACCTCTTTCCCCACATGCAGCTTCTCCTAAAGAACTAAGGCGATTAAAGGTAAACAGCATCCTAATGATGATAAAGTCATAATAATATGAAGTTAGCCCACACGTTGAGAGTTCTCGTGACACACACTTTTTCATCCTTACGCATCCACGTGTCTTCTTGCTTAGTATTTGTTCTTCCATCTGCCTTGCAAAGAACCCTCTCCCCTTGCAAATGTTCTTGCGGGTCTGTCCTCCTGCTGACCCTGAATTTCAAGGAGGAGGCAGATGCTCAGCTGCTGCTCAGCCCTCTGGCTATACTTTGAGGCTCGGAGAGACAAGCAGGTACATGATTTTCTGCTGAGTTACAAATGGGGAATCATAAAGGAGTGAGTTGGGTTGTGTGCATTAAGGAGTGTGGCTTTATGGGGCCTGGTTGTCTTCCTGTGCTTCAGCTCAAAGGAAATTACAAAATGTTATTAAGCGTCTGTTATTTCTGTCTCGTGGGAATTTCATTTAGCCCCTTGATGTATAAATGCTGGATCTGGCCTTCAAGAAGAATATGAATGCCTCTTATTCATAATTTACTCTGTGCTAGGCACTGTGATGTGTACTTTGCAGGCTTCTATCCTTTCATTTCCCGTAGCTCAGACGGGAAAGAATCTGCCTGCGATGCAGGAGACCCAGGTTCGATCCCTGGCTTGGGAAGATCCTGTGGAGACAGGAATGACAACCCACTCCAGTATTCTTGCCTGGAGGAGCCCATGGACAGAGGAGCCTGGGGGGCTACAGTCCATGGGGTTGCAAGGAGTCAGACACGACTGAGTGACTAACATTACCACTACATCCTTTCGTGGCTTTTGAGCCGTGGTTGTTCCTTTTTACATAGGAACAAACAGATGGTCAAGCAACTGGCTTGAGATCACACAGCTAGGCAGAATTAGGTTTCAAATCTAACTCTTTCTGCCTCCAAAGCCTATTCTGTGTACCATGCTGTATGGTTTTGGGAAGAAATGGGCTTAGGAGGCCCTGAAACTTAATGTTTTAAAACTATTTAATATCTGCTGTATCCTGAAGGCCATTTAGTGAGATAGATGGCAATATTTTCCATCTTAACACATCCTACCCTTTTTACACATGCTTCTCGTCCCAACCACCCCTTTCAAGGCCAAATTGTAACTGAGCAGGACTCCATCAGGCCTTCCCCCATGTCCTCTGCTTTAGCTCCTCTCTGAAGTATCTTGTTGCTGTTGTTTAATCGCTCAGTCATCGCCGACTCTCTGCGACCCCATGGACTGCAGCTCACCAGGCTTCTCTGTCCATGGGATTTCCCAGGCAAGAATACTAGGGTGGATTGCCATTTCCTTCTCCAGGGGATCTTCCCACGCTAGGGATCAGACCAGTGGTTTCTTTACCGCTGAGCCACCTAGAAGCCTGAAGTACCTAGATGATAGTATTTGATGCACATTTCCTGAGTTGTTTTGCAGATGTGAAAATCCCCACCAAATGGAAGATGGTAAGTACTTGAAGACCATGAGCACAGTCCCAAGTCTTCTGGAATTCAAGGACTGATAATGCTAACCCCCGTGACACCACCCTCTTCCCTTACCATCAGCCAATCAGAGAATTGTGCACAAGCTGATCACAGACCCTGCAAACTCCCCTCCCTCACCTGCCCTTTAAAAATGCTCGGCTGAAACCTTTAGGGGAGCTCGAGGCTTTTTAGGGCTTGAGCCACCTGTCTCCTTGCATGGCCCTGCAGTCAACCTTTCCCTGCTCCACACACTCTGATGTTTCAGTTTGTTTGACCTCTTTGAGCGTCGGGCACATGAACTTGCATTAACAAAACTTCTAAAATAAAATTAATCCCCACTTTCTCACCTCCCATCTTCTCCTCTGTATACTTCCCCTGGGCTCCACGTCATTGTAGTACTAGCTCTTGTCGCTGTCCCCAATGACCTCCATGTTCCCAAATCCTGTACTCTCCCCCCTCCCCATCTTTCCCATATTCTTGAGGACTATCTGACCCCCTCGACCCCTCCTTGAAAGAACAGCCTCTTTTGGTTTGTGAAACATCATATACTCTCAGTGTTTTCCCTTTCCCTTCTCTCACCACCCGTTAGCCCCCTTCCTCGGTTCTTTATTTTACTTATTTTTGTTTGCAGTGGGTCTTCTTTGCTGCATGCAGGCCTTGTCCAGTTGTGGTGAGTGAGGGCTACTCTTTACCTGTGGTACGCAGGCTTCTCATTGCAGTGGCTTCACTTCCCAAGGACAATGGGCCCTAGGGCTCCTGGGCTCTAGAGCGTGGACTCAGCGGTTGCAGCACACGGGTTTAGTTGCTCTGCAGCATGTGGGATCTTTGCAGGCCAGGGATCGAACACATGTCCCCTGCATTGGCAGGCAGATTCTTAACCACTGAGCCACCAGGGAAGCCCCTGGGTTCTTATTATCTGCCGGTGGCACATAGCACCAGCTGTGTACACAGTACTTGGTCCTTCTCTCGTCCCGACTAATACACTGCCAGTGTTGTTCAGGTCAGCACAGTGCCCGAGCTGTTAAGACTTCCTTTTCTGGACTCACTTGGAGTTGGCAGGACATGTGCTCTGGACAGTGAAGAAGCTGGCTGAGTAAAGGCTTCCTGGGCAGTTTTCATTTCTTGGCTCAAAGGGGCAGGCTTGCCCTGGGCCCCTTCTGCTTACTATCTGCATGGTGTGTGTCCAAAGATACAGCTGCCATCTTGTGACCACAAAGCCACAAGCTTGAGGACAGAAATCTACGTTCTAAAGGGAGACGATAAAACAACTTGGGTCCCCAAAGTATAAACGGAGCAGCTGCCTCATTCTTGGGCTGTCCAGCTCCAGTCTTCATGTTATGTGACCAGAATACACCTGCATCTAAGACACACAGTCAACTAGAGTTTCCTGTTATTTGCCATCAAATAAATACATTTAGAATTGATACTTACTACTTACTACTGTGCCACCATTGATACTTACTACTGTGCGCTTTGTTGGAGCAGCTGTGAAGAGATACCCCACATCCAAGGTAAGAGAAACCCAAGTAAGACAGTAGGTGTTGCGAGAGGCATCTGAAACCATAATCACAGAAAACCAGTCAATCTGATCACACGGACCAGTTATCCTTGTCTAACTCAATGAAACTAAGCCATGCTGTGTGGGGCCACCCAAGACGGACGGGTCATGGTGGAGAGGTCTGACAGAATGTGGTCCCACTGGAGAAGGGAATGGCAAACCACTTCAGTATTCTTGTCTTGAGAATCCCATGAACAGTAGTATGAAAAGGCAAAATGATAGGATACTGAATGAGGAACTCCCCAGGTTGGTAGGTGCCCAATATGCTACTGGACATCAGTGAGAAATAACTCCAGAAAGAATGAAGGGACGGAGCCAAAGCAAAAACAATACTCAGCTGTGGATGTGACTGGTGATAGAAGCAAGGTCCGATGCTGTAAAGAGCAATATTGCATAGGAACCTGGAATATCAGGTCCATGAATCAAGGTCCAAATTGCAAGTGATCAAACAGGAGATGGCAAGAGTGAACGTCGACATTCTAAGAATCAGAGAACTAAAATGGACTGGAATGGGTGAATTTAACTCAGATGACCATTATATCTACTACTGCGGGCAGGAATCCCTCAGAAGAAATGGAGTAGCCATCATGGTCAACAGAGTCTGAAATGCAGTACCTCAAAAACGACAGAATGATCTCTGTTCATTTCCAAGGCAAACCATTCAATATCACAGTAACCCAAGCCTATGCCCCAA
>SJYX01003953.1:14490-40835 GCA_006410675.1 Oreotragus oreotragus | reverse complement strand
CTTTGCCAACAAAGGTCCGTCTAGTCAAGGCTATGATTTTTCCAGTGGTCATGTTGAGAGTTGGACTGTGAAGAAAGCTGAGCACCAAAGAATTGATGTTTTTGAACTGTGGTGTTGGAGAAGACTCTTGAGAGTCTCTTGGACTGCAAGGAGATCCAACCAGTCCATTCTGAAGGAGATCAGTCCTGGGATTTCTTTGGAAAGAATGATGCTAAAGCTGAAACTCCAGTACTTTGGCCACCTCATGCAAAGAGTTGACTCATTGGAAAAGAGTCTGATGCTGGGAGGGATTGGGGACAGGAGGAGAAGGGGATGACAGAGGATGAGATGGCTGGATGGCATCACCGACTCGATGAACGTGAGTCTGTGTTAACTCCAGGAGTTGGTGATGGACAGGAAGGCCTGGTGTGCTGCAGTTCATGGGGTCGCAAAGAGTCGGACACGACTGAGTGACTGAACTGAATTGAACTGTGCCTCTGAATCTTAGAAACACCCCAGATTTTCATCCTTGGACCGTGTTTTTTTTTTTTAAATAATGACATACACACTCTGGGAGAAGGCAGCCTTCACTAGGTGATTTTCGGCTCTCCCTTAGCTTTAAGTAATAATTGCATGCTGACCACCGAAGAATTGATGCTTTAGAACTGTGGTGTTGGAGAAGACTCTTGACAGTCCCTTGGACTGCAAGGAGATCAAACCAGTCAGTCCTAAAGGAAATCAGACCTGAATATTCATTGGAAGGACTGATGCTGAAGCTCCAATACTTTGGCCACTTGATGTGAAGAACTGACTCTTTGGAAAAGATCCTGATGCTAGGAAAGATTGAAGGCAGGAGGAGAAGGGGATGACAGAAGATGAGATGGTTGGATGGCATCACCGACTAAATGGATTTGAGTTTGAGCAAGCTCCAAGCATTGGTGATGGACAGGGAAGCCTGGCATGCTGCGGTCCATAGGGTGGCAAAGAGTTGGACACAACTGAGTGACTGAACTGAACTGATATCCAAATTTATGCCCCTAGCCCAACTTACTTAGCACCTTCATTGCAGCGTCTTAAGGAGATTTCTAGGTGGTGTGGTTTCTTCTCGATATGTCACAATCTGGTCCAACAGGAAGTCCTGTGTTTTCTGCCTCAAATATGCTACGAATTCATTGACTCCTCTCCATTCTCAGGGCTCCCTCTTTATAATTAGACACAAGGAAGGGAAGCCATTTACCCTCCACTCAGAGCCAGAACTCAGAGAACAGAAAGAACCATCCTTTCCCAGAATTGTCCACTTTATTATCAGTTTACTATTCCTTTGTATTCATTAGCATGACTACTTTTCCAGGGCTTCCCTGGTGGCTCAGAGGTTAAAGGGTCTGCCTGCGATGTGGGAGATGTGGGTTCGAGCCCTGGGTCGGGAAGATCCCCTGGAGAAGGAAAGGGCAACCCACTCCAGTATTCTTGCCTGGAGAACCCCATGGACAGAGAAGCCTGGTGGGCTACAGTCCACGGGGTCGCAAAGAGTCGGACACGACTGAGCGACTTCACTTTCACTTTACTTTTCGAGGAGATATTTGCCCCAGGCAAAGAATTTGATTGTTCCTTACAGGAACCTCCTGGAAGATCCATTGAATTTTGGCTATAAAACATCAACAGGGCTTCCCTGGTAGCTTAGTGGTTAAGAAACTGCTTGCTAATGCAGGAGACATGGGTTCAAGCCCTGATCCAGGAAGATCCTACATGCACAGTTACTGAAGCCTATGTACCCTAGAGCCTGCGTTCTGCAGCAAGAGATGCCAGGGCAACTAGAACCACCCCCCCCACCACAGGAAATAGAGAGTAGCCCCAACTCGCTGCGACTCGAGAAAAAGCTCGCCTAGAAACAGAGACTGTACAGCCAAAAATAAATTATAAATTATAAAATAAAAAAAAAATTAAACAGACATTTTACACCCCCGAATTCTATGAGCCCCTTGCTTTAAAATTTTCACTTTGCTATTTTTCAGCAGTCCTAAATGGCTATATCATGATTCTAATCGAGCTTCCATGCTTGACAGGCGCATCTTAAATCACAATTCAAATTCTCCATAAAATTCGACCTTGCTTTTTCTTTTCCAAGAAACAGCCCAAATCCCATTCTGCTTCCCCACAGAAAGCAATAAACCTGGCTCTGTCTCATCAACAGATTGTGTTGGAAAGTCGGTGTTTGACCACAGCATCACCGGTTCCATTTCCCCTGGGCTGTGCTCAAATCTATTCTCCAAGCAGCAACCAGCATGATAGTTTTAAAAAACACAGATTGGGCCTTGTGATTTTTCTTCTTAAAACCCTCTATATCAAATGCTTCCTTCCCTCTGAGTCGCTTCTGCTTTCAGCTGTGGCCACCCCAGGTGGGTTTCAAGTCAATTTATAGGACAGTGGCTACCTGCTGTGCACACCTAGAGTGGGGACATTGCTTCCTGCCTGGGGGTTTCTCCAAATGTGAGGCCACCAAGAAGCCTGAAGCAAAAGATAAAACTGTCCCAACTCTAATTTTATCAGCACAACCATTCTGGGAGTCTCGATTTATTCTTTTCAGGAGGTCCAGAGAAGACACAGGAGAAGGCAATGGCACCCTACTCCAGTACTCTTGCCTGGAAAATCCCATGGATGGAGGAGCCTGGTAAGCTGCAGTCCACGGGGTCACTAAGAGTTGGACACGACTGAGTGACTTCACTTTCACTTTTCACTTTCACGCATTGGAGAAGGAAATGGCAACCCACTCCAGTGTTCTTGCCTGGAGAATCCCAGGGACAGGGGAGCCTGGTGGGCTGCCGTCTCTGGGGTCGCACAGAGCCGGACATGACTGAAGCGAGTTAGCAGCAGCAGCAGCAGGGAATATACAATTCCCTGGAAGCTCAGCAGGTGATGAATCTTGCAATACAGGAGACACAGGAGATGCAGGTTTGATTCCTGGGTAGGGAAGATCCCTTGGAGAAAGAAATGGCAACCCACTCCAGTATTCTTGCCTGGAGAACCCCGTGGACAGAGGAGCCTGATGGGCTGCATTCCATGAGGTCACAAAGAGTAAGGACATGACTGAGCCCACATACACAGGGAAGACACTCCAGTACTTTGATCCAAGTGGCAAAGTGACATTTGGATTTTCCTCCTTCTTTATCTTAATCTTTTGGTCTTGCCTCCTTCCTGAGATCTTTTCATGTAAACCACTTTCACAGAAGTTTTCATTTCAGGCTCTGCTTTCTCAGGAAACACAAGCCAAGGGTCCCTCCAAGAACTTTCCCTTTTACTGGAACAATCTTCACTGTGCCTCTTCTCTCTCCTCTCATTCTGGTCTCCCTCCTTGGGCCTCCCTGGAGGCACCTTGGCTCCCTTTGAGCTTCTTTAATACATACAAAAATAAAAATGGCACTGAAGAGGAGTAGAACACGCCACCCCAAATGTGAGTCATTGGCATGAACTGATGAGAAGCTCTAAAAACAGCAGAAGTTCACATAAGTATTTGTATTTTTATTTGTAAGGGGAAATCTCCATTTGTAGGGTATCTCCTCCTCTGTACCAGGAAGAGAAAGAGGACTCTCAATCATCAAAAAACTTTCATCAGTGAAGAGGGTGCCAGATTTAAGTCTGCGCAACAATATTCGGTACTTTTCCTGGTTATCTTCCATAACAGGCCTCCCCAGTCCCCCATCTTCCTTTCTTTAGCTGGAGATGGTATTTAAGATGATGGCTTGGCCCATTTCAGGGAGCTGTTTGGTTTTCTTGGGTCTCTCCGATGTATAAAGGAAGGATTCATGTGTGTGCTGAATTGCTTCAGTCAGTTGCATCTGACTCTTTGTGACCCCATGGACTGTAGTCGACCATGCTCCTCTGTCTATGGGATTCTCCAGACAGGAGTGCTGGAGAGGTTTGCCATGCCCTACTCCAGGGAATCTTCCTGACGCAGGGCTCAAACCCACGTCTCCTGCACCTCCTGCATTGCAGGTGGATTCTCTACCACTGAGCCACTGGGGAGGCCCATACGGGAGGGATACAGGTTATTATAGCTGTGTTTTTCTCTTGTTAATTTGTCTTTTATTTCAGGAGGGGTCTCAACCTCCAAACCTAGAAGCGTAGAAGGAAAATTATCTTTCTTCCCCACACCAGTTTGCAGATTTCAGTTGGAAATTATCCTGGCTAGAGAACCAGGGTTGTCCACCTCCAGAAGAAGTAGGTGCAGGGAGGAGGCCAAAGGTTCTGGAGAGAGCTGGGAGGCAGGGAAGGAGAGCAAAGCGGGGAAGGAGCACACAGATCCCTGAAAGGCACAGATCCAGTCCCATGAACCCCGTTGGAACTGCGACTCTCCCTGGAACAGCAGGCTGACTTGAGACACAAGGGTGTTCTTGGCTTGTTTTTTCCAGTGGAAACTTCAGAAAACCACCTTTCCCTTCTCTGAGGGGTGCCCCCCTCCCCACTTCCATCATGCCAGGACAACTCTGTCTTTGATGTATTACAATTAGTCACATTGTAGACTGGAAGTGACACTTATATTTTCCTATGTTTCACGTGGTTTGACACAGATTCTAGATGCCCCAATGGAAACTGTACATTTCCTGGTTTCATCAGTGTCGGGGTGAAAAAGTCTTCCATCTACCCTTCTAGGCCCTTTGGTTGGTCTAATACTTAAAGTGATGTAAGATTGATTAACAGGAGAAAAATATTTAAATGCGTATGTATGGGAGCCCCAAAAGAATGTGAAGCCCAAAGGGAGTCAGGCAACTGAGGCTCCTATGCCATCCTGAGCTCAGAAATGGGAGAGGAAACTGGGGCTCTGAAGGGGAGGAGGGTAATTCACAGGAAGATAAGATGGTAATCAGATGTTTACCCTAGCATGCTGGTAAGTCTTTCAGATAAAGAGTTATCTCTGGTAATAGCTCTCTTTCTGGGCCAGGGCCCCCTATCTAAATTCTTTTAGGCAGTTAAGGGAAAGGTGAAAGTTGTTCGTGGTTCTGCTGGGTCTTGATTGCCTTTAGCTCAAAATAATCCACATGCCAAAGTGGCACATTTTGGGAGAGAGTGTAGCGTCTACTTCCCTTCCTTAGGAACACAGTTTCTTTTTCTAATTAGTTTCTGTCACTTTAATCCCTTATTGTCAGATTAATACTGTTCCTTGTGGAATGTTTGAGAAAATACCAAAAGGTGTGAAGAAGCAAACAAGCATACCATAACTCCACTAGAAATAAAGTAGTTTGGTACATGTCCGTAGACTTTTTTTTCTATGTGTGATTTCCCTGTGCATGAAACCACCCGCAAGTTTGAAAATTCTCCTTCCACCGGACTTTCCTTGTGGCTCAGTGATAAAGGATCTGCCTGCCAGTGCAGGACCTGTGGTTCGATCCCCAGGCCGGGAAGATCCCACATGCTGCAGAGGGGCTCTTGGAAACGAAGAGAAGCCGCTGCAGTGAGAAACCCTCGCTCTGTAACTAAAGAGTAGCCCCCGGTCACCACAACTAAGGAAAAGCCTGCACAGCAATGAACACCCAGCACAGCCAAAAATAAACAAATAAATAAAATTACAAACAAACAAACAAAACTCTCCCTCCACAGAGGACTGCTTTAGTCTTGCCCCTCTCTCCTTCGCCAGACACTCAGACTGCCAATCACTCTGGCAATGCCGGTGGGTACATGCCCCAAACAGGTCCTATCAGAGTCCTTCCCAGGAAATAATAGAAAGACTCCGGAGCTTCCTTTTTGAACTTGAACTGTGGGGCTGGGCTGTGAAATCCTGGCAGTAGTGATAGACTTTTTTCTCACAGTAGAAGCCTACTATGGAAAGATAATGAAATACAATATACAAAGGCCAGCCAAGAAGGGGAGAGAGTAGACCAAGTGTAAAACTTGTTTACATGTAAGCACCTGTATCTCCAAGCCAGTCATATCCCAGTCATATCCTCCCAGTTGGCAGGAGCCAATCAATTCCATTAAAAAAAAATAAATAGCTTTGGGAGTTCCCTGCTTGTCTAGTGGTTAGTATTCAGTGCTTTCACTGACATCAGTTCAGTTCAGTGGCTCAGTCATGTCCAACTCTTTGCAACCCCGTGGACTGCAGCATGCCAGGCTTCCCTGTCCATCACCAGCTCCTGGAGCTTGCTCAAATTCTTGTCCATCAAGTTGGTGTTGCCATCCAACCATCTCATCCTCTGTCATCCCCTTCTTCTCCTACCTTCAATCTTTCCCAGCATCAGGGGCTTTTCTAATAAGTCAGTTCTTCGCATCAGGTGGCCAAAGTATTGGAACTTCAGCTTCAGCATCAGTCCTTCCAATGAATATTCAGGATTGATTTCCTTTAGGATTGACTGGTTTGATCTCCTTGCAGCCCAAGGGACTCTCAAGGGTCTTCTCCAACACAACAGTTCTAAAGCATCAATTCTTCGGCACTCAGCCTTGTTTATGGTCCAACTCTCACATCCATACATGACTACTGGAAAAACAATAGCTTCGACTAGACGGATGTTTGTCGACAAAGTAATGTGTCTCTGCTTTTTAATATGCTGTCTAGGTTGGTCATATCTTTTCTTCCAAGAGCAGGTGTCTTTTAATTTCATAGCTGCACTTATACTATTTGCAATGATTTTGGAGCCCAAGAAAAGAAAATAAGTCACTGTTCCTACTTTTTTCCCCCATCTATTTGCCATGAAGTGATGGTACTAGATGCCATGATCTTAGCTTTTTGAATGCTGAGTTTTAAGCCAACTTTTTCAGTCCCTTCTTTCACTTTCATCAAAAGGCTCTTTAGTTCTTCTTCACTTTCTGCCATAAGGGTGGTGTCATCTGCATATTTGAGGTTATGATATTTCTCCCAGCAATCTTGATTCCAGCTTGTGCTTCATCCAGCCAGCATTTCGCATGATGTACTCTGCATATAAGTTAAATAAGCAGGGTGACAATATACATCCTTGATGTATTCCTTTCCTGATTTAGAGCCAGTCTGTTGTTCCATGCCCAGTTCTAATTGCTGTTTCTTGACCTGTATACAGATTTCTCAGGAGACAGGTCAGGCGGTCTGGTATTCCCATCTCTTTAAGAATTTTCCATAGTTTGTTGTGATCTACACAAAGGCTTTGGCGTAGTCAATAAAGCAGGAGTAGATGTTTTTCTGGAACTCAGCCACTGCCATGGCTAGGGTTCAATACTTGGTTGGGGAGCTGAGATCCTGTGAGCTGTGCCATGCAGTCAAAATTAAAAAATAGCTTTAACTTGGCTTCTCATAGTTGAACCAAGTGAGTCAACAGGAGATGCAGGTTTGATTCCTGGGTAGGGAAGATCCCTTGGAGAAAGAAATGGCAACCCACTCCAGTATTCTTGCCTGGAGAACCCCGTGGACAGAGGAGCCTGATGGGCTGCATTCCATGAGGTCACAAAGAGTAAGGACATGACTGAGCCCACACACACAGGGAAGACACTCCAGTACTTTGATCCAAGTGGCAAAGTGACATTTGGATTTTCCTCCTTCTTTATCTTAATCTTTTGGTCTTGCCTCCTTCCTGAGATCTTTTCATGTAAACCACTTTCACAGAAGTTTTCATTTCAGGCTCTGCTTTCTCAGGAAACACAAGCCAAGGGTCCCTCCAAGAACTTTCCCTTTTACTGGAACAATCTTCACTGTGCCTCTTCTCTCTCCTCTCATTCTGGTCTCCCTCCTTGGGCCTCCCTGGAGGCACCTTGGCTCCCTTTGAGCTTCTTTAATACATACAAAAATAAAAATGGCACTGAAGAGGAGTAGAACACGCCACCCCAAATGTGAGTCATTGGCATGAACTGATGAGAAGCTCTAAAAACAGCAGAAGTTCACATAAGTATTTGTATTTTTATTTGTAAGGGGAAATCTCCATTTGTAGGGTATCTCCTCCTCTGTACCAGGAAGAGAAAGAGGACTCTCAATCATCAAAAAACTTTCATCAGTGAAGAGGGTGCCAGATTTAAGTCTGCTCAACAATATTCGGTACTTTTCCTGGTTATCTTCCATAACAGGCCTCCCCAGTCCCCCATCTTCCTTTCTTTAGCTGGAGATGGTATTTAAGATGATGGCTTGGCCCATTTCAGGGAGCTGTTTGGTTTTCTTGGGTCTCTCCGATGTATAAAGGAAGGATTCATGTGTGTGCTGAATTGCTTCAGTCAGTTGCATCTGACTCTTTGTGACCCCATGGACTGCAGTCCACCATGCTCCTCTGTCTATGGGATTCTCCAGACAGGAGTGCTGGAGAGGTTTGCCATGCCCTACTCCAGGGGATCTTCCTGACGCAGGGCTCAAACCCACGTCTCCTGCACCTCCTGCATTGCAGGTGGATTCTCTACCACTGAGCCACTGGGGAGGCCCATACGGGAGGGATACAGGTTATTATAGCTGTGTTTTTCTCTTGTTAATTTGTCTTTTATTTCAGGAGGGGTCTCAACCTCCAAACCTAGAAGCGTAGAAGGAAAATTATCTTTCTTCCCCACACCAGTTTGCAGATTTCAGTTGGAAATTATCCTGGCTAGAGAACCAGGGTTGTCCACCTCCAGAAGAAGTAGGTGCAGGGAGGAGGCCAAAGGTTCTGGAGAGAGCTGGGAGGCAGGGAAGGAGAGCAAAGCGGGGAAGGAGCACACAGATCCCTGAAAGGCACAGATCCAGTCCCATGAACCCCGTTGGAACTGCGACTCTCCCTGGAACAGCAGGCTGACTTGAGACACAAGGGTGTTCTTGGCTTGTTTTTTCCAGTGGAAACTTCAGAAAACCACCTTTCCCTTCTCTGAGGGGTGCCCCCCTCCCCACTTCCATCATGCCAGGACAACTCTGTCTTTGATGTATTACAATTAGTCACATTGTAGACTGGAAGTGACACTTATATTTTCCTATGTTTCACGTGGTTTGACACAGATTCTAGATGCCCCAATGGAAACTGTACATTTCCTGGTTTCATCAGTGTCGGGGTGAAAAAGTCTTCCATCTACCCTTCTAGGCCCTTTGGTTGGTCTAATACTTAAAGTGATGTAAGATTGATTAACAGGAGAAAAATATTTAAATGCGTATGTATGGGAGCCCCAAAAGAATGTGAGACCCAAAGGGAGTCAGGCAACTGAGGCTCCTATGCCATCCTGAGCTCAGAAATGGGAGAGGAAACTGGGGCTCTGAAGGGGAGGAGGGTAATTCACAGGAAGATAAGATGGTAATCAGATGTTTACCCTAGCATGCTGGTAAGTCTTTCAGATAAAGAGTTATCTCTGGTAATAGCTCTCTTTCTGGGCCAGGGCCCCCTATCTAAATTCTTTTAGGCAGTTAAGGGAAAGGTGAAAGTTGTTCGTGGTTCTGCTGGGTCTTGATTGCCTTTAGCTCAAAATAATCCACATGCCAAAGTGGCACATTTTGGGAGAGAGTGTAGCGTCTACTTCCCTTCCTTAGGAACACAGTTTCTTTTTCTAATTAGTTTCTGTCACTTTAATCCCTTATTGTCAGATTAATACTGTTCCTTGTGGAATGTTTGAGAAAATACCAAAAGGTGTGAAGAAGCAAACAAGCATACCATAACTCCACTAGAAATAAAGTAGTTTGGTACATGTCCGTAGACTTTTTTTTCTATGTGTGATTTCCCTGTGCATGAAACCACCCGCAAGTTTGAAAATTCTCCTTCCACCGGACTTTCCTTGTGGCTCAGTGATAAAGGATCTGCCTGCCAGTGCAGGACCTGTGGTTCGATCCCCAGGCCGGGAAGATCCCACATGCTGCAGAGGGGCTCTTGGAAACGAAGAGAAGCCGCTGCAGTGAGAAACCCTCGCTCTGTAACTAAAGAGTAGCCCCCGGTCACCACAACTAAGGAAAAGCCTGCACAGCAATGAACACCCAGCACAGCCAAAAATAAACAAATAAATAAAATTACAAACAAACAAACAAAACTCTCCCTCCACAGAGGACTGCTTTAGTCTTGCCCCTCTCTCCTTCGCCAGACACTCAGACTGCCAATCACTCTGGCAATGCCGGTGGGTACATGCCCCAAACAGGTCCTATCAGAGTCCTTCCCAGGAAATAATAGAAAGACTCCGGAGCTTCCTTTTTGAACTTGAACTGTGGGGCTGGGCTGTGAAATCCTGGCAGTAGTGATAGACTTTTTTCTCACAGTAGAAGCCTACTATGGAAAGATAATGAAATACAATATACAAAGGCCAGCCAAGAAGGGGAGAGAGTAGACCAAGTGTAAAACTTGTTTACATGTAAGCACCTGTATCTCCAAGCCAGTCATATCCCAGTCATATCCTCCCAGTTGGCAGGAGCCAATCAATTCCATTAAAAAAAAATAAATAGCTTTGGGAGTTCCCTGCTTGTCTAGTGGTTAGTATTCAGTGCTTTCACTGACATCAGTTCAGTTCAGTGGCTCAGTCATGTCCAACTCTTTGCAACCCCGTGGACTGCAGCATGCCAGGCTTCCCTGTCCATCACCAGCTCCTGGAGCTTGCTCAAATTCTTGTCCATCAAGTTGGTGTTGCCATCCAACCATCTCATCCTCTGTCATCCCCTTCTTCTCCTACCTTCAATCTTTCCCAGCATCAGGGATTCCCTGCTTGTCTAGTGGTTAGTATTCAGTGCTTTCACTGACATCAGTTCAGTTCAGTGGCTCAGTCATGTCCAACTCTTTGCAACCCCGTGGACTGCAGCATGCCAGGCTTCCCTGTCCATCACCAGCTCCTGGAGCTTGCTCAAATTCTTGTCCATCAAGTTGGTGTTGCCATCCAACCATCTCATCCTCTGTCATCCCCTTCTTCTCCTACCTTCAATCTTTCCCAGCATCAGGGGCTTTTCTAATAAGTCAGTTCTTCGCATCAGGTGGCCAAAGTATTGGAACTTCAGCTTCAGCATCAGTCCTTCCAATGAATATTCAGGATTGATTTCCTTTAGGATTGACTGGTTTGATCTCCTTGCAGCCCAAGGGACTCTCAAGGGTCTTCTCCAACACAACAGTTCTAAAGCATCAATTCTTCGGCACTCAGCCTTGTTTATGGTCCAACTCTCACATCCATACATGACTACTGGAAAAACAATAGCTTCGACTAGACGGATGTTTGTCGACAAAGTAATGTGTCTCTGCTTTTTAATATGCTGTCTAGGTTGGTCATATCTTTTCTTCCAAGAGCAGGTGTCTTTTAATTTCATAGCTGCACTTATACTATTTGCAATGATTTTGGAGCCCAAGAAAAGAAAATAAGTCACTGTTCCTACTTTTTTCCCCCATCTATTTGCCATGAAGTGATGGTACTAGATGCCATGATCTTAGCTTTTTGAATGCTGAGTTTTAAGCCAACTTTTTCAGTCCCTTCTTTCACTTTCATCAAAAGGCTCTTTAGTTCTTCTTCACTTTCTGCCATAAGGGTGGTGTCATCTGCATATTTGAGGTTATGATATTTCTCCCAGCAATCTTGATTCCAGCTTGTGCTTCATCCAGCCAGCATTTCGCATGATGTACTCTGCATATAAGTTAAATAAGCAGGGTGACAATATACATCCTTGATGTATTCCTTTCCTGATTTAGAGCCAGTCTGTTGTTCCATGCCCAGTTCTAATTGCTGTTTCTTGACCTGTATACAGATTTCTCAGGAGACAGGTCAGGCGGTCTGGTATTCCCATCTCTTTAAGAATTTTCCATAGTTTGTTGTGATCTACACAAAGGCTTTGGCGTAGTCAATAAAGCAGGAGTAGATGTTTTTCTGGAACTCAGCCACTGCCATGGCTAGGGTTCAATACTTGGTTGGGGAGCTGAGATCCTGTGAGCTGTGCCATGCAGTCAAAATTAAAAAATAGCTTTAACTTGGCTTCTCATAGTTGAACCAAGTGAGTCATGATCAGTAATAGCATTTTTAGACATCATGTCATTTCATCCTTCAACAATTCTTCAACTGGATTTTAACCTCGTGTTACAGACAAGCTGACTGAAATTTAGAGAGGTCAATTATCATGCTTATAACCACTTGGGCAGGGAGGTTCCCTAACTCTAAACCTGAATTCTTATTCTTGTTATGTTACAGTTCCACTTTTATCGTGTTTTAAAATAATTGTTAGAGAAGTCTCTGTTTCTATTGCTGTAGTTTATTTGCTGCTGCTTAATTCAGGGTGTTAACCAGTCTCTAGTGTCATGATACCTCCTTTTTACTTTATTATGGATGCTAGGGTGGATCCCCAGGAGAAGGGAATGAGTGGCAACTCATTCCAGTATTCTTGCCTGGAGAATTCCATGGATAGGGGAGCCTGATGGGTTACAATCCATGGGGTCGGAAAGATTCAGACACAACTGAGCAAATAACACCACACTAACAGGTTGGGTCAAGACAGGCATCCTTTCCAGGCAGGAAACAGCTGGCCCCAGGACCTAAGGTGGGCCTGGGGGAGCTGCTGTTCAGTGAGCGGGGCCTGCCCTGATATCCTCCATTTCGTCCTCCAGCCCGACCACAGCCGCCAGGCCCTGACACACACCAGTCTGTGTCTCTCCATCATGGATAATGTTCTCAGGGTGAGTTGAGCACGTCAGTGATCTATTCTCATCACAATCAGTGGCTTGTGACCGCCTTGGTATGGAGATGGTGAGAATGAGCCTTTCCCAGATCAGATGACTGGCTTATGTACCTTAAAGAAACTTCAAGTATGATCCAGAAACACACATTCTACTCTCTCCCAATCCTGAGAACCTACCCCTCCTCCTAGAATTCCCCGAGATCACTCCCTTCATCGTTCCCTCCTCTCGGAAAGATAATGTTACAGCACAGAGGCAGTGTGAGTTTCCTAGGGTGCCCTAACAAAGTACCACTGACTGCGAGGCTTAAAATAAGAGCGATTCCTTCTCTCACATTTCTGGAGGCTACATATCTGAAGTCAAGGTGACCTCGGCGTCGTGCTTCCTCTGAAGGCTCTAGAAAAGAACATTTCCTTGTTTCTTCCAGTTTATTGGGACCACCACGTGTGTTCCTTGGCTTGTGATAACATAACTCTAATTTTTGCCTCCATTTTCACATAGTCTTCTTCCCCTGTCTCTATCACAATTCCACTGTTACTATGAAGATACTCAGGAACTTTCCTGGTGGTCCAGTGATTAAGAATTCATCTTATGCTTATGGTTGCCAGAGGGAAGGATGAGGGGAAGGGATAGTTAGGGGGTTTGAGATGCTATATTTAAAACGGATAACCAACAAGGACCTATAGCAGAGGGAACTCTGTTCAGTGTTATATGGCAGCCTGGATGAGAGGGGAGTTTGGTGGAGAAAGGATACATGTTTATGTATGGCTGAGTTCTTTCACTGCTCACCTGAAACTATCACATTATTAATTGGCTATACCCCAATGCAAAATAAAAAGTTAGAAAAACAAAAAAAAGAATCTGTCTTGCAGTGCAGGGGATGGGGGTTGATCCCCGGCTGAGGAACTAAGATCCCACATGCAGCACGGCAGGTAAGCCCCTGTGTTAGAACTACTAGACCTTCACTGCAATGAAAGATCTTGCATGAGGCAACTAAGACGCCAAATAAAATAATAGTAATAATAAAAGATACCTACTTTTTCCCCCTGTATGAGGCCTGGTTTAAATGTAGGAACTATTGGATAGGAAAAAAACTTCTCCTCTATACTCTTAGGCCCAGTACTTGGAGCCTGCAAATTAAACTGACAAACAACAGATTAACAGAAGAAAAAACACACTGTGTATGCACGCAACATGCACACACGGGGGAATACTCAGTGATGAGTGGCTTGGGGTGATTAAAATACGGGGCTTATATACCTCTTAACAAAGGGTGATCAATCCATGGAGAAGTAAGACAAAGGAAAAAGGTTTGGGATCCTGTTGTTGTTCAGTCGCTCAGTCAAGTCTGACTCTTTGTGACCCCACAGACTGCAGCATGCCAGGTTCCCCTGTCCTTCACCATTTCCCAGAGCTTGCTCAAACTCAAGTCCATCGAGTCAGGATGCCATCTAACCATCTCATTCTCTGCTGTCCTCTTCTCTTCCCTCCTTCAATCTTTCCCAGCATCAGGGGCTTTTTTTTTTAAATGAGTCAGTTCTTTGCATCAGGTGGCCAAAGTACTGGAGCTTCAGCTTTAGCATCAGCCCTTCCAATGAATATTCAGGACTGATTTCCTTTAGGATGGACTGGTTTGATCGTCTCATAGCCCAAGGGAGACTCTCAAGAGTCTTCTCCAACACCACAGTTCTAAAGCATCGGTTCTTCAGTGCTCAGCCTTCTTTATGGTCCAGTTCTCACATCCATACATAACTACTGGAGAAACCAAGGCTTTGACTATATGGACCTTTGGGCTCCTAGGGCTGGTAAATTGTGAGAAGGTAGATGTGCTGGTCAGGGGTGGAGAACTAATAGGAGATAAGGGTTATTTTAATAGGGTTTGTTTACACAGACCCCATTCAGTGCTGACTGTCTTTAGTGATAATGGTTGTTTTCCTCCTCCTTCTACAGGAAAGGGGAGGGGGACACCCTCACAAAGGGAAATTTATGACCTGCTTTGCAGATGGGGGAGGGCAAAGGGTTCTTTCTGTCCTTGCCACTGTTTAATTGCTTTCAGCTCAAAACAATCCTTGTGTCAAACCAGCATGTTTGGGGTGCAATATTCTGATCCCTTGCAAATAAATCAATTGATAAGGCACATCGATCATGTTTCTTGTTATAGAATTCAGGCCTCTGAGTATGAGAGAACTTAATGATTCCTACACAAGTTACTCCTGACGAGGGACACCTGGGGCCCCGGGCACTCAGAAACCCGCTCATTCTTGTCCCTTGCCTCCTGGCTCCTCCTCAGTACATACAGAATAACTTCTAAAGATGCGGTGCTGTTTCTCCAGGTTCTATCCGCTTTCCAGACTGACTTCTCACCCACTCGCTTCTCTCTTCTGTTGCTCTTGTGATAGCAGAGTTCTTGTAAATACCTCTGTGAACTCTGTGGTTTATGTCCTGGTGGCTTGGCCTATGCAGGTTTCTCCTGACTAACTCTTACTCAGTCATCTGCTCCTCCCAGAAGACTTCTCAAATGTTCACCTGCGGAGAACATTGTGCAACTATCTGCATCGAAACTAATGGAAACTTCCAGACTGTAAGTCCCTTTAGGTCAGGGTCATGCTACATTTATTTTTATCACCGTAGACCTAGCCCAGTGTCTAGTACATAACAGACACTCCACTGATGTTTTTATATTAAGCTGAATGGTTCTTACTCACAGGTGAATGGAATAATCAGGATAGCTATTGTGCTTTATTCTGTCATATTCAGTTTTTAAAATGTTTTTTCTTCCAGTTTTATTGAGGTATAATGATGTACAGCACTGTATAAGTTTAAGGTGTACAGCATAATTTGGTCTACATACATCATGAAGTGATTATCAGAAATTTAGTAAACATCCATCATCTCACAGATACAAAATAAAGGAAAAAGTTTTTTTTTTTTCCTGTGATGAGAACTCTTAGGATTTCCTCTCATAACAATTTTTATATATCCTCCCCCCTAAATCAATTAAGACTGCTAAAATTTGTGGGTGGATTTTTTTTTTTCATTTACTAAGTTGTCTCTAATTTAAGAAAATGCAATTTCCTTCTTAAGTCTACAGACTTCATTAAGTTTCTCTTTCATGCATGTATGTGTCTGTGAAGTTGTCCTCATGTTTCTGGGCATTTCTAATTTATTTACAACACGATTTAGGTCTACACAGCTCACATCTAGATGAGGAACATCAGAAAATAGTAAGAAGGTTCCACCTCTTTAATCATTACTTTGAGGGCACTGTTTCTTCTAATTTTCTTGGAAAGTTGCAGTTGAGAGCAAGGAAATCTTGTTACACCCCACCCTTTTGTTCTCTCTACTCTATCAATAACTAACAGAAGCTAAAAAGCACCTAAAATTCCTTCTTCTCTAAACCTCATCTTGCTATCAATTTCTAGAAATGCTTACCATTTTGAGACTTCAAAAACTATGGCAGCAAGAACACAAAATGAGCACACAGTCTGAATGCCAAAAAATTATTAAAATCTTAGTTTAAATAGACTCATTCGTCTTTTAAGATAACTGATTGCTATTGGAATGCAATCAAAACTGAAAATAAGGGTAAGGTATTTCTAATTCCACTAAAAATGGAGAAAACACAATAAATTGGAATCTAAAAATTACAGTGTTTGCTTTTGCTATATATCTCAGGGATCCAGGGGCCTCCTGCCAACGTAAAACACTCAGAAATTAATTAAAAATGAATGACTTATCAGTATCTCACTTTTTATCATCAGTATTAATTCACACGGGTGAAAAATAGACATTAAAAATAAAATATGAAGTACTATAAAATAAGGATGATTGAAAAATAATTTGGGGAACAGAGAAAAAGTTTTTCTAAATATGACCCACAATGTTTAAGCAAATTTGGAAAATTTTTGGGAAAATATGTGATAAACCTTAAGGTTAATCTTGATAATACACAATGAGCCCTTTACCCATCAACAAGAGAAAGCAGAAAAGAAAAAGTTGGCAAGGGATATAAAGAGGCAATTTCACTAAAGAATTAAAACAAAATAACCAATAATCATCACGTTTATATAATTATTACTGAGAGAAGTAGCTTTAATAATCTAAGAATGTAAATGAAATATCATATTTCTATCATATTGTCAGGGATGAAAAATTGATGAAAGACTGAGAAATGACTATTATCATGGATTTATTGATCATAGCCGAAATGTATCTAACCCTTTTGGTTCCTGGCTGTTTGTGCGTGCTTAGCTGCTCAGTCCTGTCTGACTCTTTAGGACTCCATGGACTGTAGCCCGCCAGGCTCCTCTGTCTATGGGATTCTCCAGGCAAGAATACTGGAGTGGGTTGCCATTTCTCTCTCCACCTGGTTGTATAATATGCACCAAAATTTAAAATACACATTTTCATTGACCTCCAAATCTCAGTTTTATAAACTGTTTTATCATACGTGCAAAGACATGCACATGAATGTGTACTGTTATTTTCATTTGTCTTCAGTTTTTCTTTTAATTAAAATTATCCACGCGCATAGTTTTAAGGATGAAATAATTCTATAGGGTTTGTTCCTAAAAACAACTCTACCAATTTCCCGCTCCTCAGATACTTCTCTGGTACCTCAGATTGTAAAGAATTGGCCTGCAATGCAGGAGACCCAGGTTCGATCCCTGAGTTGGGAAGATCTCCTGGAGAAGGAAATGGCAACCCACGCCAGTATTCTCGCCTGGTGAAATCCATGGACAGAGGAGCCTGGTGGGCTACAGTCCAAGGGGTCACAAAAAGTCAGACACAACTGGGCGACTAACAGATACTTCCAACAATTTTAGTTGATTAGTTCGACATTCATCTTCACCATTTTTAATAAGTTTTTCCATATGTTTGCCTCTTGAGTTTTCAGTTTCAGGAGTTATCAGTTGACTTACCAATAGGGGAGTGAGGTCATATGTCTCTCCCTCAGCCCAGTAGAGGATACACGTACTTTCTCCAAATATGGTTTTTAACTGCCATTTAGTTTGGATCAGTACTAAGTATGTACAGTGTTATGACTATGTCAATGTTAATCATAACTTAGCCATATGGTATAATGGGATAGGTTTTCATTCCTGATAAAGCATTTGCTTTTTCTGTTAATAATTGTCCCTGCTCCTCTTTATTTTCTGTATCACTTATACCGCTTCATATCCAACTTGCTTTCAGGTGTATATTTTAGCAGCTGGAGGGAAACCCATCACACAAACACTTTAGGGGAAATATTGGGGTGTTCTAAACATTCTGAGCTTCCCTGTTCCTCAGTTGGTAAAGAATCCACTTGCAATGCAGGAGACCTGGGTTTGATCCCTGGGTCGGGAAGATTCCCTGGAGAAGGAAGTGGCAACCCACTCTAGTATTCTTGCCTGGGAAATTCCATGGACAGAGGAGCCTGGCGGTTTACAGTCCATGGGGTTGCAAGAGCTGGACACGACTGAGCAACTAAATCACCACCATCACTACCTAAACATTCTGCTACAGATCTTGATCACACTGCAAGTTCTCTTAGAGGAGAGAGCAGTTGTCCAGGTTAGGGGCTTGAGTCCCAGTTCTTTCAATTTCCATCTGGTAACTTATTTCACCTCTGTGAGGCCCAGTGTCTTCATCTCAAAAGTGGTGACAACACCTGTACTTATGTTGTAGTTTTATTCTAAAGAATAATGATTAAAAGAGTAGCAGTGTTCAGCACCAAGTAAATACTTATTAATAGTTGTTTTAAAATTACTTTGTGAGAGTGTGCTCGCTTCGGCAGCACATATACTAAAAAAAAAAAAAAAATTACTTTGTGAGAGTAAAAGTAGTAGAAATTTAGAAGGCAAATTTCCATCCAGAAATTTATTATTAAATTTTCCTTAATTTTTTCCTGATTAAGCAATACATATTCATCAATAGAAAATTTAATACTAAAGTATGGAGAAGCACAAAAGAAAACCTCTGATAATCCCACTATACAGAGGCAATTGTGGTTAACCTTTTGGCATATTTTGTACCAGGTTTTTTTTGTAATTTACATGCTTATGATTTTACTGCTGTATAGGATTTTGAATTCTTTTCTTCGTGGCTTGACATTACATTAAAAATATTTCTGATCACATTTAAAGTCCTTATTAGCATTTTTAAAAATGAAAATTGCATAGTATTCTACTATATTGCCGTAGGATGACCAACTGCCTCCTTTTGCCTTGGTCTGGAGAGGGTTCTCAGGACACAGAACTTTAATTAGAGAGTCCAGGGCAGGGTTGAGATGGTCATCCTACCTTTATATACTCTTTTAATTGGCTAATTAGTCTTTTTGCATTTTTTAACTTTGTAAACAGCACTGATGTAAACTTTTGTGTTTTTTTTTTTTTTAGCATTTAATCGTCTTTCAAGTTGTTTTTACAATAACTGCTCTTTTCCAAATCCTTGCGAGGAAAAAAAAATCTTTTGGCCTAGGTTTCTCTTTTTAACTAGGTTATGTGGATGCTCAGTAAATATGCTGGGGTGGCGGTGGGGAGATGTGTGGAAGCTTGGTGCCTGTGAATAAGGAATTAGGATCTCTGCAGATGTAATTAAGATGTGAGTTAAGAACTTGATCACATTGTAAGTTCTCTTAGAGGAGAGAGCGGTTGTCCAGAGTGGATTAGGCTGGTCACTCAGTCGTGTCTGACTCAAGCCCAGGGACTGTGGCTCTCCAGGATCCTCTGTCCATAGAATTCTCCAGGGCAGAATACTGGAGTGAGTAGCCATTCCCTTCACCAGGGGCTCTTCCTGACCTGGGGATCAAACCCGGGTCTCCTGCACTGCAGGCAGATTCTTTACCATCTGAGCCACCGGGAAAGCCTCCTGAGTGGATTAAGGTGGGTCCTAATTCCAATCGATCTTGTGTCTATGTTAGAAGAGGAAAGACACAGAAACAGACAACACAGAGGCGAACACTATGTGAAGAAGCACGAGAGAAAACCCCTCATAACCCCTCCAAACAGAGGCAACTGTGGCCAACCTTTTGGCATACTTTGTACCTTCTGTGTGTGCAGAAGGAAGATGGTCACGTGGCTGGAGGCAGTCTGGGCGATGCAGCTGCAAACCTGGCGGCTCACTTGACTTGGGCTGCTATCCCAGAACACCACTGACTGGAGACGACAGAAATGCGTTTCTCACATTTCTGAAGGCTGGTCACTGTCGACTCTTCTCTGGGTCTCAGACGCCTATATATTCTCACAAGGTAGAGGGGGTAGGGATCTCTCTGGGCTCTCTTCTGGAATGAGAGTTCCATGCTCAGGATGGAGGCACCTCCCAAGGGCCCCACCTTCAGTATCATTGTCTTTGGGGGTTAGGGTTTCCGTGTGTATGGATTTTGAAGGGGACACAAAGATTCAGACCACGGCATCAAGGAGCACCAGGGATTGCTGGCAGTTCCCAGAAGTTAGGAGACTGAGCATAGTCCTGTTGACAACGCGTCTCAAACTCCTAGGCTGCAGAGCTCTGGGAGAATACTTTTCTGTGGTTTTAAGCCACCCAGTTTGCGGTGGTTTGTTATGGCAGCCTTTGGAAGCTAATCCGGGTGGCTTGGGTGAAAATGGAGGAGGGTAATGTCAGCAGCCCAGCTGTATGCAGGCGACTGTGTGTAAGGAGAATGCTTCCGAATTTGTTGGTATTTTAGCCCGTTTGAGAACCTATAAGACAATAGCATAGGCTGGGTGGCTTATAAACAATAGAAACTTATTTCTCACAGTTCTAGGGGCTGAGAAGTCTAAGATCAATGCACCAGCAGATTTGGTGTCTGGTGAGGGCCTGTTTCCTGACTCAGAGATTGACTATCGTCTTGCAGCTACGTCCTAACATGGCAGAAGGGAAGGGCAGTTTTTTGTTTTTTTTTTTAATAAAAGAACTTTTAATTTTGTATTGGAGTACAGCTGATTAACAATGTGGTGACTGTTTTAAGTGGACAGCAAAGGAACTCAGCTATACGTACACATATGTCCATTCTCCCCCAAACTCCCCTCCCATCCAAGCTGCCACATAACATCAAGCAGAGTTTCCTGTGCTCTACAGTAGGTTCTTGGTTGTCCATTTTAAATATAAGTCTGTGCATGTCCATCTCAAACTCCCTAACTATCCCTTCTCTCCATCAGAAGGGAAGCTTTTAGAGATCTCAACCTGATAACCTTCCAAGGCCGCACCTCCTAATAATATCACACTGGAGGAAATAGGTTTCAACGTCTGCATTTGAGGAGGGACAAACAATCCATGCTGGTGCTGCTGCTGCTAAGTTGCTTCAGTCGTATCCGACTCTGTGCGACCCCATAGATGGCAGCCCATCAGGCTCCCCCGTCCCTGGGATTCTCCAGGCAAGAACACTGGAGTGGGTTGCCATTTCCTGCTGCTCCGTCCATGGGATTTTCCAGGCAAGAGTACTGGAGTGGGGTGCCATCGCCTTCTCTGCAAACAATCCATAGCAGCTGATAGTTTCCATTCCCTCCTTTGCTCCTAGCTGTCGCTGCAAAACGTGTCTCGCATCTGCCCTCATTCATGGTGTAGTTCTCCCTGACATGAGAACAAAAACTAATTGACTTCCCGTATTAGACTTTTTAATATTCTAAAATGACTTATGGCTTTTTCCTCTGGATGTTCCCTGATATTAATTATATTACACTCCCTAAATATTGCTAATCTTAAGGTTTTGTGCTTCATGAGTGGCCATAAATCGATGGGTCCAGTGGGTATTGGTCATATTCTGGAAGCTTTTCTCAAGCAGCAGTGGATATTTCCATTCAGATAAATTCTACCAGCATTCTCTCACTTTCTCTGGGAACATTTGAAGTTCCTCATGCTCACATCTTGATTAAGGAGCTTTATTAAATAACAGGTAATATGGTAGGCCCATCTTGAAGACATTGATGAAAACACATTAGGTCAGTAGACAGCAGGGGCTACTTTGCTTCATGCTTATTCCCCGATTAATCAACAGTAAATATCTTGCCCTTTCCCCACTTCACTTTCATGGTTGGAGACGACCTAGGGTCACCCACTTTGATATTTGAATCTAGCTCCTGATTGTTATATACACAGAAATGCTACGAACACAATTTGACCTCACTTTTGTGGTCTGCTTTAATTTTTTAACAGAATATTAATGCTAGAAGGTATTTCAAGAAGTGTGGTCGAGACCTTTGCCCCAGAACATCTGAAACATAAGTCATGCAAGGCGTATGCTGGTCCAGTCTATTTCAGTGCCCTCTAGGGATGGAGATTATAGACCTTCTCTTGTTGCCTATACTAGTGCGAAACATTAGCTTTAGTAGTCTTCTCTGAGTTTTCTTACCATCTTTGTAGAACCTAAATTTTTTTTTCCCTTTAATAATGCTTTATTTTAAAAATTATAGTTTTATAACTTTTGAATAACAGATTTGGTGATTGAAGTTTTGAAGAGAAGGCAGGAAAAATAAAAACACATGGGAGGCATATTAGTTACTTTGGGCTTCCCTGGTGGCTCAGTGGTAAAGAATCTCCCTGCCAAGGCAGGAAATGTGAGTTCGATCCCTGGGTTGGGAAGATATCCTGGAGGAGAAAATGGCAACCCATTCCGGTATTCCTGCTTGGAGAATTCCATAAACAGAGGAGCCTAGCGGGCTATAGTCCACAGCGTTGCAAAAGAGTCAGACTACACAACAACAACAGCAACAAATTCTTAGCTTAGAATATTGTGATTTGAATTTCTGTTTCTAGAGGACAATCACAGATGAGAGCTTCGGTTGTTTAGGAGTTCCTGCTATTAAAACAGCACGTGTTAACCATAAACGATTCTCAGAGACAGCAGAAACAGAGTGTGACTGCATGCCAAGAGTACATGGCCTTCTTTGCTGAAGTCCCTTATGTTTTAAAAGCAACAGAATATTTTGTAACATATGTTTTTTTTTTTAATTTTTTTTTGGCTCTGCTGGCTCTCTGTTGCTGCACATGGGCTTTCTCTAGTTGCGGAGAGCAGGGGCTAATCTCTAGCTGCTGTCCGAGGGAAGGCTTCTCATCACGGTGGCCTCTCTTGTGGAACACGGGCTCCAGGATGCCTTGGCTTCAGTAATTGCAGCACGTGGGCTCCGTAGTTGTGCTCCTGAGGTCCCAGAGCACAGGCTCAGTAACTGTGCTGCGCGGGCCCAGCGTGTGGGATCTTCCTGGCTTAGGGACTGAACCCGTGTCTTCTACATCAGCAGGCAGATTCTTTACTACTGACCACCAGGGAAACCCTATAATGTATGCTCTTGTAATGTGCTCCTTGACAGAGCCAACCCAGGATGTGTAAAGAGAATTTGTATTATCATGTGTCACAAAATGGATTAGGTGAAGTCTTTTATCCGATCAGGACTGTGGGGAAAAATGCCTTAGTCTCTGCTGATCAAAATAATGACTTATGATCAATCAGTAATAACTTATATGATGGTCAAGATGACCATTCTTCCCCAGGAGGAGTCGATAACCACCTCCCCGACACTGTCTTCCAGGCTGACCTCAGAGGTAGGATCGTCCCTTATGATGTAGACATCAGAACACTTCTTGCTCAATCCCATGCCATACTGTAATCTGCATCTTCTAAGAAAAGAGATATTCTTCTACTCAACCACATCCAAGTACACTGACATGTGTTTAACACTTGTCATCTAGTATATAATCTATATTTACATTTCTCCAATTGTTCCCAAGACACCTTTTATAGGCTTTATTCCCATTCCCCCCACCATCTAGAATCGCATCAAGGTTCTCATGTTACATATGATTATTCTGACTTACTTTTAAACTCAAATGAGTTTAAGCAAATTGTTTATGCCCACGAAGGAGAATCTATCTGTGAATACCCTGAGTCTTTCTGAGATAGGAGCTCCATGGGTTTGGAAATAAAAGCATTATTATATTTCGGTGGAAAGAGAAGTGGGTTAAGTCTTAAACATCCTGGATTCCAGGCTCTGTCCTGCCACTAATTATCTGTACAAGTTCAAGTAAGTGACCTTGTCCTTCTGGTCCTCATTTCGTTACCTGGAAAAGCTGTGTGGCATGATAAGAACAGACGAGTTTAAAGACTCAATTTCATTCTTGGTTCTGCACTAACTGGATGACCTTGAACCTTCCCATTTATTTGTGAATGGATTTGAGAAAATTCGCTTTGAGTGCTTACCAAGGGTCCATGTGACCATGACAGATTCAGTCCTTCCAATGAACACCCAGGACTGATCTCCTTTAGGATGGACTGGTTGGATCTCCTTGCAGTCCAAGGGACTCTCAAGAGTCTGCTCCAACACCACAGTTCAAAAGCATCAATTCTTCGGCGCTCAGCTTTCTTCACAGTCCAACTCTCACATCCATACATGACCACAGGAAAAACCATAGCCTCACAGAGCTCAGAGAACCATTCTGGAGGCAGGCATGACACTCATAGTCACATCGGTGAGTCATTAATTTCAACTCTGGTAAGCTGAAACACTCGGAAAGGAGTTCTGTTGACAGAGTGTCACAGGGACATGTCCTTCAGATGGGAGCTACCGGGGGTGAAGGAAATGAAGGGGAAAACCCCAGGCAGGCTTCTCGGAGGAAGTGACTTTTAAGTTAACACAGGAGGGATGAGTGGGTGTTGGCCAGGTAAGTTTAGGGGAGTTTTCCCTCTTTGTGAATCAGTTTTCCCTCTTTGTGAATCAGTTTTCCCTCTTTGTGAATCAGTTTTCCATTTTCAAATTAGAAAAAAGAAAACAGATGTGACAGAGATTGCTGGGGGTCCCCCTACAGATGTTCCATCCTTCTTCCTTGTCGTGGAACCCCAGCATTCCTTGTGGTGATGGCAGTGCCTGCAACCTCTGCACCTTCTAGTGGCCTTGTGATGAATTCTGGACATTCCTGGGTTGCATTCTTAAAGGGAGGTGATACACCCCTTCATCCCACCTTTCTCTGCCCTGGGGGTTATAACGAGGACTTGGTGTGAGCCTTTTTTGGCCATGTGGGCAGGACAACATCTAGGGACAGTGGAGTGGTGATGAGCCATCTGCTATCCCTAACTGCCTGTTCAGTTCAGTTCAGTTCAGGCGCTCAGTCGTGTCCGACTCTTTGCAGCCCCAGGAATCGCACCACGCCAGGCCTCCCTGTCCATCACCAACTCCCGGAGTTCACCCAAACTCACGTCCATCGAGTCGGTGATGCCATCCAGCCATCTCATCCTCGGTCGTCCCCTTCTCCTCCTGCCCCCAATCCCTCCCAGCATCAGAGTCTTTTCCAATGAGTCAACTCTACGCATGAGGTGGCCAAAGTATTGGAGTTTCAGCTTTAGCATCAGTCCTTCGAATGAACACCCAGGACTGATCTCTTTTAGGATAGACTGATTGGATCTCCTTGCAGTCCAAGGGACTCTCAAGAGTCTTCTCCAACACCACAGTTCAAAAGCATCAATTCTTCGATGCTCAGCTTTCTTCAAATTCCAACTTTCACATCCATACATGACCAGTGGAAAAACCATAGCCTTGACTGGACGGACCTTTGTTGGCAAAGTAATGTCTCTGCTTTTGAATATGCTATCTAGGTTGATCATAACTTTCCTTCCAAGGAGTAAGCGTCTTTTAATTTCATGGCTGCAATCACCATCTGCATATTGTAGGGATATATAAAGTAAAACATTTAGCATCTTACCCGTGTAGTTATTGTTCAATAAACAACAGCTACTGTAACATTTACCCATAACATTTGCCAGTTGGATTATAACCTTTCCTACTAGTCTGTCTTTTTTAAATCATAAAATCCTTGAAGATAGGAACTATTTCTTCTCCAAAGCCTATAGCAAGGTATCTGCCACATAGGTTCATCAAAAAAAAACTAAATGAAAGGGAAACAGATCAAATGGCAACCCACTCCAGTGTTCTTGCCTGGAGAATCCCAGGGATGAGGGAGCCTGGTGGGCTGCCGTCTATGGGATGGCACAGAGTCGGACACGACTGAAATGACTTAGCAGCAGCAGCAGCAGGGCCAGAAGGAAACTTTGGAGACAATGGAGAAAATGGCATCCATCCATGTGAAAAGTGAGTGCACTGCCCAATTCCTGTACATAGTAGGCATTTAATAAATGTTAGTTCTTGTGCCCTTTCCTCTCATTTTACAGAGAGAGGATTGAGGTCCCCAGAGGTGAAGTAATTGGCTCAGAGTTAAACAGCTTAGTCACAGAAGAGACAAGCGCCACATCTTCTGGGCCAGCGAATCTTTTCATATAACATGGGAAACATGGGATGTGGGAATGACCCTTGACCCCAGCAGTAATAGGTTTACAAATAAGTTCTTATTATGGGGAGATTCAAAGATACCCGCAAGTAGGGAGGATAGCATCACGAACCTCATGGACCCATCACGCAGCTCCAACTGTCGACTCTTGGTCAATCCATTGTCATCAATAACCCTCTATCTGTCCCCCATCTTCCCCTCCAGAGTATTTGAGGCTAATCCTCAACATCTTATCAAATCCTAACTGTATTTCTCATGACACTCTTTTTCAGGGGTTTCATCTCTAGGAAGGGTCAACTCCGTTGGAAAAGATTTGGATAAGGGGAAACCTCAATTCTTCTCCCAAAAGATACTGGAAATCAGATTCTCAAAACACCATGACACTTGCACACCTCGAGAATCTTGCCCAAGTGAGCACGCCAAACCCACAGTCACCTCTGATTTGCCTTAATCTCTAGAGATCAGTAGATCTCTTCCCACTCATGTCTCTGCTGACTTTTCCTGTCTTTCTGCTCTCATTCCCAACCTGCGTGACTCACCCTCTGTCGTCATTCCCCCCACCCTCAAAAGGCAACTTCTTTGTTTTTCTTTGTATAG
>SJYX01003953.1:0-14319 GCA_006410675.1 Oreotragus oreotragus | reverse complement strand
CCGACTCTTTGCAGCCCCAGGAATCGCACCACGCCAGGCCTCCCTGTCCATCACCAACTCCCGGAGTTCACCCAAACTCACGTCCATCGAGTCGGTGATGCCATCCAGCCATCTCATCCTCGGTCGTCCCCTTCTCCTCCTGCCCCCAATCCCTCCCAGCATCAGAGTCTTTTCCAATGAGTCAACTCTACGCATGAGGTGGCCAAAGTATTGGAGTTTCAGCTTTAGCATCAGTCCTTCGAATGAACACCCAGGACTGATCTCTTTTAGGACAGACTGATTGGATCTCCTTGCAGTCCAAGGGACTCTCAAGAGTCTTCTCCAACACCACAGTTCAAAAGCATCAATTCTTCGATGCTCAGCTTTCTTCAAATTCCAACTTTCACATCCATACATGACCAGTGGAAAAACCATAGCCTTGACTGGACGGACCTTTGTTGGCAAAGTAATGTCTCTGCTTTTGAATATGCTATCTAGGTTGATCATAACTTTCCTTCCAAGGAGTAAGCGTCTTTTAATTTCATGGCTGCAATCACCATCTGCATATTGTAGGGATATATAAAGTAAAACATTTAGCATCTTACCCGTGTAGTTATTGTTCAATAAACAACAGCTACTGTAACATTTACCCATAACATTTGCCAGTTGGATTATAACCTTTCCTACTAGTCTGTCTTTTTTAAATCATAAAATCCTTGAAGATAGGAACTATTTCTTCTCCAAAGCCTATAGCAAGGTATCTGCCACATAGGTTCATCAAAAAAAAACTAAATGAAAGGGAAACAGATCAAATGGCAACCCACTCCAGTGTTCTTGCCTGGAGAATCCCAGGGATGAGGGAGCCTGGTGGGCTGCCGTCTATGGGATGGCACAGAGTCGGACACGACTGAAATGACTTAGCAGCAGCAGCAGCAGGGCCAGAAGGAAACTTTGGAGACAATGGAGAAAATGGCATCCATCCATGTGAAAAGTGAGTGCACTGCCCAATTCCTGTACATAGTAGGCATTTAATAAATGTTAGTTCTTGTGCCCTTTCCTCTCATTTTACAGAGAGAGGATTGAGGTCCCCAGAGGTGAAGTAATTGGCTCAGAGTTAAACAGCTTAGTCACAGAAGAGACAAGCGCCACATCTTCTGGGCCAGCGAATCTTTTCATATAACATGGGAAACATGGGATGTGGGAATGACCCTTGACCCCAGCAGTAATAGGTTTACAAATAAGTTCTTATTATGGGGAGATTCAAAGATACCCGCAAGTAGGGAGGATAGCATCACGAACCTCATGGACCCATCACGCAGCTCCAGCTGTCGACTCTTGGTCAGTCCATTGTCATCAATAACCCTCTATCTGTCCCCCATCTTCCCCTCCAGAGTATTTGAGGCTAATCCTCAACATCTTATCAAATCCTAACTGTATTTCTCATGACACTCTTTTTCAGGGGTTTCATCTCTAGGAAGGGTCAACTCCGTTGGAAAAGATTTGGATAAGGGGAAACCTCAATTCTTCTCCCAAAAGATACTGGAAATCAGATTCTCAAAACACCATGACACTTGCACACCTCGAGAATCTTGCCCAAGTGAGCACGCCAAACCCACAGTCACCTCTGATTTGCCTTAATCTCTAGAGATCAGTAGATCTCTTCCCACTCATGTCTCTGCTGACTTTTCCTGTCTTTCTGCTCTCATTCCCAACCTGCGTGACTCACCCTCTGTCGTCATTCCCCCCACCCTCAAAAGGCAACTTCTTTGTTTTTCTTTGTATAGTTTTACTTCCTAAAATACTTGCTTTCTTCCAAAATCTATCAGTCCTTCAAGACCAGTTTCAGGAACTTTATCTGACCTAAAGCCTTTTTTTCAGATGATCTCACTATTTGAATGAAATGGCTTTTATAGTCATAGCACAGTTTTGAACTTATTTGTTTCAGTTTTATCAGTTTTGCCTCCTTAACAAGGTTGCAGGTTCCTTGATGGCAAGGATTCTGTTAAAAAATCTTTCTGCTATTTCCTCTTTTTTCTTCTGTCCCCATCCCAAGGCCAGTTGCAGTGGAGAACTCATACCAAATTGGTTAAGACAATGCATTAATTAATCTTTGTGCACTCACATTTTGGTAGCATAGTCAAATCTATTTAGAGATCTTGCCCCAAATATCAAATTTGAATCTGATCTGCTCTCTTGATCCGACTTCCAGTTTTCAAAAAATGGAATGGAGGACATCATAGAGATGCAAACTGGAAAATCTGCATTGTGGGAAACTTTACAGGAAAAGTGTCTTCAATATATAAATTACAGTGAGGGGAAAAAGAAAAAATGAATGGCAGGGGAACAGTCTGTGAACCTTGTGTGGATTCTGATTCAAGTAAATAAACTGAACAAAATGTATGACGGAGATAATTAAATACTTAGTGGGTAGTGTATGACGTGAAGGGCTTTACTTTCAATTTACCATTTGAAAAAAAATTGTGGTAAAATACAGACACCAATATAAAATTTACTATTTCACTCATTTTTTCCAGTTCAGCGTACAGTTCAGTGGTGTGGAGTATACGCACATTGTATTGCCTTTACCACCATCCAGCCACAGAATTCTATTAATTCTGCAAAACTGCAACTGCACCCATTAAACAATAACCCCCATTCCTGCCTCCCCCAGCCCCTGGCCACCACCATTTCACTTTTTGTCTCTATGAGTTTACTTCTCTAAGAAACTTGCATAAGTAGAATTATAAAATATTTGTCCTTTTGTGACCATCTTATTTCACTTGGTATAGTGTCCTCAAGGTACATCTAAAAGGGGTATTTTTTTTAAGAGTAGAAACCGTTTTGTGCTTTGTTAAAAAAAAAAAAAAAAGAGCCCTTATCTTTTAGAGATATGCACTGAAATATTTATGGATAAAATGATAGAGAGTCTGGGATCCGCTCCAAGATAACCTAGTTGGGGAGTGGCTGGGGGTGCAGCTGAAATAAAATTAGCTGTAAGTTATTAATTGTCGCAGCTGGGTCATAAGTACATAGGGGGCCAGTATAATATGTCTATTTTGATCTATGTTCGACATTTTTCGTAATAAATTGCTTTTTAAAAAAGTATCTGGAAGGGAACGTGTGAATCATTGAACACACTGTCCTCTGTGGCTCTCTGCTCTTTTGCAAGGAGGACATCTGTGGTCTGGGAGGATGATGGCCTGGATTCTCTCTTGGGTCAGGCTGGGAGCCTGGGCAGAACTGCTTACATGGGCTCTCTGTGCCCAGTGATACACTGCGAAGAGTGGATATAAATCAGCCAGCCCGCAGCTAACCCTCGCTGATAGATTGATCTGGCTGTGCTGTGAGGTTCTGGGTGGAGGTTTAGAATCCAGGCACACAGAGTCAAAGCATTTGTGCCTGTGGCCGTTCCTTGTGTGTGTGGACTGACTCAACATTACCCAGCCTGTCTGAGGCCTAGAAAGGCCCACACTGGGGAATGAGAGGCCACCCTCCCAGGGCGCCCATCATGGGCTTGTCAGCTGTCAGAGGGCCTTCAGCTCGGAGTGGAGGGGAGTCTGGGGGCAGTGGGGTGAAGACAGCCTCAGTGTGTTAAGCTGGGAGCCAGGCTGGCTCATCCTAGGGAGCAGGAAGTACCCTGCTTCCCTTGAGGAGCTGAATTAACTCTTTCAGGCTCACAGAACTGGTTCAGTAATGACAAGCCCCGGTGGCCTTAGGATTTCCCCAATGGGGTTTTTAATGAGCCAAGTCCACCCTGTGCTCCCCATGCTACAATTTAACGGAACTGGCTGGTAAACTCAGCCAACAGCTAGGTTGACTAAGGTCTTTTTCTCAGAATAGCCCAGGTGTTATTGTGAAGGGATCGGTTGGGGCCTTCAGGACTGAGAAGGGACAACCTTATTAGAGGTGGCGGGTAGAGGAGCCCTCTAATCCTCATTCATTTCCAGAGCAGGGGTTGCAGTTTCTTGTACCCCAGCCCATCCGCCGGTCTTTTGTGTTCCTATCAAGTCTTAGTTCCTTATTTCTAATTTGCTACGTAATTTCTCTTCAGGCTTGTAGCTTCAGAGAAAAGGAGTAACAGTAAGCAAGTTTTAACTGACAGGTTTTGAAACCTGAAAGTTAAACATCTAGACCGGTTAGCAGTTGCATTGAAAACCCTTTAAAGAAGATTGCAGTTGAACTGATTTCCAGCTTTGCAGGTGGCAGTGTTTATAATTGAGCGGCTCTGAAATGCAAAGAAAAGGTTTACTTTTATTTGCAAAATATCACATCCCCACCCCTCGCCCCAGCCCGCAGCAACACAGAAGACTGGAGAAATAGGAAATTTGTTAATTAAATATCTATAATTAAATAATCAATTTTTAAATTAAATACCACCTTGGGAGGTGTTAAGGATTTTGCCCCACTTTGTTTTAAGAAGAGAAGTAGTGATGTATCCGGCAACTGGACTTTTAAAGAAAAGGGACTTCCTGTGGTCCAGTGGTTAAGAATCTGACTGCTAATGCAGGGGACACAGGTTCGATCCCTGGTCTGAGAAGATTCCACATGCATGGGGCAACTCCTGAAGCCTGGGCCTTGAGCCCGTTCTCTGCAACAAGAGAAGCCGCCGCAATGAGAAGCTACTCACAGCTAGAGAGTAGCGCACCCCTCCACTGTAAATAGAGAAAGCCTGCAAGCAGCAACGAAGACCCAGCACAGCCAAAAATAAACAAATAAAATTCAAAGAGAAAAGGAAGGAGAATTGACACCTAAGTGCGTTGGTCAGTGGCTCCCACTCGAGAGAGAAATTTGCTCCTTGAGACTGTCAGAGCACTTTCAGTACCCTGGAAGTGATAATTAAGCCCTATATTAGCCTGGCATCTTGAAAGGGCTAACTTCCCTCTCAAGGCCACCCGGCTTAGGCTTACTTCTAGAGAACAGACTCCCCTCTCCCCTTCCTCTTTCCACAGCAACAACCCCCCACCTCTCTCCACCCCAGGGTGGAGTCTTTTATTCCCTGGTCCTCTGCTGAGCTGGCGTTATGCAGCTCTGACCTTCCCAAAGGATTAGTGCCTTCATTTTTAATTATATTGTTTTATTCTTTGGCCTCACCATGCAGCATGTGGGGTCTCAATTTCCCAACCAGGGGGTGAACTTGCACCCCCTGCATTGGAAGCATGGAGTCTTAACCACTGGATCCCCAGGAAAGTCGCCCCACTAAGTGCAGTCAGAGTCAGGCTGTCCTTGCAGTTACCCCAAGTTGACAGGCTGATGGACGTTAGCACACAGATTTGTCCTTTGTGGTTGCTGTGCTGTTATGAACAGTTAACTCTTACTAAAATGATCTACCCATAAAGCCAGGAAGGCACCTGCTATACCTTGCCTGCTATGCTTTGGAGTCAGGCACATGGGTTTGGATCCTGACCCTAACCTTTACTAGTTGTTTGATGCTATTTCGAACCCTAGACTTTAGTTCTTTCTCTGCAAAATGGGTTTGACAGGGAGCTAGGGCTTTCCATGGAGGAAGATTCAGTGAGAGCTATGGCTCAGTGCCTAGCTCTGGGTGAGTTTCAAACCCTGTTAGCTTTTGTTATTACTGGGAGGTCCTTACTCTCTGGCCCCTGCCTCTTTCTCCCCCCTCCCCCAGGAATGTCCCCAGAGCTTCTCTGTGAGGTCTCTACAGGTTCATCCCCTACTGCGTTTTCAGCACAGTTTTGTGGGTGCGTTTATTACAGCCCTTTACCACATTGTATTGAAACTGTTTACCCCACCTTGCTGGTGTATGTGGGGTTCCCAGGTGGTGCTAGTAGACTAAGAGATAAGGGTTCGATCCCTGGGTCGGGAAGATCCCCTGGAGGAGGGCGAAGTGACCCTCTCCAGTGTTCTTGCCTGGTGGATCCTGTAGACAGAGGAGTGTGGTGGGCTACAGTGCATTAAAACAGGGGGGCAATCAGTGAAGTGTAACTCCATTTTACTTCTTGAGTGTCTAGCTATTAGGCACGGTTTTATCTAACAAATGCTTACTGAATGTTTACTGTAAGCAATGATCTCAAGGAACACTTACAACAACCCCAGGAGGGTTTGTTACTATGACCTCCCCTCTTTCACAGGAGAGGAGGAGGTGGCTTGGAGCGGTCCAGTCAGTTTCCCAAAGCCAATGACAAGTAAGGGAGCAGGGCTGGGATTCGAACTGAAGACCGTAAGAGCTGGGACCACATCCTCTTTCTCTTCGCATTCTTAGAAGCAAGAGCGACTCCCGATACTTGGTCAACACGCTGTTGCACTAGAGTCGCAGTCACCCTTTGCCCTACCAAGCTAAAGAGGATGCTGGTGAGTCTTAAGTCAGCCCTCTGTGCTGGACTCTGTTTGTTCTCAGATCCAGGCCTTGTACTTTTCCTGATCTGCTCTGGACCTTGCACAACAGGCTGATCTGCAGAGGCATTTTCCAGACTCCCTTGCTGACTGCCTTCCAGCTTGGTTCCGCCAACAGGAGGCTGCTCTGGGGGAGCTACAGCCACAGAGGAGGTGTAGCCACGGCCACAGATGCTGCCTAAAATGGAAGTGAAGAGGAAAAAGTCCAGCTCCCCAACCTCCACCCGGTGCCCCCACTGACTGAAAGTATCTGGATACCAGTGGCAAAGGGCCCTGGGAGATGGCGTTTGTGCAGGTCAGTTCACCTGTGACGCAGAGCAGAGAACACGTGTTCAATCGTTCAGATGTGTCCGATTCTGTGTGACTCCCTGGACCGTAGCCTGCCAGATTCCTCTGTCCATGGGATTTCCCAGGCAAGAATGCAGGAGTGGGTTGCCATTTCCTCCTCCAGAGGATCTTTCCAACCCAGGGATTGAACCTGCATCCTCTGCAGCTCCTGCATTGCAGGCGGACTCTTTACCACTGAGCCACCTGGGAAGGCTGCGGAGCAGGGCCGACCACAACCAGGGAAAGTGTCCCTCCTCTCTAAGTCAGAATTTCTTCTAATCAGAAGCTTGGCTCAGATATACATAGAACATCCTTAATTGGGAAAAGCTCTCTGGAAATGAGAGGGCGGGGAGTTTAGGGGGTGGGGGGTAAGAGGTAAGGGGCAGGGTGGGAAACACAGATATTTCTTCGGGTGTTCTATTATTGGCATACATTTTTATTTACTGATTGATTGGGGGTTGTGAAACAAACAAGTCAGAGGGATATGTGTTTTTAACTTGCACAATTAAAAAAAACACGTCCATTTACCTTGTGAAGAATGGCCACTTAGCCTGAAGATGTTGTATTCACTTAAGACTCCCACTAGGGTGGTCATGGGAACACTGTTCATGAATTTGTGGCAGAACGAGACTCGTCAATAGCTCGCTTAATAAATATAGATTAAAAGGATATCCAATATCTGCCTTAAACCCACAAAGGAATATAAATTTGCAGCAAGAGATCAAGACTCTAATGAAGGCAGCAGGAGATGGTCTTAAAGACAATTCCCTGTTGCAACTTGATGATGAAAATCAGTCTTAACTGTGCATTTAATTTCTTTTGTGGGTTCAGAGAACATCCCTGAAGTTTCATCCAGAGAAGGTTAATCATGACAGTCTTTGGAGCCTACAAAGCTTCCACAATAATATTGGGTAGAGTCTGTAAAATATATTTGTGTGAATTAAAATGTTTTGCTTATTTTAAGTGAGGTGGTATTTTAAAAAAAAGAACTGGAAAAAGTACCATCTTTGTAGAAATCCTTGAAGCAACTAACATGGGAAAAGATAGGGGATTATTAAGTACAAAGCATTCATTTGTTAAAAAATACCTTTCTCACTCTCCACAAAACCCATGGTCCCACAGCAAAATTCTATGCATTGAGTAATGAGAGGAATCGTTTTACATTAAAAGGAAATAAAAAAGGAAGAATGACAACACTTCCCTGATGAGGTGGCTGAGACCTAGTTAAAGCAGGACAACATTTCAGAGGCCCGTGGCAGGTCCATAAAACCTGTGCCCTCTTTCTTGCCTTTTTCTCATTGATTTTCCTTTTTGGCCCTCTCCATGCCTTCCAAGACCGGCTTAAATTGTCAAATAGGCCATACTTTATGATGTTTACCTTTGTTCCATGTACAACCCTGGTCCCACATCTCCTGCTCTTGCTTCCTCTTTATTTCTGAGGTGCTCACATGTTACTGTGCATAGGGACCAAATGAGAATTTGGGTTAATAATTCAAATTCCTGGGCCCTGGTGCCCATGATTCTCTTTCAGTAATTCTTTGTTGAGGTCCAGAGATCTGTAGTTTCATCAAACCCCTTAAGGATTTCTGTTGTATAAGGTCTTGAGATAAAACTGTCAGGTTATTGGATAAGATGTGACCTTTTTCCAGGATATTTTCATTATACTGATGGAGGAAGGGATTTTCAATTGTACCTACATGCACGGGGGGCTTCCCAGGTGTCACTAGTGGTAAAGAACCTGTCTGCCAATGCAGGTAGACGTAGGAGATGCAGGTTCGATTCCTGGATAGGGAAGATCCTCTGGAGGAGGGCATGGGAACCCATTCCAGAATTCTTGCCTGGCGAATCCCATGGGCGGAGGAGCCTGGCTGACTCTGGTCCATAGGGTCGCAAAGAGTCAGACACGACTGAAGTGACTTAGCACGCACACATGCACAGGCATCAGCCATCCACGTGTCTAGAGAGGTTCTAGGTAGAGCAGAACTTCCTGGAAAATCCTGTGGTCAGGCCTGTAGTTTTTCTTGCTTTTTTGCCCTGCCCCTTTCCCCTGTAGCAGTGGGGGTGAAGAGGGCCCCCAGAGGTCAAAGGGGGTTGTCTGTCTCTGGTTTGAAATTCAAGGACTCGGAGAGTCCGTGACCCTCAGTCTTTGGTAGGCTACCTTCCAGCTTTGATAGGTTTGTAAAATTTAAGACAAGCTAAAAAATAATCAAAACCTGTACTCAGAACTTGTCTTACACATAACAAATTTCTTCAGTAACATGAATGAAGGGAAATAGACTCTGGTTTCAAAAATGGCTCCCCTACCATCTGTCAGTGCACCTGAAATCCTACCATTACAAATGATGGCCTTTGGACCCTGGAAAATAGCTGTACCTCAAAAAAGTCTCACTGTGACAATGTACACACTTCTGGGTCAACATCACCTGAAACTGGAGTCAGTGAGCATTTTGGTGAGAGTCTAAGATGATTGGAACTGGGACCAAAAAGAATGGGGAGAAGAAGACAGAAGAAATGAGAGCTTTCCTCCATGCTGGTTTTGCTCTCAGGTGAGAAAAATGTCACCCTTCTACCCGTAATCATTTGTACTGTTAGCAAATAAAAAAAACTTAAGTTGATGCAAAAACAATAACAACCAAAAAACCAAACTAAGTAGGAGTGACTCTTTGGATAAATTCCAGACAACAGAAATAATTCCTACAACACTGCAAATCAATTCTACAAACTCTGAATAGTAATGTAAATATCTTTTTATGTATATATCTATATATATTTATATCAATATATAGAAAGTAACAGTATATTTATGTTCATACGACATAATACATATTGAAATCAATTTAAAATGTTACTTTAAAATACTGAAGGGAACTACAGTAAGTTTGAAACATTGGGTGAAAGTATTCAATATAAATTTAAATTGTGCAACTAGAAAGGGGAAATTGGGGTGGAGGGTAGACTAGGAAATATGGGATTTACAGATATAAACTACTGTACATAAAACAGATAAGAAGCAGATTACTGTATAGTACAGGTAACTATATTCAATGTTTTGTAATAAGCTATAATGAAAAAATCTGAAAAAATGATATATAACTGAATCACTTTTCTGTACACCTGAAACTAACAATATTATAAATCAACTATGTGTCAATGAAAAAAAAAGAAACAGAAAACTTTTAGAAATATGTATTTGAATCATGCAAGTTGTTTTAAATTATGTCAAAGCTTTGTAAGAGTGAAACATGGTCTTTGTCTTTTTTAAAATTGAAGTAAAGTTGATTTGTCTCCTTTTGAACAGTTGTAGAAGTAACATTTTTTGAGGAACCACCGATCAGACTTCATTTTTCTCTTTATTCTCTTTTCCTGTCTTATTTCAGCACTTCCTTCAGCGAGTACATTGTCTGCAAAAGTTAGTCCCAGCAGTGCGCATACCAAGTTGATTTCTGAGCAGCACACACACTATTAAGGGTTCTCTTTTCTGGTGGTGGCGCTGAGGAATCTTATGACCTTGGCAAGTTATCTTTGGATGCTTTGAATGCCCCACTGATAAAGTGGAGATAACCAGGCCCATTGTTCAAAAAGGATTTATAAGATACCATCTACAAACTTTCTTAAAATCAGGAAAAGAGCATCTTACAAGTATCCTTTCTTTTCTCATTAGCATGATTGCAGTAAGACCTGCGGGCTTTAATTTGCCTTCAGTTCAGTTTAGTCGCTCAGTTGTGTCCAACTCTTTGCGACCCCATGGACTGCAGCACACCAGGCCTCCCTGTCCATCACCAACTCCCGGAATTAATTTGCCTTAACAAATTATAATTTGTTAGTTTTATAAGAAGTACTTGGTTTTGTCATTTGGTCTGAGACAAAGGGAAGGAAAGTCCCTCCAGCCCCCCAAATAATCACAAGAGCTATCTTATAACAGGCTGAAACTTCCTGAAAATGTAGTTTTTTTCCCAACTGTAGTAAAAGTCGATTTCTGAATAGAAACCTCCTCTAAAATTTTGTGTATCATTCTAATCTCCATTTTTGAGCACTTGCTTTACCTTGAATCACAAGTTGCCGGACTGTGAAGGGCTCTAGTAAGACATGTTGCAACCACTGCTGACCAGCAATTCTGATTCCAGGCATTAAGACTGCAACAATCTGAGCCACATATGTTCTGCCTAATCAGATGGGTGTCTCCCCACCACCCCCAACGCCCCTACTGCCACCACCAAGATGGTTTAGGGAATTTCCTTTCTCATTGTCTAGGCTCTAAGCAATGGCAACAAGAAGTGCAAACGAGTGTTCAACCGTGAATCTGGTTTTGATACTCTTTCCAAGTCCCCAAGCATGTGCATTTGCTTGGAGAACTGCACACTCTGCAGCGGGCCCTTGCACATTTATACCCGTGCACGGCCTTAATGGGAAACATTTGAGTCTGGCTGCAAAGACTTGCTCAGTGTGAAATCTGTTCCTAACACAATGGTCAGATTGAAAGGAGTTTCATTACATGGCTGGACGTTTCTCCTTTCTTTGGGGAATATAAAAGGTGAGTGCAATACTTTCCAGTTTAACGTTACCACCAAACGTCATAGTCTTAACCTCAAAATCAACTCCCAAATTTATACAGAGAACCAGAGGCCTTGAGCTGGCTGCAATTGCCTGTCTGATCTTGGTTAAGTTCCAAAAAGCCAGGGAGAGTTCAAAGCAGGGCCAGGAGCAACTCCACACTTTAATCCACGCTCCCTTTTCCTTCTCCATCTTTAGTTTCCCTCTCTGTCCTCTGGTATGAACTATAGCATATATCTGTTTCAATAACCCTAGACACTGTAGATTCTAGAACAATGAGGAACGCGTCCTTCCTTATTGATACTGACAGGCCTTTTGGTCAGAAAATGTCCCTCAACAGCTGTTAGAGAATGTGGTCATAAACCAGAAACGTATCTGTTACAACTTTGAAGGCCGTTTTACTTCTAGTTCTCTGAATTCCACTGGATAAGGTTCGATTTTTTTGCCTCCCCTGCCAGCTGCCCTCTCCCCGACTTTCTTCAGAAACTCCTTTTGAGGCTTTGAAAGTGAAAGTGAAAGTCGCTCAGTTGTGTCTGACTCTTTGCCACCCCATTGACTACCCTGCCAGGCTCCTTTGTCCATGGGATTCTCTAAGCAATAATACTGGAGCGGGTGGCCATTCCCTTCCCCAGGAGATCTTCCCAACCCAGGGATCGAACTCAGGTCCCCCACAGTGCAGGCGGATTCTTTACCATCTGAGCCACCAGGGAAGCTTGAGGCTCTAGGATACAGGAAAGCAGTTATGGCTTAAGAGTTGGTGCCTTTGCATTAGTTACTCTCCCCCATCTTCCCACCAAGAAATAAAGAAAACAGAAAGGACAATTACAAAGCCACACCGATAATAAAGCAAGAACGAATTCTTTAAATTCGTTATTCGAGGTACTGTGCTTGGAAATTGAATAACGCCTTTTTTTTTTTTTCCAATCTAAGCAACCTAGATAGCATATTGAAAAGGAGAGACATTACTTTGCCAACAAAGGTCCATCTAGTCAAGGCTATGGTTTTTTCCAGTGGTCATGTATGGATGTGAGAGTTGGACTGTGAAGAAGGGTGAACGCTGAAGAATTGATGCTTTTGAACTGTGGTGTTGGAGAAGACTCTTGAGAGTCCCTTGGACTGCAAGGAGATCCAACCAGTCCATTCTGAAGGAGATCAGCCCTGGGATTTCTTTGGAGGGAATGAAGCTGAAGCTGAAACTCCAGTACTTTGGCCACCTCATGCGAAGAACTGACTCATTGGAAAAAGACTCTGATGCTGGGAGGGATAGCGGGCAGTAGGAGAAGGGGACACCAGAGGACGAGATGGCTGGATGGCATCAGTGACTCGATGGACGTGAGTCTGAGTGAACTCCAGGAGTTGGTGATGGATAGGGAGGCCTGGTGTGCTGCGATTCCTGGGGTCGCAAAGAGTCGGACATGACTGAGTGACTGAACTGAACTGAAGCATTCTGGATTTTATTTCAGTCCACTCAGAGTGTTGGAAGACAGTTTTCCCTTCTCTTTAGATTATTTTAACTCTGGCTAAAGAACACATCCGTTGAAATAAAAAAGAATTGATTTGCATCCTGACTTTGAGGTGAGTGACTGCCTGAGTACTGACTTAGCCTGAAATTCACTTCCTGTCAAATGGGCCACTTGGCGTAAATGAATTCAGCTTAAAATTCCTAATAATGCCACAAGCCTTGGCATAAATAAATGAAAGTGGAGATTTAATGCTGTATGGATAATGTCTTCTTTCCCAAGATTTAGGCCCTAGAACAGTAACCAAACATACTTGACAAATAAATAATGAGAAAGAGGAATGAAAGGGACAGAAATGATGCGCTAGCACAAGTGGGAGTGATGACAGTTGTGGTGGCCTTGCTCCCACGCCACCCAGGGCCCGAGTGAGTCCTCTACTTGCTGAGATAAACATTCCCAATTTGCCATTTTTGCATCCCCCCAACCCCCCCAGGTCCTGAGTTTGGGCAGGAATGGAAGGGAGAGCCAATATGCTCATATTTTCTTTGCAGAGCTCCTGAACATCTCGAGAAGAATGTACAGGGTAGAGTCAGGAATGTCTGATAACGCAAATGCAAGGAAGGCCTTATATTTGCATTATAGGAGTATTGAGGCATATACACAGATGTCCCTTGGAAAATGTAATCTGCCATATTCATACCACATGTTTCATTTTTGTTTTCTGCAATGAGATGTTGACATTTCCCCACTGAGAGGGCACGTTCCCTACCTTTGAACCTGAGAAAATCTTTGTAACTGCGGTAGAATGCAGTGGAAGTGATAGGGTTTGACCTCTGAGCCGAGGTCACCAAGGGTCATGTGGCTTCTGTCTGGCTCCCTCTCAGAATGCTCACCTCGGGAACCCAGCTGCCACGTGGTAAGCACTCACTTGGAGAAGCCACTTGGAGAAGCACTCACAGGTGTTCCAATCCACAGTCTGAGTTCAGAGGTGGTCCTAGGCAGGGCGAGGAGGGGAGAAAAGAGGCCGGGGGTTGAGGGGAGATGGAGGAACCCGGAAAACACCCCTAGTGTGCTCACTAGCCAACTGGCAATGTCTCTACTATGCCGCGCTAACCAAATGGAAATGTCTCTACTGTGCTCACTAACTGACACAGGGAGACTGAGCTTTCAGTAGCTTTGCTCCACGGTCCAATGGATCTGTCTCCTGCTTCAGCAGTGTTTGGACAGAACAGACCCAGGGATGCCCCTCGCTGCAGCCTCTGACCACCCTCCAAACTCTTTTTGCAACCATCAGAATCAGTCACTCAACTGTCCTGGATCACTGGAACCAGCCAACACCACTTTTTTGAGCTTAACTCCTGTTACCACCAACCGTGAGCTCCCAGATTCATCAGAATTATTTCACCTAGGTGGAGACTGCCGTCAACTGCCTGGTCACCCTGCACCTGTGGGCCTCCTTCACCTATTTCTCCCTGGGATTCTCTTTTGACCATGACGATGTAGCTCCGGAGGGTGTGGGCCCCTTTCTCCATGAATTGGCCAAGAAGAAGCACCCAGTGTCTCTTGAATGATGCGAAACCAGCTCAGTGACCCCACCTTCTTCCAGGACGTGCAGAAGCTTCTCGAGACAAGCACGGAAAATCCAGGATGC
>SJYX01003952.1:536906-595472 GCA_006410675.1 Oreotragus oreotragus | reverse complement strand
TTTCCCAAAGAGGAACCCGTTTACCAGGTGTCTGATTGCCTTCTCCCATCCTCTTTGGTCACGGTAAGGGTGGACAGTGGCAAGAATTTTAACCATTTGCTTTTTTTAAGGTAATTTTCTTTTAAAAATTTATTTATTTCTATTGGATTAGAGTTGCTTTTTACAATACTGTCTTATTTTCTGCTGCCCAACAAAGTGAATTGGTTATATGATATATATCCTCTCCCTCATAGGCCTCCCCCCCATCCCTCCCATCCCACCCCTCCAGGTCAACACAGAGCACTGGGATGAGTTTTCCACGCTGTGCAGAAGCTTCCCACTGGCCATCTGTGTTGCACGTGGCTGTGTGTAAGTGTCAGTGTCACTCTCCCAGCTTGTTCAACCCTTCCCTTCCCTCTTTCTCTGTGTCTGCAGTCTGTTCTCTTTGTCTGCCTCTCTCTTCCTGCAGTGCAAATAGGTTCATCTGGGTCATTTTTCTAGATTCCATATACATGTGTACTAATATACAGCGTTTGTTTTTCTCTTTCTGACTTACTTCACCCTGTATGACAGACTCGAGGTCCATTCACATCACTACAGATGACCCAGTTTTTTTCCTTTAACCGTTTGCTGTTGCACATAGGACTGCCTCTAGGACAAACATGGAAGAAATGTGTTTAGTGTGGTTTAGCCATCATTTTCCAGGACTTTAAGTCCTTTTCTAGCATTTTGTTTATTTTTCTGCATCCTCATTACTCAAGAATACACGAGAAATGTGTTGTAGAAACTCAAGCAAAAATAATCCGTGTTTTACAAGTGTGCCCTTCCAGAAATGGTGCTTAAGGAAAGCTGTGGGGATTCAGTAATATTTAACCCAAAGGAATGGGTCCACTAATGGAGCACCTGTGAAAAGATTAGTATTTTAAGCAGGAAAGCTCCTGGTGTCTTATGACTCATATCACATAATACTGCCTGATTTTACCAACATTGTCATGGGTTAAAACTGGCCTTGTTTCAAGTTCAATAACTGAATCAAGGTTGAATTCAAGACCACATTGCTTCCCTTTGATAGCACCATTTTTATATGCTTTAGAATCCTGCCTCCTCAAAGGCAAAACAAATGCTTTACCTGGCAGTCTTTGCTGCTAGCTTTCCTTTGCTTTTTGTTTTTAGGAGAGTTGTAAATTATGAAGTTAGACTGAAGCTAGATTGAACAGAGAGCATATCAAGAGTAAGACCTACAATGACATAATAAAAAAAAATCAGATTTCTAATATTACCAATTTGGAAAGATACCAGTAAAGTTGAAACTCTTGCTGACTTCACAGAGGCTCTAACTAAGACACAATTTTCTCTGAGGTGTTTTATGTCCTTTCAAACATCCAGAAAGTCATGTAACTTTGGGCTGCTATTCAAAAATGTTGAGAAAAAAAGTAGAGTTTTGGCACATAGGAAACTATCAAGCTGGTCAGAAGATCATTGCGTTATGGAAACTTTAAAAAGCTATTACCCAGAAAGGAGCAAAATATGCTTTTTAACGAATTCAAGTATCAGAGAAAGTGTTCATCACAGCTGTTTGATAACCTCAATCATGCTGTGTCCAGGTTCCCTTTCATAATTAGAAGTGCAGGAAGAAAAACACAACTCTCCCACACTGCAGGGGATGTTTCATAGAACAATAAACGGCTGCTCCCATATATTCTCAGTCGACAGACAATAAAAGAGAAAATTGGTCTACTAAAAAATGATAGTAGGGCTTAAGAGACAAGAACGGTGGTGGTGGATGTGTTAAACAGTTATTTTGGCTCTAATCTTTCTAGAGGACAAAGAGGATGGAGAGGACTTTCTTTTCCCCTTTTATCTTGTTCCCAAAGACCCCATGCTGTGAAAAATCTTATCTACCGAAAACAAGACAAAGCACAAAACAAACCCTGTTATTAATAATGTAGACATTCATGTAAGAAAAGCAGGTAGGCAGTCAGAATCCAAATTGAGGGAGACAAAGGTTTGGAGCCCTGCTTTCTGTTCTTGAGGACTTTAGTTTCCTTCTTCCTTCCCTTGCTCCAGACATCCACAGATCTCACTCCTTACTGCCTTGGGTCAAATGTCCAAAGGTTCAAAACTTTGACATATTGTCTAAGATCCCCTGGAGGAGGGTATAGCAACCCACTCCAGTATTCTTGCCTAGGAAATCCATGGACAGGGGAGCCTGGAGAACGATAGTCCTTGGGATTGTAAAGAGCCAGGCACGTCTGAGCAAGGGAGCACAAGTCAAAAGTCAAAGTTTCATCAGCATCAAATAGTCCCACACTCACCAGGGCACCTCTGCTTCCACCGACCTCTCGTTTCCTTCTTATTCTTCTTTATATTTCTTTTATTACACGTTAAGAGCATTTTGTTTTTATTTATTTAGCTTTCACTCTGCTAGGTTTTCACTGTTGCATGGACTTTTTCTAGTTGCAGTGAGCAGGGCCTACTCTCTAGCTGTGGCCCACAGGCTTCTCCTTGTAGAGTTTTCTTGCAGAGCACAGACTCTATGGCAAGCGGGGTTCAGGAGTTGCAACACGTGGGCTCTGTAGTTGTGGGTCCCAGGCTGTTGAGCACAGGCTCAGAAGTTGTGGCCCTCGGGCTTAGTTGCTCTGCAGCATGTGGGATCTTCCTGGACCAGGGATCGAACATATATCTCCTATACCGGCAGGAGGATTCTTTACCACTGAGCCACCAGGGAAGGCCTTCATTATAGCATGTATCACCACCAGACATAAGAGTTTGTTTGTTTGTTTTCTGCCACTCTCCACTATAATTTAAGCTTCGTGACGGCAAATACTTTGTCACTTTCCTTGACTGTCAAGTTCCTAGAGCCCACAGCAGGGTGGGTGTATTGTACTGGCATCATATGACATGTCTGTGGAATGGAATGGATGAGTTGTTCAAAAATCATTGATGCTATATGATCAATCCCTTCACTGTTTACTGTATTTAGTTTCAACTGTTTTCCTTGAGACTCTAGGCAGAAAGTAATCCTCCAAATCATTTTTTTTGGGTGTTATTTCAAATTTATGTTCTGTGTTTATTCAACAGTTAATCAAACCAGACAGTATTTATTAATTTTTTTCCCAAATATACCCTGTGCTATAGTGGGAAATACTAGTTTTAGACATATTTATTTGGTTGTTTTGAACTTAATTTTTATTGGAGTATAGTTGATTTACAATATCATATTAGCTTCCACTGTACAGCAGACTGCATCAGTTATACTTGTTTCCACTCTTTTTCAGCTTCTGTTCCCATATAGATCATTACAGAATATTGAGTTGAGTTCCCTGTGCTAATAGGTTCTTATTAGTTATCTATGTTATATGGTGTGTATATGCCAATCTGTATTTATAACCTAGTTGAAGGCAATGGCAACCCACTCCAGTACTCTTGCCTGGAGAACCCCATGGATGGAGGAGCCTGGTGGGCTGCAGTCCATGGGATCGTTAAGAGTTGGACACGACTTCACTTTCACTTTCACTTTCGGCCTAGCTGAGTCTTGTTTCTTTGATATAAACGATAGAGACAGAATTATGTAAAGCTGCCTAAATGACAGTGGTCTGTGTGAATTAATGATGGTGCTTTAGTTGTTTCTGTTGACAATACATCACCTGCAGGTGCAGTACACTTCCTATAATACAGCAGGAAGGTCTCTGGCCTCCAAAGAAAGTGCTGAGACAGATAACCTATAATTTCATCTACATGTGGAAGGGGATGGGGACTGAAGAGGAAGTCTCCCTTCTCTGTTGTGCTCAGTGCTGGTGGCTCCATGTCACAGTTGGCTTGTATCCTATTGACCTTCTTGGAACTGTCCTTCAAGAGGCACGGATCTGTCACTTCTGCCTAGGGGGCCAGTCACTCAGTTGTTTCTGACTCTCTGTGACCCCATGGACTGCAGCCCACTAGGGTCCTCTGTCCATGGGATTTTCCAGGCAAGAACACTGGAGTGGGGTGCCACTGCCTTCTCCAGGGGGAATCAAACCTGGGTCTCCTGCATTAGTAGCTGGATTCTTTACTGCTGAGCCACAGGGCCATTCAAAAAATCTGTTGGCATCAACAACTCCCTTTAAATGTGAAGAGGGTGTTCTGTTATTCTCATACCCAAAGGGCTGTTTATCATTCTTCTATCCAATTGCTTGTGAGCCCAGGACATAAATGCACTACTTTGAGGCTGGAGGTTCTATCACCTCAGCTGTTTCCGGCTTGACGGTGCTACTAGAGGTTTTAGTTGCTTCCACATGTCCAAGGGCAGCTCACTTCTTACAGAAGAATCACACTCCAAATCTGCTCTAATGCAGGGTTCTCAAGGACTGCTTGAATTCTGCCTCAGCATGACTGACAGTGAGAAGGGTAATTGGTTTCCCTATGACATCTCCCTGCTTCCTGACTCATTAGAGGAAGGACAGAGCAGCAAAGTCCAGCATATTTACATTTTTCCATGATACTCTGCTTGACATTTGCCCACAGTCCCGTGATAAGTAAAATGACAGAATCTGGAGCTAGAGCTTGTCATGTTAGAAAGATGATGAGTTTGGTCTGGAAGCCTTGAACCTTAAGACCTCCTCTCATTCTGTAGACCCTTCCAGGGTGATGGCACCTGATGTATGGTTCCATTTACCACCTCTGTCTACCTGTATTCTCACTGTGAGCTATACATTGGACTCACCAAGGGAAGAGGCAAGGCAAGGGCATTTTCTAATGCGTCTGGATAATTGTAACACACAATCACAATTGAGAAGTATTGTCCAATATGATGATATTTCCCAAATTCCTTTGTCTGGCCCATACTTCTCTACTGAGACTTGGGACCCATTTAAAACTTCTTGAGTGCCTCCAGTTGGATAAAAATAATGATAATGAATAACATTTTTAGTTAACTTTTATGTATCAGGCCCTGCTTTATGAACTTTTATATGTTTACTCAATTACCACTGACTATAATCCTAAGGGGCAAACACAGAGTTTTTACAGAAACTCTGCTCTCTTAACCACTATTCAATGTTGTCCCTCCTTTCTGAATGATCTCAAAGGGCAAACAAACTTCACACATTTAGATCATGCATCATTTTTTTCCCCTCATAATCTACTAAATTTACTCCTTCTCTCAGAGAGTATGATTAGATCACAGAAGAGTTTGCTTCCAGAAAGATCACAGCATAAGTGATTGGTTCTGTAAAAGATGTATGGATAAATAACCAGCAAAGCTACTGAACAGAGGCTGGTTTATGATGACTGAAATGATTCTCAATGGTCAGAACACTTCCTTGAAATTAAGTATCATTTAAAATTATCTCTAGAAAGGTATCTGAGCTAAATTCAGCACAATTTAGTCAAATCTTATTTTGTGATCACTAGCTTATTCCCGGGGAAGGCAATGGCACCCCACCCCAGTACTCTTGCCTGGAAAATCCAATGGACGGAGTAGCCTGGTGGGCTGCAGTCCATGGGGTCGCTAACAGTCGGACAGACTGAGCGACTTCACTTTCACTTTTCTCTTTCATGCATTGGAGAAGGAAATGGCAACCCACTCCAGTATTCTTGCCTGGAGAATCCCAGGGATGGGGGAGCCTGGTGGGCTGCCGTCTATGGGGTCACACAGAATCGGACACGACTGAAGTGACGCAGCAGCAGCAGCAGCAGCTTATTCCACTGTTCCGAAGCCCTTATACATCAGAAAAAAATGTCTAGCCTTTTCTCTGTAGCTCAAGCGTTCACCAACCACATGAAGGACATTTCAGGAACTACAGGAGTGGCATTCAACAGGTGATGGAAGGCTTCTTTCTGGTAGGCAGCAGGAACAGCTGGAGGGGCCAGCCTTACCCATCAGTCATGAGGCCATTTTGTAAGACATACTCAGTGAAGAGCTCAAGGAGCTTCATCTGACTTTTGAACATTTATTTGATAGAGAAGAAATATATATGAGGTCTCAGAAAGTGAAGTTGCTCAGTCATGTCTGACTCTTTGCGACTCCATGAACTGTAGCCTGCCAGGCTCCTCCATCCATTGGATTTTCCAGGCAAAAATACTGGAGTGGGTTGATATTTCCTTCTCCAGGGAATCTTACTGACCCAGGGATGGAACCTGAGCCTCCCGCACTGCAGGCAGACTCTTTACCATCTGAGCCACTAGGGAAGCCCTATGAGGTCACTGGTTAACTTTATTTAGCAAAAACTTTGACCTCATGGAATGTTAAACTAAATTAAATTTTACATAATTCTATCTTTTCAGTTTGTATAAACCTACAGAGACATCCCGGGATTTTTATTTAATATTTTATTATTATTTTTGTCTGTTTTAAATGTGTACTGTTATTCACTCAGCTATATCCAACTCTTTGTGACCCCATGGGCTGTAGTCTGCCAGGGTCCTCTGTCCATGGGTTTCTCCAGGGAAGAATACTGGAGTGGGTTGCCATGCCCTTCTCCAGAGCATCTTCCTGACCTACGGGTTGAACCTAGGCCTCCCACATTACAGGTAGATTCTTTACCATCTGAGCCACCAGGGAAACCCCTTAAATGTGTATGTGAAATTATATTCCACCTTTTGCTTCCCTCAGCATGGTATTAATCAAATTAATAAAATTGCTTAATTATCCAATTACTGAAGTGGTGACCTTGCTTACATTTTACAAGGTAACCCTGACTTCTGTACAGTGGCATGTCCTCTGCTGTGCTCAGTCATGTCTGACTCTTTGTCACCTCATGGACTGTAGCCCACAAGACTCCTTTGTCCATGTACAGTGGCATAGAGAAATCCAAAATAATTGATTAAGAATCAGAAATAATGTCGAAAATTGGAACATTGTCCCTAAGAGTCATTTGATGTTGGATATATATTGACATTAAAAACATGGTTAGAATAACCGCCTGCATATAACTGCTCTTGTGTTGCTGTCTTTAATAGACCAAACACACCTGATGTTTATAAAAATGTTCTCCAAATTCCCTTAAGGCCACCTGGCCAGGTTCTGGCTATGAACGTTTTATGTAGTGTGACGGACTTCTTTGTGAACTGTTAATGTGCATTTTCTATATTCCCAAGTGTTTCTGGTTTTTAGGATGCTATTTCTGTTCTTTGTGAGTCTGTTCAGAAAGCTCAATCACATTTCATATCTAGTGCTAGTATGTCCTGAACCACTTCTAAATAATCTTCTCATCTTTGAATATCACCTTGGTCTTGTTGAGATTAAATTTAAGACAGAAGTATATCCTGTAGGAACTAATTTCTGACAGATACTTGGAAAGAAGGGAAAGCATTTCTTCTGCACCTAATGGAAGGAAGGAGATTGTACAGGAGGAATTTGCATAGAGGTTGTGAAGATTTTTATAGTGCTTCACTATACATCTGAAAATTCACATAAAATAAATTGACTACCCTGAAAAATTCTCAAGAACTATAACAGGTGCCATTTGAGTTTGAAGTCTGATTTAACTCAGGTTTAAAAAATGTGACATTCTGATGAAATACATGCATTCTACTGCTGCATGGCCTGGGTTTGGATCCCAGCTGGACCCTTTATTGTCTCTGTGATCTCAGGCAACTTAGCTTTCTGAGCATCAGTTTCTTCATCTGTAAAATGGGCGGTATTCCATTTTACAGATTTTATAGACTTATCTACTTTATAGGTTTATTTTGAGGCTAAAAGAAGTTAGTATTTATAAAGTACCTACCTTTGTAAAGTCTAGAAAGAAAAAACTTGAAAATTTTGTTCATTGTGGCTGCAATCTGTGTGCTTAGAAATATTTTCATGCATGTTTCTATGTCAGTACTTTTCTGATGAGGCTCCTTTACTTATGGTAGAAAGAAACCAAAACTTCAAACAAAAATAAAGGGAGACTGTAAAGAGTCCAGCCTTCCTATTTCTGCTTTTAAATTTTCATAGTCAGTTAACACAGGATAGATCAATGTGGGTAACAAATCAGTGGTTTCATATGCTTGAAGGAAATTGAATGTTATAAGTTAAAAAGTGGATTTTCTTTTCATAATTCTCTTATTTACCACAAAGCTAAATTTCATAGGACCTATTTCTAGATTATTTCTAGGACAGGGAGGCCTGGCATGCTGCGATTCATGGGGTCGCAAAGAGTCGGACACGACTGAGTGACTGAACTGAACTGATACTCTTTAAATGTTAACTCTACTTTTGCAAGATGAATTCATGGACTGGTTCTTGTACGAACCAAACCTTGTGTTCAATTTGGGGTGAAGTTTTGTCCACAGGGGCCTGTTATACCATTAAAGAAAGTAAAGCTATTTAGGTTTAAACTTCTCACTGTTACAGTCAATGTCAATTAATGTCTTTGAATGCAGAAATGGAGAATGGGAAGACTTAATGATGACTTCATTTGTGGTTTGGCAATTGGGTGAATGATGGTAACATTTAACAAAAATAGGAAACATGAGAATACTGGGGAAACATGATGAATTCAACATCAGATGTATAGCATTTGAGGTGCTCATATGACATTTATTAAATATATCAATTAAGCAGCTGAACAGAAGGGATACAGCTTTGGAGGTATATAAGATGGAGATGTTAATTAGCTGTGGTGCCTCAGACAGTAAAGACTCTGCCTGGAATGTGGGAGACCTGGGTTCAGTCCCTGGGTTGGAAAGATCCCCTGGAGGAGGGCATGGCAACCCACTCCAGTACTGTCGCCTGGAGAATTCCATGGACAGAGGCGCCTGTGGGCTACAGTCCATGGAGTTTCAAGAGTCAGACATGACTGAGTGATCAAGCACGAGGTCATGCACACACAAGGCTATAGATGGTACCTGAGGCCGTGTCTACGGACAGGACTGTTTATGAGGACAGTATAATGTGGGTCAAAAATCAGATCTTGAGCAGAGCCCTGAGGAAGCTGGGAAAGGCTAGATGAGAAGCCAGCAAAGTGAGCTTAAAGTGGTTAGAAATCTAGTATAATATTGTGTAAATCAAAGAAGTGCAAAAGGGTAAAGTAGTCACACTACCAAAAATATCCGTATATTATTTTTAAAATAGAATATGATTCAAGATCTAAATGAAATACCTTCAAGTAAGGAAAGCATCAGATAATGATTAAGTTAATCACAATTTTAAACACTTCTCATTTTGTAGACAGCATGTTAAACTTTGCAGGAAAGGACAAGTGGTTTAATCCAACTGAAAAGACTTCATGAATTTAGAGAGTGTTGTAATTGAACATTTATAACCATCTATTCCTTTTACAGATAAAAGGTTAAGACCTAGAAGGAGAAGCGATATACATAAAGTTACATGAACAGTAAATGGAAGAGCAGGCCGAGAGTTAAGGATTCCTGAATCTCAGTATTTGTTTGGATTAAAAAAAATCATTAAAGCCAAAATAAAAGTTTACAATAATGAGGTTGCATTAACATTTCTCAGACAGTAATGATGACATGAAGTGCATAAGAAAAATCAATGGCCTATAAAAGAGAAGTAATAAGCAAGTCATAATATCCCAGCAGAAATGGGGAAAGGGATTTGTTACCTGTCTGGGAATGATGGAAGTATTATAAGGTCTGTCTAGAGGTAGAATGATGACCTTCTGTTTCCCTTTTGTCATGTCGAGAGGTACCTGCCACAGAAAATCACAGCCTTCTAGGTCTCTGCTCATAATCTTTCTGAGCTTTATTCTAAGTATCAGTTGTACTCAACATAAGATAAACAGACATGAGCTTCAGGTATGATCTAGACCTATAATTGAAGATGGGCAACACTGATAAACAAGGTGATGAAAGATATACAATCAAATAAATAAACATTGACTATTTAATCCTTAATATTATATTTGAAGGCAAATTTTTAGTTGAAGAGTAGTGAGGGCAAGGGGGGATCACAGAAATTGTATTGTTAGATTTGTGAGACTGAAGAGGAGTCGTTCCTGCTTTCACAAAAAAATGAGTTCCATCGTGTTGTGTTAGGAAGTAAAATTCATTTTTTAAAAAGTCATCTAGTTATGGAGCAATAAGTATTGAAATTTTAAGGAAGTGTCTTAAAGTATATTCTCTGGCATTTAATACTAGAGTGTATCTGTGCACACGATCTCCCACTCTATATGAACATTATATATGAAAAATATTGACTTAATGCTTTATACTCACTGATATTAGCTACTAAAATATGATCTCTAGAACTTCTCTGATGGTCCAGTGGTTGAGACTCCGTGTTTCAACTATAGGGGGCATAGGTTCAATCTCTGGTTGAGGAAGTTCCGCATGCTAACCACATTTGTTGTTATTCTTGTTGTTCAGTTGTTAAGTTGTGTCCAACCCTTTGTGACCCCGTGGACTGCAGCACTCCAGGTTCCCCTGTCCTTCGCAGGTTTCCTTGTCCTTCACTATCTCATCGAGTTTGCTCAAACTCATGTCCATTGAGTCAATGATGCCATCCAACCACTTCATCCTCTGTGACTGGCAAATAAAAAGAAAATGTAGTCTCCTAAATACTTGGATAGTATAACCTATTAGTAAACATTTAAAGTAAGACCTGGGGAGGCTGGTCTGTAAGCACTGTATCACCTAACTAGCCATTGAGTTGGCTTCCGTTTCTCCCAATAGGGGTGGCTGGTTAATTTAAACCTAGATTCTGTGGTCATTAAGTGTGGGCTCCTGGAACTACTAGAATTTCCTGGTATGCTATAAAACAAAAATGATACAAATGAACTTACTTACAAAACAGAAGCAGAATCACAGATATAGAAAACAAATTTATGAATACCAGCTGGTAAGAGGGAGAGGGATAAACTAGAAGATTTGGACTGACATATACACTCTACTATATATAAAACAGAAAATTAATAAGGACCTACTAAGAGCACAGGGAGCTTTACTCAATACTTTGTAATGGCCTATATGGGAAAAGAATCTAAAACAGAGTGGGTATGTATATATAAATGATTCATGTTATATATACATATATATAAATATAACAAAGTAGATATAGGTATATATATACATATATATGTATAACAGAATAACAGAGTAGATATATATGTGTATATATGTGTGTGCGTATATATATATGTGTATGATTCACTTTGCTATACACCTGAAACTAACAAACATAATATTGTAAATTAACTATGCTCCAATAAAAATAAAGAAACCAGGGAGAGAATAAGATGGTGGAGGAGTAGGCGGACATGGAATACATCTTCATGGATATATCAGACATATACCTTCAGACACAGAAGTGCATGCAGAACACCAGCTGAGAGTGGACAGGAGTATCTGGCCAGTGGAAAATATAGAACCACACAAAACTCAGTAAGATGAAGGAACTAGGGGGAAAAACAAGAGTGTTAGTAGGACAAGACCTTCCCTTGGTGGGTGGGAAAACTGAAGCAGGGATCCAATCCCCACATCGGGACAATTGTCTGAGTCAGAGGAGAAACATTTAAGTCTGAGAGTGAAACAGCTGACCTGTGGCAGCCTAAATGGATTGAGAATCAGACAATCCTTGCTGTAGACATATATACCCCGATGCTAGTCTTCTGGAAGGAGCAGCAGCTGAGAGCTGGAGTTTAGGGATTGTGGAGGGCTGCTGTTGTCTGCAGAGAGACAGATCAAGGGGATGTGCGGGAGGAGATCATGGTGGGAAATACCCATGGAGGAAAGCCAGGCAGTCATTGGCCTGACTTTGTAACTGCCGTTTGCCTGGGGGTCACCTTTGGTTTCTCACTTTTGGATATTTGTTTTAATCTCACTTAATGCCATAACAAACCACTTGTGGACTCTTCATTCCTGACCAGAGATCATGCCCTGAGCCTTTGGAATGGGAGCACTGACTCCAAGATGCTAGCCTATCAGAGAACTAACCCTAGGGACTATCAAATAGTGAGAACCCACACAAATCAAATCACTTGAATACAAGGCCCAGCATCACCCAACCACCAGTAGCGCCCTGCCCAGGGTCTAAACAACAAACAAAAATACAAACCCAATCATCAGCAGACAGGATTACCACCTCACTCAGCTTTGCCCATCAGAGGAAAAATATAAAAATTCAGCACAAATCTCACCCTATAAGAAGCTTACACAAACCTTAGGAGGGCAGAAACCAAAAGCAAGAAAGAATTCAACATTCTTCAGGGAAAGAATTCAACTTTCCTTGCAACCTGGGAAAAGGAGACTCCAAACACAATAAGTTAAAAAAAAATAATGAAAAGGCAGAGAAATACTACACAAATGAAGGGACAAACTAGAAACACAGAAGTCCAAATAAATGAAGAGGAAATAGCAAACTACCTAAAAAAGAATTCAGAACAATGATAGTAAAGATGATTAAAAACCTTGAAAACAAAATGGAGAAAATGCAAGAATCAATTAACAAAGACCTAGGAGAATGAAAGAACAAACATAAAGAGACAACACAATTACTGAAATTAAAAATACTCTAGCAGGAGTCAATAGCAGAATATCTGAAGCAGAAGAATAAATCAGTGAGCTGGAAGATAAAATGGTGGAAATAACTTCTGAAGAGCAGAATAAAGTAAAATGATTAAAAAGAACTGAGGATAGTCTCAGAGACCTCTGGGACAATATCAATTAAATGCACCAACATTCAAATTGTAGGGGTCCCAGAAAAAGAGAAAAAGGAAGGATATGGGAAAATTTTTGAAGAGATTATAGTTGAAAATTTCCCCAACATGGAAAAGGAAATAGTCAATCAAGTCCAAGAGCACAAAGAATCCCATACAGGATAAACCCAAGGAGAAACACACCAAGACACATGCTAATCAAACTAACAAAGACTAAACACAAAGAAAGAATATTAAAAGCAGCAAAGGAGAAGCAACAAGTAACATACAATGGAAACCCCATACACTTAATAGCTGATCTTTCAGTAGAAACTCTGCAGGCCAGAAGGGAATGGCAAGATATATTTGAGGTACTGAGAGTGAAAAATTTACAACCAAGATTACTGTACCCAGCAAGGATCTCATTCAACATTGATGGAGAAATAAAAAGCTTTTCAGATAAGCTGAAGTTAAGAGAATTCAGTACCACCAAACCAGCTTTACAACCAATGTGAAGGAGACTTATATAGTCAAGAAATATAAGAGAAGAAAAAAGATCTACAAAACCAACCCCAAACAATTCAGAAAACAGCGATAGGAACATATATATCAATAATTACTTTAAATGTAAATGGATTAAATGCTCCAACCAAAAAACAGACTGGCTGAATGGATAGAAAAATAAGATCCATATATATGCTGTCTACAAGAAACCCACTTCAGACCTAAAGACACATATAGACTGAAAGTGAGAGGATGGAAATAATACATTCTATGTAAATGAGAAGCAAAATAAAGCTGGAGTAGCGATCTTCATATCAGACAAAATAGACCTTAAAATAAAGAAGGCTATAAGAGATAATGATCAAGGGATCAATCCAAGAGAAAGATGTAACAATTGTAAATATCTAGGCACCCAACATAGGAGCACCTCAATACATAAGACAATCACTAACAGACATAGAAAGAGACATTGACAGTAACACAATAATAGTAGGAGACTCTAACACCCCACTCACACCAATGGACAGATCATCAAAACAGAAAGTTAATAAGGAAACACAAGTCTTAAATGATATATTAGATGAGATGGATCTCATAGATATCTTCAGGACAGTCCATCCAAATGCAGAACACACCTTCTCTCAGGTGCACATGGAATATTCTCTAGGATAGCCCACATTTTGGGACACAAATCAAACCTCAGTAAATTTAAGAAAATTGAGATCATATCAAACATCTTCTCTGGCCACAATGCTATGAGACTAGATGTCAATTACAAGGAAAAAACTGTAAGAAGAAACACAAACACATGGAGATTAAACAGCACGTTTCTAAATAACCAACAGGTTACTGAAGAAATTAAATTGGAAATCAAAAAATTTCTAGAAACAAATGACAATGAAAACACAACAACTTAAAATCTATGGGGTGCAGCAAAAGCAGTTTGAAGAAGGAAGTTTATAGAAATACAATCTCATCTCAAGAAACAAAAAAAAAACCGCCAAATAGACAACCTAACTTTATACCTAAAATAACTAGAAAAAGAAGAATGAAAAAAACCCCAAATTAGTAGAAGGACAGAAATCATAAAGACCTGAGCAAAAATAACTGAAAAAAGAAAGAAACAATAGTAAAGATTAATATAAATAAAAGCTGGTTCCTTGAGAAGATAAAAAAAAATTGACAAACCTTTTGCCAGATTTATTAAGGAAAAAAAGAGAAGAATCAAATCAACAAAATTAGAAATGAAATAGGAGAGGTTACAACAGACAATGCAGAAATACAAAGGATTATAAGAGACTATTATAAACAACTATATGGCAATAAAATAGATAACCTGAAAGAAATAAACAGATTCTTAGAGAAGTTCAATCTTCTAAGAGTGAATCAGGAAGAAATAGAAATTATGAGCAACCCAAATACAAGCTCTGAAAGTGAAGCTGTGATAGAAAATCTCCCCAAAAACAAAAGCCTAGGACTAGATGGCTTTACAGGAAAATTCTATCAAACATTTAGAGAAGAGCTAATGCCTATCCTTCTAACCCTTTCAAAATATTGCAGAGGAAGAAACACTTCCAAACCCATTCTACAAGATCACCATCATCCTGATACCAAAACCAGACAAAGACAACACAAAAAGAGAAAACCACAGGCTGATATCACTGATGAACATAGATGTAAAAATCCTCAACAAAATTTTAGCAAACAGAATTCAGCAACACATCAAAACACTCATACACCATGATCAAGTTGGTTTTGTTCCAGGGATGCAAGGATTCTTCAATATACACAAATCAATCAATGTGATATACCATATTAACAAATTGAAAGATAAAAGGCATATGATAATCTCAATAGATGCAGGAAAAGGCTTTGACAAAATTCAGCACCCATTTATGATTAAAATTCTTCAAAAAATGGGCATAGAAAGATCCTACCTCAACATAGTAAAGGACATATAAGATAAGCCTAGAACAAACATTATTCTCAGTGGTGAAAAACTGAAAGCATTCCCCCTAAGTTCAGAAACAAGACAAGGGTGTCCACTTCATCACTATTATTCAACATAGTTCTGGATGTCCTAGCTACGGCAATTCAGAAAAGAAAAAGAAATAAAAGGAATCCAGATCAGAAAAGAAGAACTAAAGCTCTCACTGTTTGCAGATGACATGATACTGCATGTGGAAAACCCTAAAGACAGTATCAGAAAATTACTAAAGCTAATCAGTGAATTCACCAAAATTGCAGAATACAAAATAAGTACACAGAAATCACTTGCATTTTTATATACTAATAATGAAAAATCAGAAAAAGAAATTAAGGAATCAATCTCATTCACCATTACAACAAAAAGAATTAAATATCTAGGAATAAACTTACCTAAGGAGACAAAATAACTGTACACAGAAAATTATAAGACACTAATGAAAGAAATCAAAGACAAACAGATGGAGAGATATTCCATGTTCTTGGGTAGGAAGAATCAATATTGTAAAAATGACTATACTACCAAATGCAATCTACAGGTTCAATGTGATCCCTATCAAATCACCAATGGCATTTTTCACAGAACTAGAACAAAACATTTCACAATTCATATGGAAACTCAAAAGACCCTGAATAACCAAAGCAGTCTTGAGGAAGAAGAATGGAGCTGAAGGAACCAAGCTTCTTGACTTCAGATTACACTACAAAGCTACTGCCATCAAGACAGTATGATACTGGCACAAAAACAGAAATAGAGACCAATGGAACAGATAGAAAGCCCAGAAATAAACCCATGCACCTATGGGTACCTTATTTTTGACAAAGGAGGCAAGAATATACAATGGGGGCAAAGACACCTTCTTCAATATATGGTTCTGGGAAAACTGGACAGCTACATGTAAAAGAATGAAATTAGAACACTTCCTAACACCATACACAAAGATAAACTTAAAATGGATTAAAGACCTAAATGTAAGACCAGAAACTATAGAACCCTTAGAGGAAAACATAAGCAGAACAGTCGATGACATAAATCAAAGCAAGATCCTCTATGACCCACCTCCTAGAGTAGTGGAAATAAAAACAAAAGTAAACAAGTGACACTTGATTAAACTTAAAAGCTTTTGCACAACAAAGTAAACTATAAGCAAGTTTAAAAGACAACCCTCAGAATGGAAGAAAATATTAGGATATGAAACAACTGACAAAGGATTACTTTCCAAAATATACAAGCAGCTCATACAACTCAATACTAGAAAAACAAACAACCCAATCAAAAAGTGGGGAAAAGACCTAAACAGGCATTTCTCCAAAGAAGACATACAGATGGCTAACAAGCACATGAAAAGATGCTCAACATCACTCATTATGACAGAAATGCAAATCAAAACTACAACGAGATATCGCCTCACACCAGTTAGAGTGGCCACATTCAAAAAGTCTACAAACAATAAATTCTGGAGAGGGTGTGGAAAAAGGGAATGCTCTTGCACTGTTGGTGGGAATGCAAACTGATAAAGTCCCTATGGAAGGCGGTATGGAGATTCCTTAAAAAACCAGAAATAAAACCACCATATGACCTAACAATCCCACTCCTAGGCATATACCCTGAGGAAACCAAATTGAAAAAGGCACATCTAGCCCATCATGAGAAACGCTGGGCTGGAAGAAGGACAAGCTGGAATCAAGATTGCTGGGAGAAATATCAATAACATCAGATATGCAGATGACACCACCCTTATGGCAGAAAGTGAAGAAAAACTAAAAAGCCTCTTGATGAAAGTGAAAATGGAGAGTGAAAAAGTTGGCTTAAAGCTCAACATTCAGAAAATGAAGATCATGGCATCTGGTCCCATCACTTCATGGGAAATAAATGGGGAAGCAGTGGAAACAGTGTCAGGCTTTATTTTTTTGGGCTCCAAAATCACTGCAGATGGTGACTGCAGCCATGAAATTAAAAGACACTCCTTGGAAGAAAAGTTATGACCAACCTAGATGGCATATTGAAAAGCAGAGACATTACTTTGCCAACAAATGTCCATCTAGTCAAGACTATGGTTTTTCCAGTGGTCATGTATGGATGTGAGAGTTGGACTGTGAAGAAAGCTGAGCGCNACTCAGTGTATATGTGGTATAAGCAGGAATTCCAGAAAGATATATGTTTAATAAGAACTACAAGCTTCCTTATCTGACTTTTTGAAGATTCTCTGCACTATCGAAGGCCTGAATCCTACTGGGTCTGTAAGAGAAATCTTAAAAGATGAAGAAGAGGCTAGGCCATTCGTGGCGATCCAGAGTCACTGGAAATGAGCCCCTGGAACAATCTTAGGTCAAGAAGAGCTATTTCTTGGGACTTCCCCAGTGGTCCAGTGATTAAGACCCCACCTTCAATGCAAGGAATGTGGGTTCAACCCCTTGTCGGGGAACTAAGATCCCATGTGCAAGGTGCAACCAAAAGTTTTTTTTTAAATAATAAGCAAAACTTATTTTAAAAATAACAGCTATTTTTCTATTAACACTTAAACATTCACTAAGTGTCCAAGTCGGTAATCCACCATGAGACAAAATCATGAACCACTAATACACACCAAATTTAAAAGTCAAATAACATGCATTCTTGACCAGCTTATATTGTGTACAATTACAGGGCAGAAAAGAATAGAAGGGTTTTGTTTTCAGAATTCTCTCCTATAAATGTCTAGCGAGTTGACTTTTCTATATCATCTATTTCTGTAGGTACCTACAAACATAAACATGTCCGAAAGAAAAGTGACCAAAAAATGAGGCTGGTGTGAGAAGAAATTGCTGAGTATGGAGGTCGTCAGATCTCTGTGATACACACTCTTTGCAGCCACAGTCGGCACAGGGCCTCCATTGGCAGCTGTTATTTGTGCTGTAGTGATTGCTGGGCAGCAAGGACCTCCAAGCAGCCAGCAATGACTGGGATGAAGGAGTGAGCGGAAGGGAGACGGGCTGCAAAGCACAACCCAGAGGAAGGAGCACATTTCTGCACAAATAACAACGCAGTATCGACTGCTGCAAGTCATGCATCCAAATGAAACAAGCTTTCCAAAACAAATGACTCATCGGAAGGAGTTAAGGTCATTGCTGGAGATTACCCAAGGTTTATTTGGAATGACACAGCACTGAAAACAGAATCATTACAGATGACTTGTGGATACAGCATACATCACCTATATCTTATTTTCGGACGATCGGTGAAGATGTGTCGCATAAATAGAAAGGGGTGGAAATTAGGAGCTTTTGGAAATAGTGTTCTTTGGGGGTTGATTTCAATGCCCCATTAGCTGGCCAATCTCAAAAAGGCAGAAATTAAGACAATCGAGCTGCTCATCCCAACTCACCTATCTCCAGCTACAGTGGCCATTCAGAGCATCAGACTGCTTTCTCCAAAGGGGAGGCACCTCTGACGGGCTATGAGTCATTGCATCCTGAAAAATGCACATTCCCAACACAGATACTGTCGACTCCTTTGGCAATGGGATGGCTGATTTTTGCCCAGAGGCAAAACTGCAACTGTAATGCCAGACAGAATAAGAGCAGNCTCCAAAGGGGAGGCACCTCTGACGGGCTATGAGTCATTGCATCCTGAAAAATGCACATTCCCAACACAGATACTGTCGACTCCTTTGGCAATGGGATGGCTGATTTTTGCCCAGAGGCAAAACTGCAACTGTAATGCCAGACAGAATAAGAGCAGTGCATGGATCAATGACGCTTAAGAGACTAAGAGCTACGATGGAAAGGAGAGTGCAACTATGTATATGTAGCCTTGTGCATACACATAGATTCAGGAGTGATGGGAACTAGCTCATGTGACCGTGTGTCCATATATATCTACAGAGAGGGAGGTGTGTTGGAAAAGAACAGTGACAACTTTTGCAGCAGTTTCGTTTTAAACACAGTAAACATGAAAGGGAGAGCACGTGCTCACACCTGCGTAGGGGAATACGATAATCTCACGTTACAGGGTAATTCATCATGTCTTCAGCAGGGCAGCCACTCAATACCACATACTTGGTGCAGAGAAATTAAGGTTCTGGTCTGGAGGAAGCTATTTTAGAATTGGTAGGAGGGGGTCGAGTACACGAGTCTCCACAGCTCGGACAAAGCACAAACAAATCCGGTAGCAAGAACATGGGAACCAGTGAGGACTTTTCCCTTAATTTACTTTTCGCTTTCTCTGACATTTGTTTGCACACATGCTCCACTGAGACTGACTTCCAAGCTTTGTCTGGTATCGGTCTGTCAATCGTTAAGAGTGTCACAGCAAAAGTGAACTCTTCAGGTTTCCACAAAGGTTTAAAAACCCAGTAATCAGGCTCTTTCTACAATATATTTGGCCCTAATCCAGGCGCCGGGTGAAGTTCTCTGGAAAGAGGCCTTTGTAGGTGGCGAGGTCTCTGAACTGAAGCCAGTCTGACTCCTTCACTCCTACCAGCCAGCCTGCATCCTGTAAGAAAAAGACAAGGCTTTTAGATCCAACTATAGGAATTCCCTTACATGTGAACCTTCAGTTTGCAGACTTTTAAAGATGAGAACGTGTGTTCCATCAACGCCAGGCGTGAGTAAAACTGCAGCTTGCCTTCTGTCTCCAGCTGCTGATGATCCTGCTGCTCTACCATCTCCCACCTCCTCTCTCTCCTATAGTCAATAACTCTCTATGCTTGTTCACTCGATGCCAGCGCCACTATGCTAGCTGTTGTACTGTACTTACTGTACTTTTCAAGGTATCATGCTGTAAGATTTTAAATATTTTCTTTATATTTTGTTTTTTTTTAATGTATTATTTGTGTGAAAAGTATTATGAATTTATTACACTACAGTACTATACAGCCAATTATGTTAGTCGGGCACCTAGGTTAACTTTGTTGGACTCACAAACAACTTGGATTTAATAATGTGCTCTTGGAATGGAACTTGTTTATAGGTAGGGGACTTCTTGTACTGGGAAAACCTACATTTCCAATGATTAATAAAATAATGGGTTTATCGAGTATTGTGGTTCTGTACAAGGATATCACAGTACCTGTAAACTTGTGTGCTGAGCTCAGGGATAAAGCTTGTCCCTAGTAAGTTGTCAGTTTAAGAAAAATAGAATAAAATTTGAAATTATTTATTTTATATATATAGTTAATTGAAGGTTAATGTTGCAGATGGTGACTGCAGTCATGAAATTAAAAGACGCTTGCTCCTTGGAAAGAAAAGCTATGACAGACCTAAACAGCATATTAAAAAGCAGAGACAATACTTTGCCAACAAAGATCCATGTAGTAAAAGTTATGGTTTTTCCAGTAGTCATGTATGGATGTGAGAGTTGGACCATAAAAGAAGGTTGAGCACTGAAGAATTGATGCTTTTGAACTGTGGTGTTGGAGAGTCCCTAGAACTGCAAGGATATCAAACCAATCAATCCTAACGGCAATCAATCCTGAATACTTATTGGAGGGACTGATGCTGAAGTGATGCTCCAATACTTTGGCCACCTGATGCAAAGAGCCAACTCACTGGAAAAGACTCTAGTGCTGGGAAAGACTGAAGACAGGAGGAGAAAGGGACGACAGAGGACGAGATGGCTGGATGACATCATTGACTCAGTGGACATGAGTTTGAGCAAGCTGTGGGAGATGGTGAAGGACAGGGAAGCCTGGCGTGTTTGCAGTCCACGGGGTCGCAAAGAGCTGGACACGACTGAGAGACTGAATAACAACAAATGTTAACAATATAATTTTGTACAAACTGTAGCTCATTGATGCTAACTGGATTATAACAAATTCTTAAGGAAGAGGAAAGAATTTATTTATACCCAGTGCAAAGAGTGGGACACCGTGTGAAAATATCACACACAGGACCATTTCCTGTCCTGTGGGTCACAGTGAAAGAAAGGCTCAGAGACCCCTGGGTTGGAATATAGTGCTGAGAAGACCATGAGAGGTCTTCTACTTCAACCTCAACCACTTGCTTATAAGAAAGAACTCTGTCTGCGCACTCACACATGTACCTGAAATAAACCACCATATACAAGACTTAATCAGACACTAACAGCTTGATATCTGTTTCCTGGTATCAATGTTGTGTTTGTTGTCACTGTTGTTTTTTGAGTTTATATAAACGACAGAGCAGTTTGATGTCATGACATTTGTGCTGGAAAGAGTCATAGTCTTTGTAAATTATTCCTTATAAACATTTGTCATCGTATAGGTGTGCCCCCACAAAAATGAAGACAGTTAGCCACAGACAATTTAAAGAACCCGTCTGTGCATGGCCACAGGGTATGGTAGTTAAAATGTGAAACTGAGAAACGGAGGCTGACATCTGCCCTCGGCCTTCCGGAGACAAGCAGAGTTGGGGAAAGCTTTCTGAAGGAACAATTTCAAACATACAGATCATAGGATGTGAAACCAGTGGGAAATGACTGTCTTTATTATGTTAACCAATACAGGGAAAAGATCCCACTTAAAATGAAGGATAGCCAGATTTCATCAGAACCAATCCCCAGTATAGTTCAAGTACATCAGATAAAATGAGGTCTCATAAAATTAAATAAAGGAGCTGAATACATTTCCTTTGATATAATCTAAGGCCATAAATAGATGCTGCTATACAGACAAGAAATATAAGCATTTAGACAGGCCAATTTTTGATGACAGAAAAAAAAGTAACGGAGAAAAAATGATTTGATAAAATAACTGATAATAACCTAGCTGATGAGGAAAAGTGTCCTCTGTAAAATTATGATGTTATATATGTGAAGGACAAAGTTATACTTAGAGTAAAAGATGATAACTAAATATTTTCTAAACCTCTGGTAAACATACAAAAGGTCATATTTTCCCCTCAAGTGTCTACATTTGACTTTATTTACAGTGAGTGAAAAATCCGATGAAGCTAAGTGGGGTCACGGGTTTTAAAATAGTTTCAATAAAGGCAAACATAAAGGGCTGGCATAAACCCATAATCAAGATATATTCCAGCTCATAGATTTTGAAATGCAACTTATGAAGTGAAGCATCATAGTCAATATCAATCTTTAGCTGAGAAAAATATAGAAAAGTAAATTTTAAATGCTTAAAATATGTGGTAGACTGAAGATTTCCAGTTTTGGCTGTGGCAAAATAGCTGGTATCCAACAAACACTACTGCATAGAACACAACTATATTTATAGTTGTAGATACATGTGCATACATAAATGGAACAGTTTTTATATAAAAATGACTGCTACAAAATATAAGTTTATATATTAGAGGGCTTCCCTGGAGGCTCAGATGGTAAAGAATCTGCCTGTAATGCAGGAGACCTGGGTTGATCCCTGGGTTGAGAAGGTCCCCCGGAGGAGGGCATAGCAACCCTCTCCAGTATTCTTGCCTGGAGAATTCTATGGACAGAGGAGCCTGGCGGGCTGCAGTCCATAGGTTTGCAGAGAGTTGGACATGAGTCAAGTGACTCAGCACGTATATATATCAAGTATGTGAAGGCACTGAAAATGAACAAAAGCAGGCAGGTGTTGAAAGTGAACATGTTAGTTGCTCAGTCATGTCTGATTCTTTGCAACCCCATGGACTGCAGCCCACCTGGCTCCTCTGTCCATGGAATTCTCCAGGCAAGAATATTGGAGTGGGTTGCCATGCCCTTCTCCAGGCAATCTTGCCGACCCAGGGACAGAACTTGGGTCTCCTACATTGCAGGCAGATTCTTTACCATTTCTGAGCCACCAGTGCAGAAATTGGGGAATATTTAACCCCTGAAACCAAACTGGGTTAGAGCTGTTAACAAGGTCTTTCCTGAGGGTTAACCTCAGTCTGTGATGCAGGGCATTCAGAGGATAGAGTTTATGGCTGCCAGAGGAGCTGTACTTTTATGGAGAATATCTTGAAAGAGAGGAGTACAGAGAGGTAACCTCAAATATACAGAAAACTTCTTTCCTGGAATCCTGAGCTGCAACCCAAACTGTAAATGCATAAGAGCTTCTTTAGGAGCCTGGGGGAAAGGAAGGGCAGGAAGGCAACAACAGCTAAGCAAAAATGTCAGCACTGGCAGTACAGAGGAGGCAGAATTTTAAGTTCAGATCCCACAAAGCTAGTGGGCTTGATAATCCTTCAGGATTTCTATTGAAATCCCAAAGGAGAATGTCTAAGAGGTAGAGACAAATCTCAGGACTAAGAACTTAGCCTGAGAGTAAAAAAACTAAAACGAACTTCCATGAATTCAAGGTATTTATCTACTCATTTAAATGCCTGTTAAAAGAAAACGAAACAATTTTCAGAGGTAGAAGACAGAATTGAGACTCTACAATGCAACATCCACTGCGTCCAGTATCATTTTTTTTTTAACTACAGGAAAATATGACCCAAAGATAGAAAGCAACAGAAATGTGTCCTGAGATGACCCAGCTTTTGGAATTCACAGTAAGAACTATAAAGTAAGTAAGTAAAGTCGCTCAGTCGTGTCCAACTCTTTGTGACCCCATGGACTATATCCTACCAGGCTCCTCTGTCCATGGAATTTTCCAGGCAAGAGTANGACACGACTGAGCGACTGTACTGAACTGAACCGAATCCATTGTTCACTGAAGCACTATTTACAATAGTTGGAACATGGAAGCAACCTAGATGTCCATCGACAGATGACTGGATAAAGAAGTTGTGGTACATATACACAATGGGCGTGTCCGACTCTTCGTGACCCCATGGACTATATCCTACCAGGCTCCTCTGTCCATGGAATTTTCCAGGCAAGAGTACTGGAGTGGGTTGCCATTTCCTTCTCCAGGGGATCTTCCCAACACAGGGATTGAACCTGGGTCTCCCGCACTGCAGGCAGACGCTTTACCCTCTGAGCCACCAGGGAAGCCCCAGTGGGATATTACTCAGCCATAAAAAGGAACACATTTGAGTCAGTTCTAATGAGGTGGATGAACCTAGAACCTATTATATAGAGTAAAGTAAGTTAAAAAGAGAAAGATAAATATAGTATTCTAACACATATACATGGAATCTAGAAAAATGGTACTGAAGAACTAATGTACAGGGCAACAGTGGAGAAAGAGACATAAAGAATAGACCTATGGACATGGGGAGAGGGGAAGAAAGGGTGAGATATATGGAAAGAGTAACATGGAAACTTACATTACCATATGTAAAATAGATAGCCAATGGGAATTTGCTGTATGTCTCAGGGAACTCAAACAGGGACTCTGTATCCACCTAGAGGGGTGGGATGGTGAGGGAGATGGAAGGGAGGTTCAAAGGGGAGAGGATACATGTATACCTATGGCTGATTCATGTTGAGGTTTGACAGAAAACAACAAAATTCTGTAAAGCAATTATTCTTCAATAAAAATAAATTAAAAAATAAAGAAATAAAACAAAAGACCTGGTAATGACAATCTGTGGCCCCAAGGTCAAAATGTGGCTTGTTACCTACCAATAAAATTGCATAGAAACACAGCCACATCTATTTACTACTTGTTGTCTGTGGCTGCTTCATGTTACAATGGCAGAGTTAAGTAGTGGCCAAAAAAAAAAAAAAAAATGTTGTACAAGGTAAAATATTTACTGTCTTACCTTTGAAGAAAAAAGATGCCTCTGCCAGGAAGGAAGATATTCAAAGGATTAGCAATATGGGGATTTTGAAGTGATGCTGTGTGCAGCCTGCTTGACTACACTAAAAACACCACCACAGCTTATCCTTCACTTCACAGGGGATATTTTGACATGTTTTAGAGCCTGAGACCTAGAAATTTTGATATGGTAGGCCTGTGACTTTTCACGGGAATTGTCTATCACCTGCTGATATATATGTGTCTTCCTAAGTCTTACTAAAAGAATATGACTCAACCAGATGTAATTAGCATAATGCAATCAAAAAAAAAAAAAAAAAATGTTGTACAAGGTAAAATATTTACTGTCTTACCTTTGAAGAAAAAAGATGCCTCTGCCAGGAAGGAAGATATTCAAAGGATTAGCAATATGGGGATTTTGAAGTGATGCTGTGTGCAGCCTGCTTGACTACACTAAAAACACCACCACAGCTTATCCTTCACTTCACAGGGGATATTTTGACATGTTTTAGAGCCTGAGACCTAGAAATTTTGATATGGTAGGCCTGTGACTTTTCACGGGAATTGTCTATCACCTGCTGATATATATGTGTCTTCCTAAGTCTTACTAAAAGAATATGACTCAACCAGATGTAATTAGCATAATGCAATCACATGAAATACTAGCATGATGTTCTCTGGGGTACAAGAATGTGTCTGCAGACTCTATGAGGACAGAGATGAGGAGAATATAAACAACCCTGAGATAAGACAGAGAGGGAGATTCTGCACCTGCTTGGTAAAGGTCACCTTCTTCTGATTGTCTTCACATAAAGTAGGATGAAGAAAAAAATATTCATCAGCTCGACAGGTACATAAATGCATACCAGGTGCAAGGGGCACCAATGATTTGTGTCAGTAAAGATCCCATATTTGCAATGGGATCTGTGATTGACGTCACTCTCTGATTAAGTTTATGATGAGCTACTGTCCAAAATCCATTAGGTCCCTGTATTAGCCGAAGAGTTGAGTTATTCAACTCCAATATAATAAGAGCTAACACCCCTGCATCTTTCAGGTATTTACTCCTGGTACTAATCTTTGGAATTCCTCTAGAAATGCATATATTTATTTATTATTATTTATTCTGGAAGAAGTAGCTATCTTTCCTCTTTTCTGTGAAAGCTTTTATTACTGCTATATCCATCAGAGCCTAAACTCTACACTTTTTGAAATTTTAGGTAGACTGAGCCTATAGTTTAAAGGTACCTTAAACAGCAAAATTTGAACAAAGGTCTTTCAAGTGCTTTTCTTCGTAAATCTATTTAGAATCAAGCTTAAAAATCACCACCAGCAAATCATTTTTGTAGCCTATATGACAACTGGACTTTCTTCTATTTAATTTTTCAGCACGGCTTTATTATAAAATATAGGTTGCAAAAATAATAAGCTATTTGTATTGTAAGCTGAACAGAATGAGAATCACAGAGTAGATTTGCAGCAATCTCTTCTGAGGATAGCAAGAAAAATAGACATTTCAACTTTGCCTTTAGATTCGCAATCAGGTTGATGGAAACAAATAGCCCCAGGTCATTCACCTTAAAACCTAAATAAAGAAACAAATAATCAGTCAACCAGAGGTGTAGAATTGGTATAGAATTTAAAGACTCAAGAGACAGTTTTCTATGCCATGTTAACCTGGGGTATCCTCTAATGCACAATAACGAAATCTCCTTTATGTACGGTTGGGAAGGTCCCCTGGAGGAGGAAATGGCAACCCACTCCAGTATTTTTGCCTAGAGGCTCCCACAAACAGAGGAGCCTGGCCAGTACAGTCCATGGGGTCGCAAAATGTCAGACACCACTGAGTGACTAATACTATAACAGCCCCCAAAACACACACACACACATTGATGGTTGTGAAGTGTGTTTTCCAAAGTAAAAGAAACTCAGAGGCTTCCCCGGTGGTCCAGTGGTTAAGAATCCACCTTTCAGTGCCAGAGACACCAGCTAGATCGCTGGTCTGTTAGGATCCTGCATGCCTCGGAACAACTAAGTCTGTGCACTGCAACTACTAAGCCCATGTGCTGCAACTACCGCAGCTAGTGTGCCCTGCGAGCCTGTGCTCCACAAGAGAAGCCTCCGCAATGAGGAGCCCGTGCCTGCGAGGAAGCATAGTCCCTGCTCACTGCAACTAGAGAAAGCCTGCATGCAGCAATGAAGAACCAGCACAGCAAAAATAAATAAATAAATGTGTCTTAATAAAAAAGAGACTCATAAAGGTCTCTCAGGTCCATAGGACTCATTGTAAGATGGACTACTTGCAAGACTCCAAATATACCTGATTTCCACAATTCCCCACTCTGGCTGATGGATGAAAGTGGGCATGGTGAGTCCTGGAGATTACTATCAAGTGAGAGCCAACTTCTGATAATGTCTCCTGGAGACACCACATTCTACATTCGGGTGTCCGATCGTGACCCATTTGCCAGTATTAACCCACTGAGTCATGAATTCTTGAACGAAGCCTGGAGAAATAGAAAGTTCTGAAGCACCAGGTCCAGGCTGCTCTCTCTTTCCTCCTTCAATTTTTATACTCACATTCTTTCTACTTTGTCAAAACATATTGTCCTGTTGGTCTGTGTGGATTCTTGGAGGATCGGTGCAGGAATTCCAGTTTGTATAGCTGCCATTTTCCCTGAACTTCTGGAAATCCTCCAACATACTCTTAAAACTCAGTCTTTCTGAAAGAAAATACTTCCTTGGTTAAAAAAAAAAAGTTATTTCCTAAAGCGTAAAATAATGTTCATAGTCCTTCTCCTGGCATGCTGTATTCTCCATGGCTTTTTAAAGAAATTTTGACTTCATCCAAGGAGGTCTACTAGAAAAAAGGCCAGTCCAATTTTGTTCTGGAGTAACCTAGGTATTGCAATTTTTTAGCCTAATCAAATCTGTGGTCAACTTTCACTTCACTTATTTAGTCCCTAGCCTTTTGTATAGTTCAGTTAAGTTTCCACTTTTTCGATCAGATCTTCTCTTAGTATCTGGTACAGAATAGTCTAAGTTTTCTTATGCATTTAATCTAGCCATCATCAATTTATATGCACATGCAATATGATATGTTTCTCTGTAATTCTCCATATATGTATATTTATCTTTCCATTTACACACACACACATAGAATATAAACATGAATGTGTATCTAGTATCTAATTATTAGCATGTGCTAGTTTATTTATTTTTTACCCAGGCTGTCTGACTCTAGAGCCTCTGCTTTAAATCATTTTGCATACTGCCTATCATGTGATGATCTCACTGCTCTCTCCCATGCCAATGGCAAACTTAATTTTTTAGCCTAATCAAATCTGTGGTCAACTTTCACTTCACTTATTTAGTCCCTAGCCTTTTGTATAGTTCAGTTAAGTTTCCACTTTTTCGATCAGATCTTCTCTTAGTATCTGGTACAGAATAGTCTAAGTTTTCTTATTCATTTAATCTAGCCATCATCAATTTATATGCACATGCAATATGATATGTTTCTCTGTAATTCTCCATATATGTATATTTATCTTTCCATTTACACACACACACATAGAATATAAACATGAATGTGTATCTAGTATCTAATTATTAGCATATGCTAGTTTATTTATTTTTTACCCAGGCTGTCTGACTCTAGAGCCTCTGCTTTAAATCATTTTGCATACTGCCTATCATGTGATGATCTCACTGCTCTCTCCCATGCCAATGGCAAACTTCAATAAATAAAAATGGCTCCCTTTCCTGTAAAGCTTTGGCATTATATCAACTTCCTTTGCTATACAGCACTCCAGAAAATCCTTTAAAATTAATAATAGCACTCATGGTAAAGCCTATCTCCTATCCCTGATTGCTAAACTTTAAGCTTAGTAAGGACAGGGCACATTTCTTAGATCTGTTTTTATCCTTGTGCTTAGAATAACACATGCACACAAGAAGTGCTTCATTTAAGTTTGTTATCAGGATGTCGATAATAGTTTAAATTTGTTCAAAGCTAAAAGTTATTTTACAGTTCCATCAAAATTCTTCTGCCAAATTATTCTCCAGTTTCCTTTTTCTGAATAAGTTTTAGCTCTTATAAAATCCACAGTGATGTGCTATAAACTGACAGCTTTGTTTCTTCATATCTGTCTTTTCTATCACAATATCCCAAAGTGGAAATCACAAGTTTCTGTTTGTTAATTAGCTCCTTGTCCTAGAATCGTAACACATTGTTTGATTTCTGTTAAAAGGCCAATGTTTTCAGAGTTGATTGTTGCATTAAATGAATCATTAGCCTCTTTGAAAGTTGAGAAATGTATTTTACAACTAATATCTATTGTTAGAAAAATGTGAGCTATTTGACCTTCCTAGTCATTTTGTGAGTGTTTTTTCTTTTTCTTTTTTTTTTTAAAGAGGTTAATGTTACAAAAGTCAAGTCATGTAAATTTTTTAATAAAAGGATTTGAGGACAAGATTTATTGTTCTGTAACTGGTTATTACTCTGCCTTTTTCAGTGAATGATACATGAGTAGTTTCTACCATTTTGAGACAGATAAAAGCTGTTTTGGATCTTAGCAAAAAGAAAAAATGTTGTCTCTTTAGGGAGCAGATAACACAAAAATATTTATATAATTTCAATAACACATCCGATGTTCGTAACAGTTGTTAGTTATCTAGTTTGAAAACATTTAAAATTTTATTTAGCACTTTTCTTGTCTTACATTATTTATATTTTGGCCAAGACAGAAAAAACGTGCAAACTGTATTTATGAAATACATACAAAAATATATTGTTTTTTCCAATTTATTAAATTGAAGCTGAAAGTAGCCATGCAAGATATCCATTTCCTTAATTCAGGATGTATAGATATCACTTAGGATTTTAAATGTTACTAAATTATATGGCATGGGGGGGTCAGGAGACAAGTTACTAGAATATATTGTTGTGAATAATCTTTATGACAGCGTTAATTATCTGAGCTTTCAAATAATAGAATAAGGTATAAGATCCATTTGTTGAAATTTAAACCACAAAGGCTGTAGCATTTGGAATTTTGTTCCCCTCACTAAGTTTTTCTGAATCTACTCTAGTGAGGAAATATATCACTGTAGGGAGTAAAATATGTGCATTGTTTTCAGGCCCTATGAACTCCTGTGAAAAAACACAATGACATTCTATCCATTAAAAAATCTATCCTAAAGCAAAAAGGTCTCTATTCTATAGAAGTGGGAGAAACCCCCAAAGTTATGGAACTCAACAAGCATTATGCTGCTGCTTTTAAAAATATGCTTCATGACAGAGAAAACTCACCATATCCTGAGAGAGAACACTCTTCTTTAGTAACTGATGAAACCAACATCTGCTTCCAATTTTCTTTTACCTTCCTCTCCTAAAGCATCAAAGAAGTTTACTCTATCTTTGACATAAATAACCCTTGGTGAATGTGTTATGTCTTTTATTAGCCTTAATTTTTTAAGATTAAATAATTATAGTCCATTTATTTTTATTTTTATTTTTTTAGAGCTTCCATTTTACTTTATTTTACTTTACAGTACTCTATTGGTTTTGTCATACATTGACATGAATCTGCCACGGGGAGTTCGTGTACTCCCTTCATTTATTTTTGCTACAGGTTTAGGGTATTCTAGTTGCTTTAATCTGGCTAATTGCTAGTATCTTTATTAGTTCTTAATATTTTATTGGCTTTGGTGTTCAGATTGAATAGAGCACTGTAGATGTGGTTTGACTAATCAGAATAAAGCTGGTGCCTCTTATTTGTTTAGACATTTTGTTTTTTAATTAACTTAGCATAAGTAATATGCCACATGGACCGCAGCCTTGTCTAACTCAATGAAACTATGAACCATGCCATGTAGGGCCACCCAAGACGGACGGATCATGGTGGGGAGTTCTGACAAAATGTGGTCCACTGGAAAAGGAAATGGCAAACCACTTCAATATTCTTGCCTTGAGAACCAAATGAACAGTCTGAAAAGGCAAAAAAGATAGGACACTGAAAGATGAACTCCCGAGGTCAGTAGGTGCTCAATATGCTGCTGCAGATCAGTGGAGAAACAACTCCAGAAATAATGAAGAGACAGAGCCAAAGTAAAAACCACATCCAGTTGTGGATGTGACTGATGATGGAAGCAAGGTCTGATGCTGTAAAGAGCAATATTGCATAGGAACCTGGAATGTTAGGTCCATAAATCAAGGCAAACTGGAAGTTCTCAAACAGGAGATGGCAAGAGTGAATGTTGACATTTTAGGAATCAGAGAAGTAAAATGGACTGGAATGGGTGAATTTAACTCAGATGACCATCATATCAACCACTGTGGGCAAGAGTCCATTAGAAGAAATTGAGTAGCCATCAGAGTCAACAGAAGAATCCAAAATGCAGTACTTGGATGCAATCTTAAAAATGACAGACTAATCTCTGTTCATTTCCAAGGCAAACCATTCAATATCACAGTAATCCAAGTCTATGCCCCAACCAGTAATGCTGAAGAAGCTGAAGTTGAATGGTTCTATGAAGACCTACAAGACCTTTTAGAGCTAACACCCGAAAAAGATGTCCTTTTCATTATAGAGGACTGGAATGCAAAAGTAGGAAATCAAGAAACACCTGGAGTAATAGGCAAATTTGGCCTTTGAGTACAGAATGAAGCAGGGCAAAGGCTAAGAGAGTTTTCCTAAGAGAATGCACTGGTCATAGCCAACACCCTCTTCCAACAACACAAGAGATGACTCTACACATGGACATCACCAGATGGTCAACACTGAAATCAGATTGATTAAGATGGAGAAGCTCTATACAGTCAGAAAAACAAGACTGGGAGCAGACTGTGGCTCAGATCATGAATTCCTTATTGCCAAATTCATACTTAAATTGAAGAAAGTGGGGAAAACCACTAGACCATTCAGATATGACCTAAATCAAATCCCTTACGATTATACAGTGGAAGTGAGAAATAGGTTTAAGGGACTTGATCTGATAGACAGAGTGCCTGATGGACTATGGACAGAGGTTTGTGACATTGTACAGGAGACAGGGATCAAGACCATCCCCAAGAAAAAGAAATGCAAAAAAGCAAAATGGCTCTCTATGTAGGACTTACAAATAGCTGTGTAAAAAAAAGAAGTGAAAAGCAAAGGAGAAAAGGAAAGATATAAGGAGAGAGAAGAAAGCCTTCCTCAGTGATCAGTGCAAAGAAATAGAGGAAAACAACAGAATTGGAAAGACTGGAGATCTCTTCAAGAAAATTAGAGATACCAAGGGGACTTTTCATGCAAAATGGGCTCAATAAAGGATAGAAATGGTATGGACCTAGCAGAAGCAGAAGATATTAAGAGGTAGAAAGAATATACAGAAAAACTATACAAAAAAAGATCTTCATGACCCAGATAACCACGATGGTGTGATCATTAACATAGAGGCAGACATCCTGGAATGTGAAGTCAAGCTGGCCTTAAGAAGCATCACTACGAACAAAGCTAGTGGAAGTGACGGAATTCCCATAGAGCTGTTTTAGATCCTGAAAGATGATGCTGTGAAAGTGCTGCACTCAATATGCCAGTAAATTTGGAAAACTCAGCAGTGGCCACAGGACTGGAAAGATCAGTTTTCATTCCAATCTCAAAGGAAGGCAATGACAAAGAATGCTCAAACTACTGCACATTTGTTCTCTTCTCACATGCTAGTAAAGTAATGCTCAAAATTCTCCAAGCCAGGCTTCAAAAATACGTGAGTTTCCAGATGTTCAAGCTGGTTTTAGAAAAGGCAGAGAAACCAGAGATCAAATTGCCAACATCCACTGGATCACTGAGGAAAGCAAGAGTTCCAGAAAAACATGTATTTCTGCTTTATTGACTATACTAAAGCCTTTGACTGTGTGGATCACATTAAACTGTGGAAAATTCTGAAAGAGATGGGAATACCAGACCACCTGACCTGCCTCTTGAGAAACCTATATGCCGGTCAGGAAGCAACAGTTAGAACTGGACATGGAACAACAGACTGGTTCCAAATAGGAAAAGGAGTACGTCAAGGCTGTATATTGTCACCCTGCTTATTTAACTTATATGCAGAGTACATCATGAGAAACGCTGGACTGGAAGAAACACAAGCTGGAATCAAGATTGCCGGGAGAAATATCAATAACCTCAGATATGCAGATGACACCACCCTTATGGCAGAAAGTGAAGAGGAACTAAAAAGCCTCTTGATGAAAGTGAAAGAGGAGAGTGAAAAAGTTGGCTTAAAGCTCAACATTCAGAAAACGAAGATCATGGCATCTGGTCCCATCACTTCATGGGAAATAGATGGGGAAACAGTGGAAACAGTGTCAGACTTTATTTTGGGGGGCTCCAAAATCACTGCAGATGGTGACTGCAGCCATGAAATTAAAAGACGCTTACTCCTTGGAAGGAAAGTTATGACCAACCTAGATAGCATATTCAAAAGCAGAGACATTACTTTGCCAACAAAGGTCCGTCTAGTCAAGGCTATGGTTTTTCCAATAGTCATATACAGATGTGAGGATTGGACTATGAAGAAAGCTGAGTGCTGAAGAATTGATGCTTTTGAACTGTGGTGTTGGAGAAGACTCTTGAGAGTCCCTTGGACTGCAAGGAGATCCAACCAGTCCATCCTATAGGAGATCAGTCCTGGGTGTTCATTTGAGGGACTGATGTTGAAGCTGAAACTCCAATACTTTGGCCACCTCATGTGAAGAGCTGACTCATTTAAAAAGACCCTGATGCTAGGAAAGATTGAGGGCAGGAGAAAAAGGGGACGACAGAGGCTGAGATGGTTACAGGGCATCATTGACTCAATGGACATAAGTTTCAGTAAACTCTGGGAGTTGGTGATGGACAGGGTGGCTTGGCGTGCTGCAGTCCCTAGGGTCGCAAAGAGTCGGACACGAATGACTAAAATGAACTGAAATGAAGTTTGACTCAGATTATTTTAATAACAGTATTATACCATTGTGCTGTGTGCCTGTGTGCTCAGTCATATCTGCCTCTTTGTGACCCTATGGACTGTAGCCCAGAAGGCTCCTCTGTCCATGGAATTCCAGACAGGAATAATGGAGTGGGTTGCCATTCCCTTCTCCAGGTGATTTCCCAACCCAGAGACCTGCCCCATGTCTCCTATGTCTCCTGCATCCGTAGGTGGATTCTCTATCACTGAGCCACCTGAGAAGCCCTTTTTATAATGTTCGGTTCAGTTTAGTTCAGTTTAGTTCAGTCTCTCAGTTGTGTCCGACTCTTTGCGACCCCATGAATCGCAGCATACCAGGCCTCGCTGTTCATCACCATCTCCCGGAGCTCACTCAGACTCATGTCCATCGAGTCAGTGATGCCATCCAGCCATCTCATCCTCTGTCGTCCCCTTCTCCTCCTGCCCCCCAATCCCTCCCAGCATCAGAGTCTTTTCCAATGAGTCAACTCTTCCCATGAGGTGGCCAAAGTACTGGAGTTTCAGCTTAAGCATTATTCCTTCCAAAGAAATCCCAGGGCTGATCTCCCTCAGAATGGACTGGTTGGATCTCCTTTTATAATGTTAGACTCTCATAATTGAATAATCTGCCCAATGCAAACCCAATGCCGTGACTAGTTATCCTGAATTATGCAATTCCTTTTGAAAATAAATCTATCACTTCTCATAAAACTATTAAATATCATCTTGTACTAGACAATCAAAAATATCTTAATCATTTTTGTGTAGTAGACAACCTAGTACATAGTGTCTGCTCTCTGATGTTTTCTGAGTAACTATTGCTGAACTAGATATCTTTGAATTTTCTTTTAATATGTGATTTATTAGCACTATTTTAATGTAACATTTATAGGAGATTTTATAAGTACGATTGTGGGCTCCATTCAATTCACTGACATAAATATTATATAAGACAAGGTCAAGGATAGGGCTTGATAACAATCCATCAGGGACTCCCGAGGGCTTCAATTAAATTCCACAAGCATTTATCAGTGCTGAATTATGTGGCAGCCCCGTGTAGGTCTGAACAATATGTTTCCTGCAAAAATTGCAGAGGGTAGTTTGACACAATCCTATTAATCAACACTCATTGGGTACAGTGATTCAACTAGCTGTTAATTCATCTATCTATACCATCATTTATATCTCATTTCACCTTATACTTATAAAGCTATTATTTGAGATGCTTTGATGTATCAAGATAAACTATGCCTTCAGCATTCATATAATCTGCCAGCATGAAGATGTAAAAGAAAATATTAAGTTTGATTTTAATAATTGATTCATAATAAAACTACCTCCAGGAGGCTGTAGAGTTTGGCATTAAAATGTTCCATGTTTAATCAGCTCCTCCAACTACTGTCCTTGTGATCTTAGATGAGTTACTTAACATTTCCTTTAAAAATTTTTCATTTTATATTATAGTTGATTAACAATGTTGTGTTACTTTCAGGTGTACAGCAAAGTGATTCAGTTAATACATGTATGTATTCCTTTGCAAATTATTTTCCCATTTCGGTTATTACAGAATACTGAGCAGAGTTCCCTATGATATACATCAGGTCCTGGATGGTTATCTATTTTAAATATAGATATACAAAATAGATATTTTGTGTATACACAAAAATCCCAAAGTCCCAATCTTTCCCTTCCTTCTACCATTCCCCCTGGTAACCATAAGTTCATTCTCAAAGTCTGTGAATCTATTTCTGTTTTGTAACTAAGTTTGTTTATATAATTTTTAAAGATTCTGCATGTAAGAATCAGAAAAGGCAATGGCAACCCACCCCAGTACTCTTGCCTGGAAAATCCCATGGGTGGAGGAGCCTGGAAGGCTGCAGTCCACGGGGTTGCGAAGAATCGGACACGACTGAGCAACTTCACTCTCACTTTTCACTTTCATGCATTGGAGAAGAAAATGGCAACCCACTTCAGTGTCCTTGCCTGGAGAATCCCAGGGATGGGGGAGCCTGGTGGGCTCCCGTTTATGGGGTCGCACAGAGTCGGACATGACTGAAGCGACTTAGCAGCAGCGGCAACATGTACGAATATTGTATGATATTTGTCTTTCTCTTTCTGACTTCCTTTACTTAGTATAATAATCTCCAGGTCCACCCATGTTTCTCCAAATGGCATTATTTCATTCATTTTAATGGTGGAGCAGTATTCCATGGTATATATGTACGGCATCTTCTTCATTCATTCACCTGTCCATGTTTTGGCTACTGTAATCAATGCTGCAATGAACATTTGGGTGCACGTATCCTTTCAGATCATGTTTTACCTCTAGCTATATGCCAAAGTTGGGATTGATGAGCTGCTTAAAATTTTAAACCTCAACTCTTTCCTCATTTGTAAAGCCAAAATACTAGTAGAATATACCTGAGAGAAGTGTTTGGCAGATTCAGTTAGATAATCAACTATTTCAGGTCAGTTTCCTTGGGAAATTGATTCTGAAACTTTGATATTTGCATTACAGAATAATGGAGAAACTCCTAGGAATCAACATCGGTAGGAGATTGAAGAAACTGTAGAAAAGTGGGTTGCTTTGCCATTGTAGCAGAAGAGCCAGATGATTCCACAGGGAACTCTAGAGCTGGGAAGTCTGTAAATTCTCAATCAGAGTTAGGGGGTGGGTCTTTGCAGTACTGTCTGGACCAATCATTGGATGCAAGTAAGCCCTCGGAAAAGAGGCATAGTCTTGAGTGGGCATTTTCCTTTGACATGGGCAATACTAGCTGCTGCTGCTAAGTCACTTTAGTCGTGCCTGACTCTGTGTGACCCCATAGTTGGCAGCCCACCAGGCTCCGCCGTCCCTGGGATTCTCCAGGCAAGAACACTGGAGCGGTTCCTTCTCCGTTTCCTTCTCCAATGCAGGAAAGTGAAAAGTGAAAGGGAAGTCACTCAGTCGTGTCCGACTCTTCACGACCCCATGGACTGCAGCCTACCAGGCTCCTCTGTCCATGGGATTTTCCAGGCAAGAGTACTGGAGTGGGGTGCCATCGCCTTCTCTGAGGCAATACTAGACAGCAACACAATTGTGAGCTCTTCACAGCCAACATTTCTGTCACCACAGCCTACACTACATGTTCCAAGGTAATTATTATAAATGCCCCTTAAACATTAACTGAATACAGTGTGTGTGTGTGTGTGTGTGTGTGTGCACTCAGTCGCTCAGTCATGTCTGACTCTTTGTTGCCCCAATGACTATAGCCCATGAGTCTCTTCTCATCATGGAGTTCTCCAGGCAAGAATACTGGAGTGGGTTGCCATTTCCTACTCAGTGGATCTTTCCAACTCAGGGATTGAACCTGCATCTCTTGCATCTCCTGCCTTGGTAGGTGGATTCTTTATCACTGCACCACCTGGGAAGCCCAGATAATGCAAATGACCTATTATTAGTATCATAATTTTCTTTTACTTCTTAACTCACTTTGTCCATCACTTATTTAGCTCTTTCATTTCTTTGATATTCTGCTCAGAATTTTTTTCTTATGTATTTTATTAAATTAATATGTTTAATATTTTCTCACTTCTACTCTCTAAGGAAAATCGACTTATCTTTTAAAATATATTTATTGATTTATAGCTACCATAAAATTACCTGTACATGTTTAAAATATACAACTTATTTTTCACAAATATACACATACTTGTGAAACCATCACTACAATCAAGACAGTGAACATTTCTGTCACTGTCAAAGTGACAATTCTTGATGCCAACTCATAAGCTACCCTCTACCTAGCCTCCAAGTAGAAACTGTCATTTTAGATAATTTTTCTCATTCTAAAATTTCATATGAATGAAACGAACTAGTGTGTACTTTTGTTTCAATCAGGCTTCTTCCACTCAGCATGATCGTTGGTGTTTATTCACTCAGTTGTGTCTGATTCTTTGCAAACTCATGGACTACAGCACACCAGGCTCTTCTATCCTCCACTCTTTCCTGGAGATTAATGAAGTTCACATCCATTGAGTCAGTGATGTTGTCTAACCATCTCATCCTCTGCCACCCTCTTCTTCTGCCTTCAGTCTTTTCCAGCATCAGGGTCTTTTCCAATGAGTCATGTCTTTTCCATCTAGGAGGCTCTTCAAGTCAGGTGGCCAAACTATTGGAGCTTCAGCTTCAGCAACAATCCGGCCAATGAATGTACAGTGTCAGTTTCCTTTAGGATTAGTTGGTTTGACCTCCTTGCAGTCCAAGGGACTCTCAAGAGTCTTCTCCAACACCACAATTCAAAAGCATCAATTCTTTGGTGAGTAGCCTCCTTTATATCCAACTCTCACATCCTGTGGTTACTGGAAAAACCACAGCTTTGACCTTTTTCAGAGAAGTGATGATTCTGCTTGTTAATACACTGTCTAAGTTTGTCAGAGCTTTCCTTCCAAGGAGCAGGCATCTTTTAAATTTCATGACTATAGCCATGAAATAATCACTGTCCCCAGTGATCTGGAGGCCATCCAAATAAAATCTGTTGTTGCTTTCAGTTTTTCTCTTTCTTTCTGCTTACCATGAATTGATGGAATTGGATATCATGACCTTAGTTTTGGGAATGTTGAATTTCAAGCTAGCTTTTTCAGTCTCTTCTTTCATTCTCATCAAGAGGCATTTTAGTTCCTCTTCACTTTCTGCCTTTAGAGTGGTGTCATTTGCATATCTGAGGTTGTTGATATTTCTCCCAGCAATCTTGATTCCAGCTTGCAATACATTCAGCCTGGCATTTTGTATGATGTACTCTGCATCTAAATTAAGTCACTAGGATGAAAATATCCAGCCTTGTTGAATTCCTTTCTCAGTGTTGAGCTAGTTATTTGTTCCATGTCTGGTTCTAACTGTTGCTTCTTGACACACATACAGGTGTCTCAAGAGATAGGTAAGGTGGCCTGGTACTCCCATCTCTTTGAACTTGCAGTCCAAGGGACTCTCAAGAGTCTTCTCCAACACCACAATTCAAAAGCATCAATTCTTTGGTGAGTAGCCTCCTTTATATCCAACTCTCACATCCTGTGGTTACTGGAAAAACCACAGCTTTGACCTTTTTCAGAGAAGTGATGATTCTGCTTGTTAATACACTGTCTAAGTTTGTCAGAGCTTTCCTTCCAAGGAGCAGGCATCTTTTAAATTTCATGACTATAGCCATGAAATAATCACTGTCCCCAGTGATCTGGAGGCCATCCAAATAAAATCTGTTGTTGCTTTCAGTTTTTCTCTTTCTTTCTGCTTACCATGAATTGATGGAATTGGATATCATGACCTTAGTTTTGGGAATGTTGAATTTCAAGCTAGCTTTTTCAGTCTCTTCTTTCATTCTCATCAAGAGGCATTTTAGTTCCTCTTCACTTTCTGCCTTTAGAGTGGTGTCATTTGCATATCTGAGGTTGTTGATATTTCTCCCAGCAATCTTGATTCCAGCTTGCAATACATTCAGCCTGGCATTTTGTATGATGTACTCTGCATCTAAATTAAGTCACTAGGATGAAAATATCCAGCCTTGTTGAATTCCTTTCTCAGTGTTGAGCTAGTTATTTGTTCCATGTCTGGTTCTAACTGTTGCTTCTTGACACACATACAGGTGTCTCAAGAGATAGGTAAGGTGGCCTGGTACTCCCATCTCTTTGACAAACTTCCACAGTTTGTTGTGAGCCACACAGTCAAAATTTAGTGTAGTCAATAAAGCAGATGTAGATGCTTTTCTGAAATTCTCCTGCTTTCTCCATGATCCAGTGAATGTTGGCAATTTGAACTCTGGTTTTTCTGCTTTTCTAAATCCAGCTTATACATCTGGAAGTTCTTGGTTCATGTATTGCTGAAGCCTAGCTTGAAGGATTTTGAGCATTACCTTGCTAGCAGGTAAAATGAGCACAATTGTATGGTAGTTTGAACATTCTTTGACATCACCCTTCTTTGGGATGGGAATGAAAATTGACCTTTTCTAGTCCTATGGCCACTAGTGAATTTTCCAATTTGCCGGCATATTGAGTGCAGTACTCTTATAGCATCATCTTTTAAGGTTTTAAATAGCTCAACTGGAATTCTGTTATCTCCATTAGGTTTGTTCATGGTAATATTTCCTAAGGCCCACTTGACTTTACACTCCAGCATGTCTGACTCTAGGTGAGTGACCATACTCATCATGGTTATCTGGGACATTAAGATCTTTCTTGTATAGTTCTTTTGTGTATTCTTGCCACTTGTTCTTAATCTCTTCTACTTCTGTTAGATCTTTACTATTTTTGTCCTTTATCATGCCCATCCATGTATGAAATATTCCCTTGATATCTACAATTTTGTTAAAGAAATCTCTAGTCTTTCCCATTCTGTTACTTTCCTCTATTTCTCTGCACTGTTCATTTAAAAAGCCCTTATCTTTTCCTGCTAGTCTCTGGAACTCTGCATCATTTGGGTATATCTTTCCCTTTCTCCCTTGCCTTCCACTTCTTTTCTTTCCTCAACTATTTGTAAAACCTCCTCAGACAACCACTTTACCTTCTTTAATTTCTTTTTCTTCAGGATTGTTTTGGTCACTGCCTCCTGTACAATGTTATGAAGCTCCATCCATAGTGCTTCAGGCATTCTCTCTACCAAATGTAATCCCCTGAATCTATTTGTCACATCCACTATATGATCATAATGGATTTGATTTAGGTTGTTCCTGAATGACCTAGTAGTTTTCCCTATTTTCTTCAACTTAATCCTGAATTTTGCAATAAGGAACTCATGATCTGAGTCACATCAGCTCCAGGTCTTCTTTTCTGCTGAATGTATAGAGCTTCTCTTTGGCTGCAAAGAACATAATCAATCTGATTTTGGTGTTGATTACTTGATGGTGTCCATGTGTAGAGTTGTCGCTTGTGTTGTTAGAAAAGTTGTGTTGCTATGACCAGTGTGTTCTCTTGGCAAAATTCTATTAGTCTTTGTCCTGTGTCATTTTGTACTCCAAGGCCAAACTTGCCTGTTACTCCAGACATCTCTTAACTTCATACTTTTGCATTCCAATCTGCTATGATGAAATGTACATCTTTTTTCCTATTATTAATTTCTAATTAAATTTTAACAACTTTTGAGAAGGTAAGAGTTGAAATAATTTTTTCTAAAAATTTTATATTGGAGTATAGTTGATTTACATTGCATTGGTTTCAGTTCAGTCCAGTTCAGTCTAGGTAGTTTGAGCATTCTTTGGCATTGCCTTTCTTTGGGATTGGAATGAAAACTGACCTTTTCCAGTCCTGTGGCCACTGCTGAGTTTTCCAAATGTGCTGGCATATTGAGTGTAACACTTTCACAGCGTCATCTTTCAGGATTTGAAATAGCTCCATTGGAATTCCATCACCTCCACTAGCTTTGTTCGTAGTGATGCTTCCTAAGGCCCACTTGACTTCACATTCCAGGCTATCTGGCTCTAGGTGAGTCATCACATCATCGTGATTATCTGGGTCATGAAGATCTTTTTTGTACAGTTCTATGTATTCTTGCCACCTCTTCTTAATATCTTCTGCTTCTGTTAGGTCCCTACCATTTCTGTCCTTTATTGAGCCCATCTTTGCATGAAATGTTCCCTTGGTATCTCTAATTTTCTTGAAGAGATCTCTAGTCTTTCCCATTCTGTTGTTGTCCTCTATTTCTTTGCATTGATCACTGAGAAAGGCTTTCTTATGTCTCCTCGCTATTCTTTGGAACTCTGCATTCAAATGGGTTTATCTTTCTTTTTCACTTCACAGCTATTTTAAGGCCTCCTCAGACAGCCATTTTGCTTTTTTGCATTTCTTTTTCTTGGGGATGGTCTTGATTCCTGTCTCCTGTACAATGTCACCTCCATCCATAGTTCATCAGACACTCTATCAGATCTAGTCCCTTAAATCTATTTCTCACTTCCACTGTATAGTCATAAGAGATTTTATTTAGGTCATACCTGAATGGTCTAGTGTTTTTCTCCACTTTCCCAGCATCAGGGTCTTTTCCAGTGAGTCAGTTCTTCCCATCAGGTGGTCAAAGTATTGGAGTTTCAGCTTCAACATCAGTCCTTCCAATAAACACTCAGGACTGATCTCCTTTAGGATGGACTGGTTGGATCTCCTTGCAGTCCAAGGGACTCTCAAGAGTCTTCTCCAATACTGCAGTTCAAAAGCATCAGTTCTTTGGTGCTCAGCTTTCTTTATAGTCCAACTCTCACATGCATACATGGCTACTGGAAAAACCATAGCTTTGACTAGATGGACCATTGTTGGCAAAGTAATGTCTCTGCTTTTTAATATGCTGTCTAGGTTGGTCATAGCTTTTCTTCCAAGGAGCAAGCATCTTTTAATTTCATGGCTGCAGTCACCATCTGCAGTAATTTTGAAACCCAAGAAAATAAAGTCTGACACTGTTTCCCCATCAATTTGCCATGAAGTGATGGGACCAGATGCCATGATCTTAGTTTCCTGAATGTTGAGTTTTAAGCCAACTTTTTCACTCTCCTCTCTCACTTTCATCAAGAGGCTCTTCTGTAAGGATTATAATATGCATCTTCAACTTGGGCTACTTAATTTTGTGCCACTTCACCTAAAATGTAAGAAATTTGCAACGGTATAATTCCATTTCACCTCCCTCCTTTATGTACTATTTGTTGTATTTTATATCCACATACATTGTAAAAATCCATAATACCATAGACTTCATTTTACTTTAAACAACTTGTCTTTTGGTGAAGCCAGAATATTTTAAATATGTGGGTTTTTTAAACTAATTGGGTAATTCTGGTGGCTTAGAGGGTAAGGAATCTGCCTGCCATGCAGGAGACCCAGGTTTGACCCTTCGGTTGGGAAGATCCCCTGGAGAGAGCCATGGCAACCCACTCCAGTATTCTTGCCTGGAAAATCAGATGGACAGAGGAGCCTGGAGGGTGGGCTGCAGTCCATGGGGTCACAAAGAGTCAGACACGACTGAGTGACTAACACACACACACACACACAATTTATTTATTTATTTGGCTGCTGTTGGTTCTTAATTGAAGCACAAGTGGGATCGTCCTTGCTTCATGAGGGGTCTTTTATTGTGGTTCCCCAGCTCCCTTGGAGCTTGTGGAATCTTAATTTCCAGATGGAGATTGAACCAGAGTCCCCTGCATTATAAAGTGGATTCTTAACCACTGGACCATCAGGGAAGTCCCTGGGAAAGGGGGGTTGTTGGGTTGTTTTTTTTTTCTTTTTATATTTACCCAGTTTTATATTTGGGAGACTGATAAAAAAATTTTTCCTATAGAGCCAGCTTTTCAACTAGGTCATTTCCCTTCAGACTGAAGAACTTCCTTTAACATTTCTTGTATCAAGGGTCTAGTGGTGACAGATTCCCTCAACTTTTGCTTATCTGTCTTTTTTTCACTTTTGAGTCTGAAGAACAGTTTAATGTATTTTGAATTTTTGGTTGACAGTTATTTTTCTTTCCACCCTTTAAAAATGTCATTCATTGCCTTCTGTCCTTGCTTGCTTCTGATTAGAAGCTAACATTAACTCTCATGGGAATTCTCATGTGTATATAATGTGTCTTTTTTCTCTGGATGTTTTGAAGATTTTTCTCTTTATAATTGGTTTTCAGCAGTTTGGCTATAATGCTCCAGGATGTGGTTCTCTCTGTATTTATCCTGCTTAGGGTTTGCTGAATTTCTTAGACCTATAATTTGATCTGTAAGTTTTTCAGCAAGTTTGGGGAAATTTCAGTCATTATTTATTGAATTTTTCTAGACCCAGTCTCTCTTTTCTGTCCTTCTGGGACTCCAGTTACATGTATATTAGGACACTATTTGAATTGTCCCATGAGTTACTGAGGCTCTGTAATTATTTCAGTCTTTACCCTTTTATTCTTCAGATTGGATAATTTCTATTCATCCTTTATTAAGTTCACTGACATTTACCTCTGCTATCTCCAATCTCTGTCAAACCTATTCAGTGAATTCTTCATTTCAGATATTGTACTTTTCAATATATAAGTATATAGTTTCCCTTTAAATCTGTGGATATAGTTATAATGACAGCTTTAATTTTCTTGCGTGCTAATTTCAACATCTGGCTCGTTTGGGGGTTACTTTCTATTAATTGTTTGTTCTCTTGACTCTGAATCACATCTTTCTGTGTATTTTCATAACCAGTAAATTTGAACTGTAAGCTGGATATTGTGAATATTACATCACAGAGATGTAATATTACATTCCTTTGAAAAGTACTGATTTTGTTCTAGCAGACAGTTAAGTTAGTGGTATGTGCGTGCATGCATGCTCAATCGCTCAGTTGTCTCCAGCTCTTTGCAACCCCATGGACTGTAGCCTGCCAGGCTCCTCTGTCCATGGGATTATCCAGGCAAGAATACTGGAGTGAGTTGCCATTTCCTCCTCCAAAAGATTGTCCCAACCCAGGGACTGAACCCGAGTCCCTTGTGTCTTCTGCATTGGCAGGCAGATTCTTTACCAGTGGGTCATCGTAAACTTATAAAGGCTTGGCTCTGTGCTCTGTTAGAGCAGATAGTTCTGTTGAGGTTTGCCTCTTAGATCTGAGAAAAATCCCTTAGTCCTGGGACTTGTTCCCTACCCCTGAAGTATGGCCCTTCTGGGGTTTTGATGGAAGGACTAAAGTGGGGGCTTCCGTGCTGGCTCAGTGGTGAAGCATCTGCCTGCTAATATGGGAGACACAGGTTTGGTCCCTGGCCCAGAAGGATCCCACATGCCACAGAGTAACCGAGTCCGAGCAGCGCAGCTACTGCGCCTGTGCTCTAGAGCCCAGGAGTCGCGACTACTGAAGCCTGCGTGCCCTAGAGCCTGGCTCTGCAGCAAAGGAAACCACCTCAGTGAGAGGCCCCTCCCGCCACAGCTAGAGAAAAGCCCAGCGCAGCAACAAAGACTCAGCACAGCCCAAAATAAATAAATAAATAAATAAATAAATTTGTTTTTAAAGAAAATCTAAAGTGTTTATCAGGTCCCTCCAACTTGGGCATTAAACTCCAATCTCTGCTCCCCTGTAGTGATAGCAGCTGAAATCTCTTCAGCTCTTTCAGCTTCGAGATGCCTTTTCCCTTGGACTTTTTGTAACTCTTCCATGTATGCAAAATTAAAAAATATCAGCCAAGGATTTGAGACAAATGTAATGTGAATTTCAGGCCTGCCTCACTTTGACTCTCTCCTCCCTGGGATTTTTTTTCTTCCCTTTCCAGCTACACCCCTGAACTCCACTGTGTAATGTCTCTAACCAATAAGACTGGCTTTCACGTTGAGTTATAGCCACTGTGCCCAGCAGACTGGAAAACCCCCTGTAACCCTTCTTTCAAGGATTGAATCCTTGAATCCCCTCCAGTCTCTGCCCTGCTTTTGGCTACTCTCCAGTACCTTTAAATAGGTTCTTGTTGCTGTTGTTACCCAGCTTGTAATTGTTTTCTTTTGGAAATTCAGTTGTACATAAAGCACACTTTCATTTTAGCTTAATAGTGGTTTTTTTCAAGTTGACCTAGGTTTTTGTAATTCTTGTAGTTTCAAGGGTTTCTGTTTTCTGAGTTAGCAGCCTAAAGAGTTACTTTTTAAAGAAACTAGCTATAATTTTATTTTCTATCTAACTGAATTTCTTTTCATGATGCAACCCAACTCCTCACGGATAGATAGAAATCTCTATATCTATACAGGCATGTTCAGTTCCAGACTACCGCAATAGAGCAAATATCATAATAAAGTGAGTCTCATGAATGTTTTGGTGTCTCAGTACATGTAAAAGTTACTTTTATACTCTACTGTAACCTATTAAGTGTGCAATAGCAATATGTCTAAAAAATATACAGAGTAAAAGTTCCTCATTTGTATCCAACTCTTTGGGAACCAGGCCAGAATACTGGAGTGGGTAGCCTTTCCCTTCTCCAGGGGATCTTCCCAACCCAGGGATTGAACCCAGGTCTCCCACACTGCAGGGGGACTCTTTACCAGCTGAGCCACAAGGGAAGCCCAAGAACACTGGAGTGGGCAGCCTATCCCTTCTCCAGTGGATCTTACTGACCTAGGAATCAAACCGGGGTCTCCTGCATTACAGGCAGATTCTTTACCAACTGAGCTATCAGGGAAGCCCCAAAAATGTATGTACCTTACCTTTAAAATACTTTACTGCTAAAAATGCATCATCTGACAATACAGAGTTATAAACCTTCAATTTGTGTAAAAAAAAAAAAAAGAAGAAGCATTATAGGTGAGATGCAATAAAATTAGGTGCGCTTGTATACTTCTCACATCTTCATATTTGAGAGTGTTAATGGAATTACTTCAAGATTTAGGTTAAGAAAAAAAAAAAAACTCTTATTATGGATAAATTACATACTGACTTCCCAAAACCTAGAGCTCCTATTAACATCAATTTATTTATTCCATTGATATGCTTGGGTGAAAAACAGTATCTCCCTGCTATATTCATAAGTACAAAGTGCAAAAAAAAAATGTTAATGTCCATTACCTGACTTAGAATGAAATTCTTATTCCATATTCTTTGTTGCTTATTTATTAAGCAGATGTAGCTTCTTTGGGAGTGTTTTGTGGGACTTTTATATTTTCAGAAAATGAAATTTAGCTTTTTCATTATTTATACCTCAGGGGTGAGTAGCTCATAAATTTTATAGCTAAAATATATTATGCCGCTGTGCTTTTGAAAGCCCCAAAGTATAAATCAGGAATAACCAAAATCAGGCTGGCAACTTCTAATTGCTAAGCAGAGAGCAGACTATAATAGCTTCCACCCCTCTCTAGTATTTTTCTTTTGAATAATTTCCACATTGGTTCAGGCACCAACATGCCAGCAGAGTCAGTGGAGTGCATGTGCCAGAGGCGCCTGCGTTTCTCCTTGAAAGAGAATCAAAGCAGCTTACATTGTCCATGTGGTATCGTGATGAATATGCAAACAATATTTGCATATGATCTACTGGTGTTCTGGGGACCATATGATCATGTATGGGCTGCCAAAGAATCATCCGCAAGCTGATAACTTTAATTTGTGTACTTGGAGCACTNAAAAAAAAAAAAACTCTTATTATGGATAAATTACATACTGACTTCCCAAAACCTAGAGCTCCTATTAACATCAATTTATTTATTCCATTGATATGCTTGGGTGAAAAACAGTATCTCCCTGCTATATTCATAAGTACAAAGTGCAAAAAAAAAATGTTAATGTCCATTACCTGACTTAGAATGAAATTCTTATTCCATATTCTTTGTTGCTTATTTATTAAGCAGATGTAGCTTCTTTGGGAGTGTTTTGTGGGACTTTTATATTTTCAGAAAATGAAATTTAGCTTTTTCATTATTTATACCTCAGGGGTGAGTAGCTCATAAATTTTATAGCTAAAATATATTATGCCGCTGTGCTTTTGAAAGCCCCAAAGTATAAATCAGGAATAACCAAAATCAGGCTGGCAACTTCTAATTGCTAAGCAGAGAGCAGACTATAATAGCTTCCACCCCTCTCTAGTATTTTTCTTTTGAATAATTTCCACATTGGTTCAGGCACCAACATGCCAGCAGAGTCAGTGGAGTGCATGTGCCAGAGGCGCCTGCGTTTCTCCTTGAAAGAGAATCAAAGCAGCTTACATTGTCCATGTGGTATCGTGATGAATATGCAAACAATATTTGCATATGATCTACTGGTGTTCTGGGGACCATATGATCATGTATGGGCTGCCAAAGAATCATCCGCAAGCTGATAACTTTAATTTGTGTACTTGGAGCACTACTGTAGTGCAAGAGAAGGTTGTTATCCTGCAACCTAAGGAAGGTTTTCCACTCTTGGACGATCATTTCAATCATTAATCATTTTATGCTCACAAATTCCTTGCATGCTCCATTCCAAGTTTGATTTCAGTCCAAAGTTCAGATAGTTCAGAAGATAAAGAGGAAAGGGTGTGAACCAAATTTGTGTGATTAGAGAGATTTTTTTTTTTTTTTGGCTTTCAGATTGTGGAGAAAAGACCAGTGATTAAAAATAGAGATGCAGGGGCTTCCCTGGTGGCTTAGTGGTAAAGAATTCACCTGCCAATACAAGAGACATGGGTTCGGTCCCTGGGCCGGGAAGATCCCACAGGCTGCAGAGCAACTAAGCCCAAGCACTACAACTACTAAGCCCATGCACCCTAGAGCCCATGCCCAGCAACAAGAGGAGCCACCCTGATGAGAAGACTGCACACACAACTAGAGCATAGCCCCTGCTTGCCGCTTGGAAAAAAGCCTGCACAGCAACAAAGACCCAGCGTAGCCAAAAGTAAATAAAGTTCAAAAGAAAGATACATTTAAATGCAGGAAGATCTGATGAGTGCCCTCCCATTGACACTGGGCACCAGATGTGATGACCATGAAAGATGCTGCCACTTATCACAAGAAGCCTCCTGCTTTGAAAAGGGATTACAGCACTCTATGTACCATTGTTTATAATAGTGAAGTCAGAGGAACAACTTATGCGTGCATGAGTAGGGGATGGGTTTAAAAACTTACAGTAGTCAGACTATAGAGTACCATGCAGCCATTAAAAATGTTCTCATAAAAGAATAATTTTATGGAAAAAGTGGAAAGATGTTGATGATATATTAGTGTTTTTTGTTTGTTTTATTGGCCAAACCGTGGTGCATGTGGGATCTTAGACCCCTGACCCAGGATCGAACCCATGTACCCTGCATTAGAACTTCAGAGTCTTGACCAATATCTTTCCCATCAGGGAAGCCAGTGTTAAGTTTTTTGTTTTTGTTTTTTTAATGTAAGTATGTACAATATAATGATAATTCAGTGGAAACAAAATTATGCAACAGAAAAAAAAAAAAAGAGAAGTAACATCAAGGTATTAAGAGTACAACAGCTCTCTGGGAGTTTCCCCTATGTTTTCTGAGAAAAATTTAACATTACAATCACTCTTTTACTATAAGAAAAGTTCAGTTCAGTCGCTCAGTCGTGTCTGACTCTGCAACCCCATGGACTGCAGCACGCCAGGCTTCTCTGTCCGTCACCAACCCCCAAAGCTTGCTAAGAAAAGTCACTAAAATTAAAAAAAAAAAAAGGGAAATTAAAGCAATTTCAAGTTTTAGAAAACGAATCACAAGGAGCTAGAAGGGTAAAGGATGTGGGTTCCCTACCTATGCGTAGTGGAATCCAGGATACAAAAACAAAAGGAACAGTAACAACAACCAAAAGGGCAAAAAATACAATATGCTGGCAAGACAGATGGGCAGAGAGTACTGGTGATTAAAAATATCTTACCACAAAATAATATTTTAAAGCACTTTACAAAAAAAAAAAAAGAAAAAACTAATTTTACATCATTTACCTTCACAACTCACTAAATTTATAGTTAGGAATATAAGAAGGGGACCCTAGAACCCTCTAGAGGGGAGGTGACTTGCCCAAGACACAGATCCAGTAGGGGGTGGGGTGGGGTGCAAGGGAAGAAGCGCAGACCTTTCTTCAGTCCCCAACCAGGAGCCACACACAGAATCAGAAGTACAGCACGTGCTGGTGATAGATGAGACTTTGACAAAACCACTTCATGTCTAGTTGATGACTGCTCTGATGAACTTAAGAGCTGGAGCAGAATATCATTGTATTGTTGGGTCCCGGGAAACATTCTTATATACAATTTCAAAAACAGCACTTGGTTTAGAGGTAGGTCAGGTAAGCAGGTCAGCAGAACAAAGGAAACAAAGAGTCAAGGAAGTCAGAGAAAGGTGGGATATTCTCTCTGGAGAAGCCAGGGAGGAGGAGTGGAGAGTGACTGGGCCTTGCACGATGGGTCAGAGGTTAGGAAAGGGTGGGAAAGACATCAGACAAGAGACAGACACCCAGGAGAAAAGGGCAGGGATGTCCCAAGTGAACTCTTTTTCCAGAACTCCGGCGCCTGTGGGAGCATGGAGGGATGGAACCATGTCATGTAATAGTTTGAATGTCAAGGGTTAGGGTTTTGAACTTCAGGCAGTGGAGAACACTAAGGGTGACAGAACATTGATCAGGTAGCGCTTTGTCAAAAATAGGCTGGAGAAGTACTACATGGAAGCAGCTGTACCAGTTAGGAGGAAAAAGGTAAGGGGAGGTCATAGAATTCAATCATTAGGAACCAAAAATCCTCATATAAAGACAAAGAATGTGGACAGTGTTTCATCAAAGAAGTTATATAAACGGCTAATAAAGCACATGAAACAATGCTTAACATCGTTAGTCATTATGGAAACGAACATTAAAAACCACAATGAGATACTACTTCATACTCACTGGAATGAACATAATCACAAAGGCAAACAATAGCAACTCTTGTTGAAGTTATGGCGAAACAGGAACCCTCATATATTGCTGGCGGGAATGTAAAATGATGTAGCCACTTAGGAAAACAGTTTGGGAGTTTCTCAAAAAGTTAAGTATAAACTAAGTATCTACCTGAGAGAAATAAAAACAATACAATAAAAACAAAGACTGGCACACAGAAAGTTCATAGTGGCATTATTCATCATAGCCAAATGTAGAAAGAGCCTAAACGTTCACCAGGTGGTAAGGGGTTAGACAAAATGTGGCATATCCATACAATGGAACATTATTCAGCAATAAAAAGGAAGGAAAAGTGGATACATGCTACAACATGGATGGCCCGCAAAAACATTAGGCTAAGTGAAAGAAACCAGACATGAGAAACCATATATTGCATGATTTCATTTATGTGAAATTTTCAGAGTAGACAAATCCATAGGGACAGAAAGCAGATTGATTAGCAGTTGCCTGGGGATGCGGGTAGAAACAGGGATTAACTGTAGGCCTGAGGGATCTTATTGGGGTGATGCAAATGTTCTGAAACTGATTTATGATAAGTGCACTTGTGTAGAGTGAACCTGATTATATATAAAATAAACCTCACTAAAGACGTTTCTAAAAAGTAATGGGAGAGATAAAACAGCAAGTGGAAATGAAGATTAATTTCAGAACTATCAGCACTTGATCAGCTCGGCTCAGAGACCAAACAAATAGGAGGAGGAAGCTTGAGGTGTGAGGGGTGGTTTTCAGGATGTGAGCTAAAATAGCCTTTTTGACAACAAGGGAAAAGGAGAAGAAGATGATGTGTTTCATTTAGAAAAGATATAGCCACAATAATCCAGTTGCCTTTCCCTCTGAAGCAAAATTCCCAGAGAGAAGGTTGACCTGCGTGCGCACTTCAGGAATTCCAGCAGCAACAGCTGGAACCCCAGAGTCTCTCTTCACATCGATCAGAATGAACCCAACACTGGGAAGAACACTAGGAGACACTCGTTGATTGCTGGCAGGGACAGAAGAGTCGCGAAAAGGTTGAGAGTGCATGCTCAAGGAAAAGAGTTGTGATATTAGCGCCTCTGTAAGGAGCTGCCAGGGGCTGCCCAGACGGCTCAGCAGTCAAGAATCTGCCTGCACTGCAAGAGATGAGGGTTCAGTCCCTGGGTAAGAAAGATCCCCTGGAGGAGGGCACGGCAACCCACTCCAGTGTTCTTGCCTGGAGAATCCCATGGACAGAGGAGCCTGGTGGGCTACAGTCCGTTGGGTCTCACAGAGTTGGACATGGCTGAAGCGAACGAGCATGCAGGCACGCAAAGAACTGCCAGAACAAGGTCATGGTGGCGGAGGCAAGGGAGGGAGCAAACATCGGCAGGAGCAGGAGTGGTTGGGAGCAGATGCTGCGAACGAGCACCACAGTCAAGCCTAGGAGGTGATGGGCAGAGAGGTCCATGCAGCCCAGGGAAGGGCTTTGAAGCCTACAATGGAGGATAGGTGGGCACACGGAGACCCTTCCTGAGGGAGAGAGGAGCTTGCCAGAGCTGGGGAATTGCACAAGTTCCTCCAGTGAGATCTTAGAGTCAAGATCGATTTTTCTAACCAGATGCTGCTCTTGCCTACACCCTANGGGCTTTGAAGCCTACAATGGAGGATAGGTGGGCACACGGAGACCCTTCCTGAGGGAGAGAGGAGCTTGCCAGAGCTGGGGAATTGCACAAGTTCCTCCAGTGAGATCTTAGAGTCAAGATCGATTTTTCTAACCAGATGCTGCTCTTGCCTACACCCTAGATCCCCCAGCTACGTGTTGCCTGAGCCCGGGGCACCAGCCTTGCTAAAACCTCCCCTTTCCCTGCAACCACACCCTCTGTTGCCGCCTCCTCCATCTCACCACTCTACAAGATCTGCCAACACACATCTCTGTCACCAAAGACATCCTCTCAGTTCTATTCCTGCTAAAAAATCAATAGCTCTGATCCACCTGCATTTGCCCCATTCAGCTCATGAGCTGGAAATGCAGTGTGTTGGATGGGTGAATAGATGGGTGGGTGGGTNGCCTGGCGTGCTGCAATTCATGGGGTCGCAAAGAGTCGGACATGACTGAACGACTGAACTGAACTGAACTGAGTACCTGTGGGTGTACCGGGCACCATTCTTGGCCAGAAATGAAGCAAACAAAAGCCTTGCATGAAACTTATATGGGAGCAGGAGATAGTAAGCACCGGCCCTGACTATATACCTTTCCTTAGGGAACACAGCAGAATGAGTGAGGCTGTGGGTATCGAGTCAGACAAAGATACTGGTGAATCTGGGAATTCTTGGGTTAGATTGTGCCAAACTCTTTAAAAAGAATTAGATGGAATCTTATTTTAGTTCTCCTAAAAATAAAAATAACCCCCTTTCCTACAGATTATGAAGAACCTGATATTTAGAAATTTGAATACATCAGAATATGCTCTCAAAACGTAGCTGTGCAGAACCTCTGGGCTGGAGGAACCCTTAAATGTAAATTGCCTCCAGCTCAACATATGTTTCCAAACTCTTCTATTGGGAAGCATGTGAGGACCACAGGGTCGTTCCTATTATAAAGACAGGCAGCCAGACTTTCTTCTTCAGTGTCATTGATAAGTGAAAGTTGCTCAGTTATGTCTGACTCTTTGCAACCCCATGAAGTATACAGTCCTTGGAATTCTCCAGGCCAGAATACTGGAGTGGGTAGCCATTCCCTTCTCCAGGGAATCTTCCCAACCCAGNCTCCAGCTCAACATATGTTTCCAAACTCTTCTATTGGGAAGCATGTGAGGACCACAGGGTCGTTCCTATTATAAAGACAGGCAGCCAGACTTTCTTCTTCAGTGTCATTGATAAGTGAAAGTTGCTCAGTTATGTCTGACTCTTTGCAACCCCATGAAGTATACAGTCCTTGGAATTCTCCAGGCCAGAATACTGGAGTGGGTAGCCATTCCCTTCTCCAGGGAATCTTCCCAACCCAGAGATCGAATATAGGTGTCCTGCATAGAAGTTGTGGAGAAGGCAATGGCATCTCACTCCAGTACTCTTGCCTGGAAAATCCCATGGACGGAGCAGCCTGGAAGGCTGCAGTCCATGCGGTCGCTGAGTCAGACACGGCTAAGCGACTTCACTTTCACTTTTCACTTTCATGCATTGGAGAAGGAAATGGCAACCCACTCCAGTGTTCTTGCCTGGATAATCCCAGGGATGGCGGAGCCCAATGGGCTGCCGTCTGTGGGCTTGCACAGAGTCAGACACGACTGAAGCGACTTAGCAGCAGCAGCAGCAGCAGCATAGAAGTTGAATTCTTACCAACTGAGCCACCAGGGAAGCCCAAGAATATGGAGTGGGTAGCCTACCCTATCCCTTCTCCACCAGATCTTCCCGACCCAGGAATCGAACTGGGGTCTCCTGTGTTGCAGGCAGTTTTTTTTTTTTTTTTTACCAGCTGAGCTACCAGGGAAACCCATGTCCTTGATCTGGGGCCAACGCCATCTATTCATCCATCTATCCATCCATGTTTATAAAGTGCTCACTATGTTGAGGCAATGCTGAGAATGTACTTGCAGGAAAGACAGATATGGCTCCAACATTATGGAACATTTAATATTGTAAGGAAGTCACAGTCACAGTCAGTTTTAAGAAGCGGTACCGGCAAGTCACACTTTTGGTCCGTTCCTCATCGTGGCCAGGGACCACACTGGCAGGTGCCTGGCTGGCATGAAAGACGTAGCAGTCAGGTTCTATCCATCTCTGTGCAGCAGGAGACCACTTACTTCCTGTACATGAGGGAAAATGACACTGTCTACACCCAATTTAACTTGTGGGCCAGTTTAAACAACCGTGTTAGTTTGCTTAAGAGCATTTTGATTTTGCATATTTATTGATTTTTCTAAGTGCTCCAGGATACTGCCTGATGAGTGAGGATGAAAACTGGTTATCCTACACAGTCATTCTGGAATGAGGACTCCTTGTCAGAGAAGCAACTAGCAAATAATTGCCTCCAGCACATAAAAGCTGCAGACACATGGTTGATGTAAGAATCTAGTTTCTACTGGTGGTTTCCAGGTCGAAGCAACCGCATCAACAGAGACTTCCCTGACATCTGACTTAAGGTTGCAGAAGACCCTAATTTATTTACTGACATTGTCCTCTTTTCTGACCTTTCTTTGCTAGAAATGCCACCTCCACTACTCACCCACCCCCACCAACAGCACAACCAGAATTCTCATTCACGATGGCCAGGACTTGAACACATCAGATTCAGTATCATATAGTCAGTTGCAGTAAGCCCTAGTGAGCCATGTTGAGAGTTGATCCAGAATGACTTAGCAGGGCTTAAAGGAAAGGCATCTCTTTTACCTTTCTTCTTATGATTATATTTTAAGAAGCTTATGGGAAAGAATCTCTGAAAATAAACATTTAGGATATAGCCTTCATATTAATATTTTATTATAACAGTAATTGTAGCAAACAAACATTTACTAGGTATATACTATGCACCAGGAACTGTTCTAAGACATCTGTTCGTTTAAATCTCACGACAACCCCACACAGTGGCCATCCTGTTTTGCAGCCGAGGAAACTGTGGCATGGGAAGGGTAAGGAACTCAACAAAGGTCACAGAGCTGTGAGTGTCAGACAGAAGATCTGAACCCAGAGCACTTGGCTCCACAATCTGTAAACTCCGGGCTGTTGCTCCTTTCTGCCTCTTGAGGGAACTCTGAAATACTGAAGTACTTAATCCTAAATCATCGTTTGCCAGAGCATGTACTGAATCACATGGCTGGCTTCATTTACCGAGCTCTTCTCTCCACCCAGAGACTCCTTGAGCCCTGTTGAAATCATAGGCATGGAATGTTCTATTATAGATCCCAACCCAGGGATCAAATGTGGGTCTCCTGCTTTGCAGGCAGATTCTTTACCTACAGAGATACCAGGGAAGTCCCAGATTTAACATATCATTTTATCATCTAATAATCTAAAATCACAGATAGCACCTTACCAGTTTTGGCCCACCTAACTAACTTTAAAAGAACTAAAAGAATTGATCAATACAATATTGTTACATAGTACATTAGGTAGGAGCTCCTTTTAGCAGCCTTGATAAAAATATGTGAAAAATCACCCAAATCAATAAATAGCAGAATAGTCATATATAACATTAAGAATTTATACCCTAAGCAATTTTAAGTGACTTATAAAATTATGTATTTATAAAATAAATTAGATCCATACATCAGTTCAGTTCAGTCGCTCAGTCGTGTCTGACTCTTTGCGACCCCATGAATCGCAGCACGCCTGGGTCACACAGAGTCGGACACGACTGAAGCAACTTAGCAGCAGCAGCAGCAGCAGCAGCAGCAGCAGCAAGAGTTTTGATAAAAATCAAATCAGCAGTTTATGATATGTGTATCTAATTTTAAAATATAGGCCTGCAGGTCAGATTCAGGGCAGGAAGCAGATATTTGGTGCACAAACATTTATCAAGCACCTACTATGTTACAAGCAGTTTGTAAGTTTGGGGGATTCAAAAGTGTATTAAGGAGAGATATACTTAAAAAACACAAATTAATTCTAGTGTAATACACTATGATAAGCCACAAAATAGCTCTACTGACAAAATATTATCGGAACATATGGAAGAAAAGGATAAATTCTCCTTTGGGTGGTAGGAAAGGAGTGCCAGGCATTAGAGCTGGGTCTAGAAGGATGAGTAGGGAGATGGCAGGGAGGGGAGGGCATTTTAGATAGGAATTGGCTTAAGTCTCTATTTATACACAGAAGCATGAAAGTGCGTGGGTGTTATGAATTTATCTTCATATTGCACAATTAAGACAAAATCATTTTTGGATTCTCAAAATAGGCAGTGATTACTAGTGTCTGTGTGTGTGTGTGTGTGTGTGTGTGTGTGCTTAGTCGCTCAGTCATGTCCAACTCTTTGCAACCCTCTGGACTGTAGCCTGCCAGGCTCCTCTGTCCATGGGATTCTCCAGGCAAGAATACTGGAGTGGGTTGCCATGCCCTTCTCCTGGGGATCTTCCTAACCCGGGGATCAAACCTGTGTCTCTTATGTCTCCTGCATTGGCAGGCGGGTTCTTTATTACTAGCTCCACCTGGTAAGCCCACTTTTACTAAAGGTATAATGTCCCAAATTCATGATAGTGGAAAAGGTACTAATGAGCCTTCTAAGGGTAGAGTAAGGTTTTAGATGCTTTAATAGTAAGTCAAAATGTCAGAGTGGTTACAGAAGCATTTTTGCGTAGGGAGAGCCCTTAGGGATCAGGTGTTTTGTTGGCTTTTGACTCTTTGAAGAATGGCGTTTTGGATAAGGAAACTGTACCAGGTGTCTGGGAGCAGAGTTAGTGAGAAGAACCACACTCTCACATGCTCACTGTTGGGCCCACATGTGCGTTCATTCTTTCATCTACAAATGTTCCTAATGCCCTTGCCACATGGAGGCTAAGTATTGGGATAAGATACTGGCTGTACCCTCCAGGAGCTTATAGCTTTGTAAGGGTATAAGACATGGACATAAATAATATATGCTGCTGCTGCTGCTAAGTCGCTCCAGTCGTGTCCGACTCTGTGCGACCCCATAGACAGCAGCCCACCAGGCTCTGCTGTCCCTGGGATTCTCCAAGCAAGAAGACTGGAGTGGGTTGCCATTTCCTTCTCCAGTGCATGAAAGTGAAAAGTGAAGGTGAAGTCACTGAGTCGCGTCCAACTCTCAGTGACCCCATGGACTGCAGCCTACCAGGCTCCTCCGTCCATTGGATTTTCCAGGCAAGAGTACTGGAGTGGGGTGCCATTGCCTTCTCCGAAAGAATATATAATGGGAAATTATTTTTAACATAAAATGAAAGGGAGTTATTAAAATTCAGGAGATGGAAAACTATTTCCTAGTAAAATGGACGACTGTGTCCTGATAGAGAATTCGCTGTATTAATGCAGACTTTTATAGTCACAGTTGCTTTATTTAAGAAGTTTTGACCATCCAATAAGTGGGGGAAGTTAGGTAAAGTTGTTTGACTTAGCCATATTTTTATTCTGGGGAAATGCAGAGCACAATTAAAATTGAATTGTTGAATTGTCATTCACTGACAGCCTAATAAGAACGTATTGTTCAAGTACAAAAACATTATTGATTTAATTACCTTGAAAATATGATTGTGACAAATATCAATTTTTCTTAAAAAAAATCAAAGATTCATCAGTTAGTTAACAATAGATGTGAGCAGTATCTAAAGGCATCTCTCATCAGAACTACCCCAAGGATAACTCAAGGAAATGTGGACTTTGAGCCCCCTCTGGAGGAAAGAGGAAGAGCCCTCCCTGGCTGGTCTGGGAGCAAATGGTTTCTTTTCTAAAAGTCAGAAATGGAAAAAAGAATCATCAAATGACTTTTGGAATGAATCTTCTGAAACAGATCTACGACTTTTAACTCATGGAGAACCCAGTGAGGATATTTGCTTCAACAGGCAACTTCAAAAACATCCCTCCCCCAAAGGCTTGCTACAGCAAATGCTGGACACAGACTAATAATGAGGACAGTAATTATATTAGACATAAGAGCCAACAAAATCCCATAACACAAAGTATTTTATGGATTACCATCATTTAAGGAGCTAGCAAAATGTAAAAACAACCCCTCCCAAAGTGTTTTTATTCATTTCTGCATTCTACGAGTGTTTATTGAGTACTTGCAGCCGAAGATGGAGAAGCTCTGTACAGTCAGCAAAAACAAGACTGGGAGCTGACTGTGGCTCAGATCATGAACTCCTTATTGACAAATTCAGACTTAAATTGAAGAAAGTAGGGAAAACCGCTAGACCATTCAGGTACGACCTAAATTAAATCCCTTATGATTATACAGTGGAAGTGAGAAATAGATTTAAGGGCCTAGATCTGATAGATAGAGTGCGTGATGAACTATGGAATGAGGTTCGTGACATTGTACAGGAGACAGGGATCAAGACCATCCTCATGGAAAAGAAATGCAAAAAAGCAAAATGGCTGTCTGTATGGGGAGGCCTTGCAAATAGCTGTGAAAAGAAGAGAGGTGAAAAACAAAGGAGAAAAGGAAAGATAAAAGCCTCTGAATGCAGAGTTCCAAAGAATAGCAAGAAAAGATAAGAAGGCCTTCTTCAGCGATCAATGCAAAGAAATAGAGGAAAACAACAGAATGGGAAAGACTAGAGATCTCTTCAAGAAAATTAGAGATACCAAGGGAACATTTCATGCAAAGATGGGCTCAATAAAGGACAGAAATGGTATGAACCTAACAGAAGCAGAAGCTATTAAGAAGACGTGGCAAGAATACACAGAAGAACTGTACAAAAAAGATCTTCACGACCCAGATAAACATGATGATGTGATCACTAATCCAGAGCCAGACATCCTGGAATGTGAAGTCAGGTAGGCCTTAAAAAGCATCACTACGAACAAAGCTAGTGGAGGTGATGGCATTCCAGTTGAGCTATTTCAAATCCTGAAAGATGATGCTGTGAAAGTGCTGCACTCAATATGCCAGCAAATTTGGAAAACTCAGCAGTGGCCACAGGACTGGAAAAGGTCAGTTTTCATTCCAATCCCAAAGAAAGGCAATGCCAAAGAATTACACTCATCGCACACGCTAGTAAAGTAATGCTCAAAATTCTCCAAGCCAGGCTTCAGCAATAC
>SJYX01003952.1:494669-536679 GCA_006410675.1 Oreotragus oreotragus | reverse complement strand
TCCAATTCTTTGTGACCCCATGGACTTTAGCCACTAAGACCCTGTCTCTTATACACATCTTGAATGGAGACAAGACCTTGGGGAAAAAAAAGAGGGATCAGATGAGAGAAACTGGACAACAGATGTTCCTTGGTGGGGAAGCAGGGACAACTCACACAGCTTCTTATGGAAAGGTTGTGATTGAGATCAAACGCTGATCTTTCCTGATACTTTTCTAATACGAAAAAAAAAAAAAACAGGATTTAAATTTAAAGCCTCACTTAAAAGCAAAATACAGATAAGTGTCAGAGAATTCAGGCGTTACGGTTTCCACAGCAACATTCACATGGCCATCCAACTACTACTAAATAAATGAAATTAAGCATTTCTATTGCCCTTGACATTCAGCCATATGCTAAGCAATCTCTTTATTGGTTTATAATTCCTTGCAGCCACCTGTGCAAGACGGAGCCTTTGCACGCCCACGTTAAGAATGATGAAACCAAGTCCCAGGGGAGTAATAATAACGTGCCCAGAGGAACCCTGGCCGTCTGACTAAGTGGTGAATCTCACGGAACAGCAAGTGACAGGGTGGAATGACAGTCGTAGGGCTGCCCGGAGTACATGAGGAAGGCCAGTCACTAGTGAATGCCTCTGCGTGCTAGGTCCTGCTAGCGAGCTTTTCCAGGCCCCCAATAATGAAGACGGAGCCACTGGCAAGTAATGAAGCAATAAGAAAAACCAGAGGCCTCAGTATTCCAAGTGGAGAGGATGCGAGGAAATACTGTGTAGCCTAGGTCCTGTGGCCAGAGTCACTGCCTGCCCAGAACTCTGAACATATACTAAAGGAAGGAAAATGTTCCTGCAGTGGTTCAGAAGAATGAGGGGCAACAAACTCCCAGGCCTCACAGAACAGAAGCCAAGCGCAGCGCACAGAATTGCCTGCGGAAGTTCCACTTGTCTGACAGACGAAGAGGCCCCACAAGAGGTGACAGATGTTTACTGTGGCAAAGCTCCTATGGCAACAAATTCTAGCAAATCTCACCTAGCAGGTGCACACAGGTACATGGATTAAAAGTATCAATACAACCCAGGGCCCTGAGCCACAACATGTGACGTGTGGCCCACGGTCCCAAGGCAGGGCAGCCTAAGGACTTAGCTGTCATCTTAATGAGTGATCTTTAAGGAGAAATAAATGGTGGCTCATGAAATACAGGGCTGAGCTAAATTGGGAGGTGTTGCCAACACACACCTGAAAAACGCAAACTAGTGCATGAAAATGCACTTTTGGTGTGAGAACAAAAAGCACAGAGGCAAGACCCAAACATCACACTTCCTGCATCAGAGAGATGGGTTTTGAATCCCAGATTCTGAATGGTAGACAATTAGAAAGTGTTTCCTAAAAGATAGATAATAGGTTCAAGATTAATATAAACTTTGGCTGTATTAAAGCAGACCCACCTCCTGCAGGAAGTTTTTCCCAATTAGTCCTACTTACACACCCTACAGCCCCTCTGGGACCGCAAGCTTATCTTCCCAATATCCCTAATAACCAAGCATTAAGCAGATACCTATATAACAACATAGCCATGCATGAGCTGTGCATATATCTGTTTTCAGTTGCCCTCTTTTCTCTATTAAGTGGATTATCCCTCAAGAATTCTAAAGTCATGGTGCAAAGGTGCAACCTGATTATGAATTACAGAGCTCCAACTTAAGATATGAGGCATCCATGCAGTATTCCAAAACTGTGTGCATGACATGTTAGATTATGAGCCAATGGCCACACCCTTAATCTTTATGTCCCTAACACTCGGCACAACGCTGGCTGTGGCTCTTAATACATGTTTATGGGGGAAATAAATGTGTACCATTATATTAGCGTTTTGCTACTCATATGAAAAACTTACCTTGAACACTGCATTTTGTTCCGATAGTCTTACAGCCAAAAAGACAAGCGAAGTGACTAATCACAAGCAATTAAAGAGCCCAGGAGAGACTGCTCGACAGAGAAGACAGAAGCGACTAGAATACAGAATCTAAAAAAAAAATAACTATGATAAATCAGCACCGTGTTTAGTAAGTCCGTTTCCAGGGGTGAGAACAAAGACAGGAACATACCTCATTCTAAGAGATTAAAATGTAGGAGACGAGTTTAGATTAGAGCTAAGATAGTGCAGGCTTTCATGATAAAAATAATGACTGGAAACTCTGTCACAAAGTCGCCCTGACACAGAGGACTTGTCATCGCCTCCCTCAGCTACTGGAGGCAAGCCTACCAGTGTTGAATTCTCAAGGACACCTGGCTGATCCTCTACTCCAATACCCAGTTCCATGCCAGCACAGAATATTGCTCTTTAGCAGTTGGCTTTTCAGAATACTTTACGCCAAGTGATTAGCATTTCCTTACCCGTTATTCTTCTATGAAGACAGCTGGCAGAGTTATTTCACTTATACTGGTGAGATGCCCCAAAACACAAGAAAGCTAAACGATATGCCCAACATCACAAAAGCAGTTAAAATGGCAAAGAGGAATTTGAATTCCAAACCTCAAACCGTCCTTCTCTCAGTTCAGTTCAGTCGCTCAGTCGTGTCCGACTCTTTGCAACCCCATGAATCGCAGCACGCCAGGCCTCCCTGTCCACCACCATCTCCTGGAGTTCACTCAGACTCACGTCCATCGAGTCCATGATGCCATCCAGCCATCTCATCCTCGGTCGTCCCCTTCTCCTCCTGCCCCCAATCCCTCCCAGCATCAGAGTCTTTTCCAATGAGTCAACTCTTCGCATGAGGTGGCCAAAGTACTGGAGTTTCAGCTTTAGCATCATTCCTTCCAAAGAAATCCCAGGGTTGATCTCCTTCAGAATGGACTGGTTGGATCTCCTTGCAGTCCAAGGGACTCTCAAGAGTCTTCTCCAACACCACAGTTCAAAAGCATCGATTCTTCGGCACTCAGCTTTCTTCACAGTCCAACTTTCACATCCATACATGACCACAGGAAAAACCATAGCCTTGACTAGGCGGACCTTAGTTGGCAAAGTAATGTCTCTGCTTTTGAATATACTATCCAGGTTGGTCATAACTTTTCTTCCAAGGAGTAAGCGTCTTTTAATTTCATGGCTGCAGTCACCATCTGCAGTGATTTTGGAGCCCAAAAAAATAAAGTCTGACACTGTTTCCACTATTTCCCCATCTATTTCCCATGAAGTGATGGGACCAGATGCCATGATCTTCGTTTTCTGAATGTTGAGCTTTAAGTCCTTCTCTACTTACTCTCTATTTGCTGCAGTGAGCAAGCGATGTTTCTGTTCCAGGATTCCTTGAGGACATGCTTCCTGAGACCTGCTCCTAGCTCGTGTTTCAAACTCGCAGGCCTTGCATTCAAATAGTCTTTATTTTTATGTTACTGACAAATACACCCAAACCACACACAGCTGAGAGCCCTGGAACCAGTGTTCACACTCCTTAGGGTGGGGGCGGGGAATGATCAAATGACTGAAAACTGGAGAAGGACATGGCAACCCGCTCCAGAATTCTTGCCTTGAGGACCCCCATGGTCAGAGGAGCCTGGCAGGCTTTGGGGTCGCAAGGAGTCAGACATGCCAAGACAACTGAGCATGCACACATGAGTAACATAACATGCACCATCTGAGCCACTTCTGAATGTACAGTTCAGTGACGTTAAGTACATTCACAGTGTTGTAAGCCATGACCACCATCTACCTCTGGAATTTTTTATCTTCCAGACTGAAATGTGCCATCAGGCACTGAAAAAATGCAGAAGGGAGCAAAACACGTATTGAGCTCACTGGCTGCAGACCCTCCTGATGGCCCCTGTTCATCCATCCTGCCCTTTATCTTCACACAGACCCTCTCAGCGGGCGTTGTTATCTTTATACAGATCCAAGAGTGGCAAAGCCAGGATTTGACCAGGACTCTCTGACTCCAAGGCTTCCCAGGTGGCTCACTGGTAAAGAATCTGCCTGCCATTGCAGGAGATGCAGGAGACTTGGGTTTGATCCTGGGATTGGGAATCCCCTGACAGAGGAAATGGGAAGCCACTCCAGCATTCTTGTCAGGAGTATCCCATGGACAGAGGAGCCTGGTGGGCTATAACCTGTGGGGTCACAAACAGTCGGACTGTGCAACTGAGCACACATACACTCTGACTCCAAAGCCTGTGTTTTTCATATTGAGTTATTATTTTTACCCAATAAAGTGATACAGAGTTTGCCTGGAGACTCTTAGTCTTCCTTGGAGATTTTTCAGGGAATTTTAATGCATTCAATAAGTATTTGTAGAATAATATGAATAATAAATGCATAGATAATAAGATGAAAACCATTTACTTTTTACAAGCTATAGAAATGTTTAAGGATGCTTTTATGTTAGCCTCTATAAAAAAAACAAACAAACTATACATAGCATCATAATTCAGCTCAAGGCATTTAGGTGAAGCCTAAAGATATAACTTTTAATATTTTTCCTTCTATAGTTTCTTAAAACAATGGTGTAGACCTCTTTATCTTTATTTCTTTATAACCCCCATTTATTTCTCAATCTGTTGGAATGAACTCCACCTCTCCTCTGATTCTGGTCAAAGTTGATGATGAATTTATTAATTCTAATTCAGTGGACACTTTTCACTCTCTGTCCTTTTGGTCTCTTAGTAACATTAACATTATCGATGTCTTGTTCCATCTTTCCCCTCGTCTCTCTAGCTGCTCTTTTTCAGGTTCCTTTGATACCTCCTATTGCATCCACTCATTAAATGCTGAGGTTTCCGATGGTTCTGTTATGAGCCACTTTCAGATCTCATTCTTCTCTGCACCTCCCTGGACCATCTCACATCCATTCACACAACTTCAGTTGCCAACTTCATGCTGAAGATTCTCCAATCTGAAAAACTAAGCCAAGTAGTTTTCAAATCCAAATACTATAAATGAAGCTCTAGACATATACTATGTATCTTGAAAATAAGTGGTTTCTGTCTATGGAGTCAAAGGCAAGTGTAAAAATTAAGAGACTCTTAAATATTTCTTAGCCATTTCTTGGCAATTAGTCATGCACCAAGAGTCACTTTTGTGTACCTTTGAATATAGCACTGAATGGCTCTTTGCATTGGTTGCTAGTGATTTGTTTGGCAGAGTAGAGGGAAAGCATAGAAATTTAAAGAGTTTCCCGCCACTTTCAATTGAATATCATTTGTAAAGATAAAGTAGCTCTGAAATTTTAAAGGAAATCAATGTGAAATAAGATTCAATTTGTAAAAACTTAAATTACAAGCAATTTGTAGAAGTATATTGTGTAAATGCAAGAATTCACAGGAGGAGAGGGTGATTGATTGGTTATATACTATGCGTTACATTCTGTCCAATGGCATGTGACTTTGTTCACAGACACAGCTGGATGGCATCTGAGGCTAGAGAACAGGATCACATCACCCGTTCCTAGGTACTCTATCAGTATAGAAATATTGTGCTCAGTTGTGTCTGACTCTGCTACCCCGTGGACTGTGGCTCGCCAGGCTCCTCTGTCCATGGGATTTCCCAGGCAAGAATACTGGAGTGGGTTGCTGTTTCGTCTTCCAGGGGATCTTCCCGACCCAAGGATTGAAACTGGGCCTCCTGCATTACAGGCAAATTCTTTACTGCTGAGCCATCTGCGAAGCCCAATGTAATTATTATCTTTATAATAAAATCAGAGCTAGGAATTTTACTCTTAGCCAAGGATTGAATGTCAGGAAACTATAGTTATAATTAACGTGTAAGTAAGTTGAGATAGTACTTGAAACCTATATGGGTGCTTAAGATAATCATGTTCCAGTTCTGCAAAAATGGTGATCATTGAACTTAGGATTCTAATACCTAAGAGTAACTACAGCATATAAAATTTAATTTACCCATTTTAGATTTCACCTGCCTAAAAATAATAGGCCCACTAAAGTAAACAATAGTAAAATATGCAGTTTAACATGGCTCCGGTTTCTTTATGGAGTTAACCAGGATATTTGAACTAAATCCTCTTTGTATTTTGACAAATTTCTCCATTGCCTGTAATTTATTTCAAAATAGTTTTTTCTTTATACCAGTTTAATTATTAATTGTTTGATCATTGTTCTCAAAAATACTTTTTAACTATAAGACAAAAAAAGTAGCAAGAATGTAATAAAGACTTTATATTTTAATTAATTGGTTTTGGGGGCTGCTCTGGGTCTTCGTTGCTGCATGCAGGCTTTTTCTGGTGACAGCGAGTGGGGGCTGCTCTCTAGTTTCAGTGCGTGGGCTTCTCAAAGTGGTGGCTTCTCTTGTTGTGGAGAGCAGGCTCTAGGGTGTGCAGGCTTCGCTAACTGTGGTTCCTGGGCTCAGGTGCCGCGTGGCATGTAGGATCTTGCTGGACCAGGGATCAAACTCGTGTCCGCTGCACTGGCAGGCAGATTCTTAACCACTGGACCACCAGGGAAGTCCCAATTAAGACTTTAGCTGAGAGAGATGTGAATTACTTGGGAGGAATCCACTGCATTATCTTTTTATCATTCTATATTATTTAATTTCTTTATTATTCTCCCTGCCTCCTCCCTCCATACCCATGCTACACACACGCACACGCACACACACATACACACACACACACTAACATGCACACACATATACATGTCCAGATTTCAGCAACCCCAGATGCAGTGTGCAAAGGGACGGGTGGAGAGCATCCATGTCCTGGCAGTGGAGACAGGCACCCAGACCTGCCTCCTGTTTCCTGCCCAGGCTGTTTCCTAGCGTAACTGCCTTGCTCATGTTGAATCATCAAATAAGCAAGAACATTCAACAAAAAGTAAAGCGCAGGTCTTTGTTAGCAGCCTTGATGCAAAGTCACAAAAAGAATTGCCTCCATAGTTTGTTGTTGTTGTTTTCTGATGCTGAAACTGGGAGACAAACCATAAACTAAAAATTTATTGTGGTAAAATATACACAGCTTTACTCATCCTTGAAGAAGGGAATGGCAACCCACTCCAGTGTTCTTGCCTGGAGAAGTCTATGGACAGAGGAGCTTGCGGGCCAGAGTCCATGGGGTTGCAAAGAGTCAGACACGACTGAGCATCTAACACTTACCCATCCTAACTATTTTTAAGTATACAGTTCAGTAGCATTAAGTCCACTCATGTTGTTGTGCAGCATCTCCATCATCCATCTCCAGACCGCTTCATCTTCCCAAACTGAAACTCCATCCCCTTGAAACAGTAGCTCCTCGTTCCCTGCCTCCCTCAGTCCCTGGTAACCACAATGCCACTTTTTGTCTCTCTGGTTTTGACTACTCTAGGTACCACATACAAGAAGAATCACACAGTATTTGTCTTTCTGTGCCTGACTTATTTGACTAAGCATAATGTCCTTAAGGTTCACCCATGTTGCGTCATGTGTGAGAATTTCCTTCCTTTCTGCCCACCCCTGTAGTCCTAGGTGGTCATGATTATTATACGTTTTTCCTCCTTTCACAAGTTAATTTGCTCTGGAGTCATCTCTCATCTGTGCCGTCTGCTCCACGGAGATGGCTTCTCAACTTCATTGAAAACAAAAGCTGCCTCCTTTCCTCTGCTTTGGAGCCTTTGAATATGCCTATGATGAGTTCACCTATATATTTTTAAATTGGAGTATAATTTTTTTTTAATTTATTTATTTTTTTGTATTTATTTATAATTGCTTTACAATGCTGTATTAGTTTCTGCTCTACATCATGAATCAGTCATGTGTATACGTATATCTCTTCCCTCTTGGACCTTCCTCCCCCGCTCCAGGTCATCACAGGGTACCAGGCTGAGTTCCCTGTGCTATATAGCAGCTTCCCGCTAACTGCCTATTTTACAGATGATAGCGTATATCTGCAATGTGATAGTATACATCTGCAATTGTTTTTTAACAATCTGCATAGACTCCCTTCCAAGTGACCTGGCAGTAGAATAAATACGAGAGGAAGGGGTGTGAGTTTCTTTCTACCTCTCTCCCTCAAGTGGGACTGCTGAGGTATCAGCAGTCTAAAAGTTTGCCCCGAATCTGGGGTTGCCTGACCTTGCCACAGAGGTGGAGGGCAGGCATTCTGAACTGCTGCTGTGTCTGGTTCCTACCTTTTTTTTTAATGCAGAGACCCCTAGCAAACTGTTTTTCTTTGAAATAACTTACTTAATGATTTCTTCAGAGTTCAGCTATACCAAATAATTGGTTAAATAAAAAGAAACACTGATATTAAAGGGGAAAAAAGAAATTACTTCCATTAGCAAACAAAACTAACATATATTCACATTTAATTAACCAAGAAGCCCCCAAACCAGAGTGTGTCACCCAGCATTGACAATTAATTATCTTTGCTGTGAGAGAGCTACAGGTATTGAGCAAAGAGTTACAGATTAAAGGCTTTGTTTTCTCTACAATTGCTGTCCATTTCTAGCTATCACACCTTGATAGCAGCTCGCTGCTTCAGGCAGCAAATTATATCTGAAGTATGTAATTTCATGTCAGTTTTTAATTTCACATCATCAAAATATGGGGAAAGTGAGGATAAAGCACTGTTTCTTTTAAAATAAAGACATTAAATGAACAACAGCTGCTTTTCAGTTTCTTATGCTTTTTAAGATAATTTTCTACCAAACAGCTAAGGAAGATAAATATGAGAGGAAACTAGGGAATTAGTGGTCACCCTTGGCTTTTAAATGGGCTCTCTGTTTATGGTAGATCATGTGGTTTCTTCCTTTGAACATTACATTAGCATATATATAAATGATTTAACTAGAAACTACTGGAGTTAGCATCTAAAAGGCTGCATGATGTAATGAAAAGAACATTAGATTCATTAGATTCATTAGATTCTTGAAATCAAATTATCTGGAATATGCTTATTCCTTGAAGGAACCTTAATTTTAGTTGGCTATTTCTTGCAATGTAGTCAATATCCATACATGTATTATGGACAATTGTTTCTCTGCAGAAAAATCAAACACAGGCATTCCTAAGGAATAGGCTTTAATTAGCCTATGATTGTCTTTTTCTCTGTCTATATTTATAAGCAGCTAAAATAGCTAGTTGTAGATACATGAGTTTATCAGTTCCAATCAAGAAGACCAGCTAGTTCTCAATTATTCATGTTTGTGAAAGGTAGCAGTACTGGCAATTAACTACAATCATATATACCTAGTTTGGGATGGGTTTTTCAACTACAGTTGTACTGACTAGGGTCCGATGGCCTCGGTGTTTACAGTTCTTTTATTTGCTGAGCCCAGTTTGCAAAGGCCTGACTCTGGAGGAGGTTAGAAACTAGCTGGTTTCCCAGGTACTAATGAGGAGGCTTGGTTGGGCAGATCAGGCCAGGGACCTAAAGCTCTGCCGAAGCAGAAGTTTTCTAAGTTGAAGCCAAGTCGGCAAGCAGAAGGCAAGATGCAGGAGATCACGAAGCCAGGTTAGGAGTCTGGGAAGACCAAGACCTAGGCTTGGCACAGGCTGTAGAGCAGGAGCAGGGAGATTTGGAGTGCAGCTGGGGCTGCGTCCTCATACCCAAGTACGTGGGTACTGTCACCAGTCAGAGAGCGGGCAAGCCTGTGTCCCACCTGGATGGGGCAGTGGGCTTGCCTTGTGCTGTCCACTCATGTGGCCTCGTCCAGGAAATCTGTAGTGGACACCTTTGGAGCAGAGGATCCTGGAGGCACACCTCCAGACTTCTGTGCCCGTTAGACTTTTTCCATCCCTGGTAAAGTTCTTAGGTATGTGCCCTGGCCGGTTGGAGTCTACTGAGTCAGGTCAGCAGGCAAGAAGAAAGTGTAGCTTTGTGCATCTGCATGGAGTGAAGCAGTGAAATAAAGAAGCTAAGAGCTGTGGAGTCACAAACGAGTATGTATGTCATACATGTTGCTAAGTTATGTCTGCCTCTTTGCAACCCCATGGACTGACTATAGCCCACCAGACTCCTCTGTCTATGGAAAATTCCCAAGGCAAGTATACTGAAATGGGTGGCCATTTCCTCTTCCACAAGGCATCAAAGCAGCTTACAAATTGGCAGTACATTCTTTAGACCTCCAGGATCTAATGCCTGAAGATCTGACTGAAGATCTGAGGTGGAGCTGATGTAATAACAATAGAAATGAAGTGCACAGCAAGTGTAATGCACTTGAATCATTCTGAAACCATCCCCCGGCCCCCCAATCTGTGGAAAAATTGTCTTCCATGAAACTGGTCCCTGGTGCCAAAAAGGTTGGGGACCACTGCTGTAGATCTTTATATTACACATCAGTCTAGAACCATTTTTGGTTTATTCAGTCTTCCAGTGTCCTTGAAAGAGTGGGGAGCCCTCTCAAAATATGAGAGATTGATGAGGCCTGAAGCAAGTTGCATCTTTCTGAGGTCCCTGAGTCTCAGACACAGAAATTCCCTCTTTCTAACGCGTTTTCCTCTAGGTTTGACCTGGAGCTGGTTGTCTCAGCCGTGTTCTGGTCTGACCTACTGGGTTTGCTGGACACACAGAAATAGAAAAAGGTAATAAGAAAGCCCACATGTCCCCAAGCTGCCAAAAAAGTATGGCACCAACTGTCAAGTTCCAGATGAGATTGTTAGAGCAGAGGTTCCCAGCCTTCTTTCGGGCCCCGGAACTTCGCCTCCCAAAGATGGCGTCTCGGCCATTAGTGAAGGCGCTCCCGCAAAGCCCCGTCACATGAAATATTAAGGAAGCTGCCGAGATCGGCTGCCGTGTCTGGTATCCTGCTGCCAGGCGCCTGAGGTGAACGGAGCTTGGGGGCCCACACAGTGCACGCAGCAGCTGCTGTATAATGAGCTGAAAGGACTTAACTGCCAGCAAGACGAGTGCAAGAGTCTTCCTTAAAATGCTCCAAATCCCTGTAGACACCAAGGAAGCTTACCTGAGCCCTGAGAAGACGGAGCGGCAGAGATATGGAGGCAAAGGGCCTCAGCAGGACGTAAATGCTGCCACTGACAGTGTGTGTCTGTGTTCCTACAGCCCACGTTTCCTCAGCCAGGAAATAACAGATTCATACTTTGTACTCCTGTTTAGCCTTCCATGTGTGCGTGCTTAGTTGTTCAGCCATGTCCGACTCATTGCAACCTCATGGACGGTAGCCCGTCAGGCTCCTCTGTTCATGGAATTCTCCAGGCAAAAATACTGGAGTGGGTTGTCATTCCCTTCTCCAAAGGATCTTCCCAACCCAGGGATCTAACCCAAGTCTTCTGCGTTGTGGGTGGATTATTTTACCATCTGAGCCATCAGGGAAGCCCTTAGCCTTCCATGTCAATGGCTAATTCTTTTATTATTAAACATCTCCTGCTTTATTTGAGCATATGAAAACACTTCTATTTTCACATAAGGATCTTGGCTCAGCAAACACTTTCTTAGGTACCTGGCTTTCAGCAAAGGAGAAGATCTTTACTTTGAATAGCTTTCATAAAAGAAAAGTTAGTTTATGAAAGGGCTTTTAATCCCATTGTTTTTGCCTTTAGTCGTATTTTCATTCACCTCTTTTATTCTCACTTTGACCATAAAAAAATCCAGACACGAATGGATTAGCAGTATTCACCAACAGTATGGTTTTTAAATTTTGCTTTTTCCCCATTTTGTACCTCTAGGCATGAATGAATGATGTGCAGTTCGGGTAAAGCTTCTACCTTCTCTGAGCTTCTAGGGAGCCAGTGGAAGTTCTCAATAATATTGGGTGGTGTGGATTCCTCTCATAGCCACAACTTAGGAGTAGACTCTTGAACACAGAACACCTGTGGGGTGACTCAGAGGTGACTTGACTGACATGCATAGCCTATTAATTGCATATTTCTTTGAAAGTGAAAGTGTTAGTCACTCAGTCATGCCTGACTCTTTGAGACCCTGTGGACTGCAGCCCACCAGGCTCCTCTGTCCATGGGATTTTCCAGGCAAGGATAATGGAGTGGGTTGCCTTCTCCAGGGGATCTTCCTGACCCAGGGATCGAACTCGGGTCTCCTGCCCTGCAGGCAGATTCTTTATTGACTGAGCTACCAGGGAAGCATAGTTCTTTAGCATATAGTTGTCATTGATGGATTGATTCGGTTTCCAGAGCACTGAGATGCATTCTAAGCAGCTTCCAGCGTTCTTTTTGTGTCTGTAGAAGGAGAGGTATGAGGCAGTGGAGAACGGCATGGAAGAATGGTGCGTGGTGGAGGTGGTTGTGGCGTTGTTACTGTCGTGCAAGGACTCGCTCTGGGTTGGGATCGCAGGAGTCGAGAAACCATTTTCATATAATTTGCCTTTCATATCCTAATTCTGGGCATGACCTGACTCACTCAGCTGAGGCATTTTCCCCCCCTGTGATGAGAAGGTATGTTGCTAAGCAACTAGATCAGTAATTGGTAAATGCTTATATATGATTTGATTTGAGTTACATACAAAACTATGTAACTGCTTTTTTTCTGTCTTCGTTATTAGGCACATGATTATCATTTGGTTTTATATTGCCCAAATGAAATAGAATAAGTGCTTCTATTTATCACATTGCGTAACAGCATGAAGTGGTAGACTGACCCTAAGTCTAAAGCCGAAAATGCAAATCCTCCTCTCAGTTATGATAATCACTAGTCCTGTGACTACAGATACAATCAGGTAACTTCTGTGCCTCCCTGGCTTTTTACGTCTGTACTTTGTGGTACAAACACCTTCTCTGCTTGTCTCACAGGACTGAGTGTGATGGATGTGACAGTATGTAAAAAAGGCTTTAGAAAGAGTGAAACATTCCAAGGTCTAAGCATTTCTAGAACTTCAGAGACATAGTCTTGGGACTTTGCATATGTTCCTGTAACTCCAAAGGCTGAATCAATTAAGAAGCCCTGAGTGGATACACACCAGTGGTCCCCAACCCTTTTGGCATCAGGAACTGCTTCCATGGCAGACAATTTTTCCATGGATGGGGGGTCATGGAGATTGTTTCGGGATGATTCAAGTGTATTACATTTATTGTTTGCTTTATTTCTGCTATTATTACATCACTAATAATGCAATGATAGAGTCAACACTAATAGCATCCAGAAGGAAAGACCACACTGCGCAGCAGTGTCTCATTAAGTGTTAAGACATAAGACATAGGCTCTCAATTGCCTCTCAATTGCTGAAGCCTCAAGGAGTTGATAAGGGCAACTTGTAGAAGCCTTGAATGGGTAAAGTTTTAAGAGAAGAATAGGGGTAAATTCATAGAGATTACCACTCTGGGTTAATGCTGTGCAGCAAGTTGCAAAAATCAATCTATTTTCAAATTATAATAGTGTCTGGCTGCCGTGTCTTAATGCAATATCGTTTGAGGTTAACCGTCAGCCATGTTTTGCCTCCTAGCAGTAAACATTTTATTTGAAGTCATGTCATGAATTATCTTCCTACACTAATGAAATGGATCATTTACATAAAAATCTGAAAAACCCCAAGACCCATATGCTTTTTGGTCTCCGGAGGCATGGAAATGACCTCAGTGACAGCCAATTAGAAAATGGAAAGGTGAAGGAGGACGCTTTTTATTCCCTGTTTGGAGAATTTCCAGAATGAGTAACGTGCTTCATGGCAGTGCCAGAATACTTTTAAATAGGCATTATTTCAAAATGAAGCCTAACTGATTTTTTTTTTAACACGTAGATGGATATCTTAACTATTTCCAGAGGGCTTTGCCTCAGACCACTGGTTCTGGTCACACATCCTCCCTATTTATAATCTGTTTTATTTTCTTCTACCCCTGTGTCACTGACCCCATGGATTTCCTGGGAGCTGCTGTGATCTGTCCCGTCATTGCTCATTTGCCAGACAGTCTTAATCCTCAGAGCATTGAAATATTTTATAATGGCACATAAGCCACCGGAGCCTATGACAGCCCTGGCCATTTCACATTAAATTGCCATGTGGATTGTCTTTTTACCTGCTGACGCTGGCGATTTTACCACTCTCGTCTCCCTCCTGGGTCAGGACCCTCTCTGGGCAACAGATGGGGCAGTTCTAAGGGCCTCACCCTGCCCTCCTCTTGAGCAGTTTTTCAGATGATGTCTCACCAGTCAATTTCTTGGATTCAATTCATTTGAATCCAATTTGAATGACCTCTTACTTTTCATGAAACTTTCACCCACCTATATGATCATCTCACAGTTGAACACCTCCTTCAGACAGGATGAAATGCTCTGAGTATTGTTAGCAAACACGGTACTTCGAATTTTTTTTTAAAGGATGAAGAAGGCTTAAAAAAACAACTGTACTACCTGATATTCCTGCTTGTTGTTCTCTAAGGAGAGTTCTGTTCTTCACGAAGCTAACAATTCTTACAACATTGTTAGGGCAATATTTTAGTAAACTCTAGACACTAAGCGGGGTAGACCCCAACTTAATTCTCATGGGATGCGTTTAGAATGAAGGGCTTGCCATTTAAACACTCCATAATTCTGAAAATCCAAGGTCAAATAGTCTATCACACAAATGCAAAAAAAGAAAAAGATACCCCATAAGTTCCCCCTCTGATCTGTATAACTGAGATCTAAAGCTCTCCCCCACCTAAACCAATTAAATTCACTAGATAATTATTTACCTCTTTCTTTTTGATCTGGGTAGATCTGGCCAGGGGGAACAAGGAACCATCCCCTTTGAAGGTCATCTCAATTCTAAACTGATTGCTGAATTCAGATGGCATCACACTGATGTGTTAGGGTAATTGTCTCTTGTGTGAGATGAGTAACGATGGAGAGAAAACGTAGAGCCCAGAGGGAAGAACTGAGCTTGCTAGGTTTAAATTCTTGCCAAGTTCACATTATGGCTCCTCTCCTCACAGACTGATATTGCTTAGTGTGGCGTCACTATCTTTATAGCGGTTCAGTGAATATTAATTTCATTCTGCTAGAGAGGCTACACTTTTTTTTTTTTTTTAATTGAAATAAGGTTCAGAGAATTAAGTGAAGCCCAGAGATAGTTAAAGATGTGTGCAGGGCTGAATAGCTGTAGGAAATATGTGATACAGTCCATGCCAAGAATGAGTCAAGTCAATATTACTTCTCACAGTTTTTAGGTTAACTTTTTGTTGTTTAAAATCTTATCAAACGACATACTCATCTGTTCCTCTCCCTACTAAAAAAAAAAAAAGAACTTGTGAGGCAGTAATTACGTAAAATAATTGCTAGCCAAAATGTCTTTACCTTTTCAATTCTTTCATGACTGCTGCTCCTATATGTCACTGAATAATACAAGTGTGTATGAACGATTTCTGTCCCTCAAACTTGACCCATCTGCGTGTCACTGAAGTGCTCTGTAAAAAGAGCAGAAGCTGCTGGCTTCCAAGAAATTGAAACATATAAAAGAGAGATCAAATAGCTGGTTAGGATGATGTCAAAATGAAAATAAAATGTTCTTATATGATATATGGCTCTAAACTGTGATTTCTAAGCTCTAGAATACTCTATTTCATATATATGTTTTAGGTTTTTTTTTTTTTTGGTAACTGTGATGTGAGCAAAGTTTCCCCCTTGAAGTTTCATATATGTATATGTTTTAGGAAGAAAATAGTTTTTAATGTATTCTCAAATAATTTCCTGCATTACTGTTTTTCTGCATTGAAGCCAACAGAGGCTTCCCTGAATGCAATAGAGATTCCAGGGATCATTTCAGTGTTTTTGCATCGGAAGAAATTTTGGAAATCATACCCTGTTCCCAGTGCCTGCTTTCATCTCCCTGGTATTCCCTGTAAACGGCTTTCTAGCCACTACTTGGACACTTTCGATGATAAAAGCTATTTCAAGAAACAGACCCATCACTAATGGGTTACTCTGATTTTTAGAAAGATGCCCCCTTTACTTATACCCCACAAATGCCCTTACATTTCACCTGCCTGTTTTTCTACCTGTTCAGAGATGATCTGATGCAATATGGGGAACAGAGACCTAGATTCAGTCTCAGTTCCACTGTTTATTATTATATTCCGTCAAAGTACCATCTCTTAAGTACTTCCTGTATACTAAACCCTTTACCTGCACTCTTATTTAATTTCACAAATGTCTATATAGGTAGATAACTTTTTTGTTCTGTCTTACTATGCAGAACTGAGGCTTGATAATAATATGTGTAATAATGATAATGATGATGATAATATTACTAAGTACCAACTATATGCTCAGGTGCTATGCTAAACATTTTCAGAATTTAAGTAACTTACCTATCACCTACCTAGTAGCTGAAGAAGCTAGATGTTCAAATAAAGTCAGAGACTCGAAGGACTTTGGATTTAACTCTTTAAGACTCATTTATTTGTCTGTTAAATGGGAATACTATTAGTATCTTCTTCACAAAGTTTGCTGAGATTCAAAACATTGGCCTGAGTGGGGTATCAGAAGGACCTCTGATAGGTCAAGTAAAATGGGCTGAGGACCATGACATTTAGCAATCATGAGGTCATTTGTGGCCTTGACAAGAGCTGTGTCCGAGGAGATATGGGCCAGATGCCTGGTTGGGATGAGTTTATAGACAATGGGAGGAGGTGAACTGCAGAAAACAAGTGTAGACAACACTTTCCATGCGTTTTGCTGCAAAGATGAGCAAGAAAACAGAACCGTAGCTGGCTGGGTAAGAAGAATGAAGAGAAAGACCTGTGTTTTATTTCTGAAGACAGGAGACATAACAGCATGTTTGTATGCTATTGGGATTGATCCAATAATAGAGAAAATTTTTGATATTATGTTAATATCAAATATCAAACTTTATATTAATATCAGGAGAGAGACAGAGCAGTGAAACCTTGGCTCCTTGGGAATGCCCTTTATCCACTTTAATTTCAAGGACCTCTCTTTCCTCCTCTGCAGGGTCTGTGTGTAAATGGGCATGGGTAGTACAGATAAGAGAAATGACAAAAAGGGCCAGCATCACCTCCGAGCTGCCTTTCGAAGTATCACTGCCTTCTCCTCTCTGTCTCCACTTTTGGGCTAGGAACTCCCAGCTGGTGGGGAAGTGTGAACCACAGCAACTCCTTGGTCCTTTTACCACCATCTGAAAGAATTCTAGTGTGAATGGATAAGCACGTGATCCATTCAGTTCCTAGCAGATCATCATCTTCGCCCTTCTTCCGAACGCTCCTATGTCTGTGGGCACCCTGACCTGAAAGCAGTAAGAGGTTGCTGTCAGTAGAATGTGATGTCCACACACACATCTCTGGATGAGTCACTGTTTGTTCAAGGAGAAAATCTCACAGAGTAACGAAAACTACCAAGAGATGCAGCAGACCGGTCACCGAACAATCCCACTTCGCCTTTGATTTTAGAGGGGCAGTCTCAGAAACAGTGGCAATGAAAGCATGAGGAGAAATTACTCCTAGGTGGTTTGTTTTTTTTCCTGACTGGGGAGGGACAGCGCTGTGGAAATCTCCTTCTGGTGCCCTTCATTCATCATCATTGTACATAGATTCACTGTGAGGTCCCTAAGTTTGGCACTGGGACTGTCAGGGTACCATTCCATCAAAATCTGTCATTCCTCATGCATCATTCCTCTGAAAATCACTCTTGTGAAAAAAAGATGTTCAATTTCACAGCAAAGAAAAAAATTAAGCTTTGAAGTGGTCATTCTATTTGCTGTATTTGTGTAGTGGCCATTTCGTAGCTCAGGGGATTTGTCAAAAGCATGACAGTTACTGATACAAGATTAAAATTAACCAGTCCAGAGCTTTAAGATTCATACATGAAGAGGGAAGGTGGTGGGAAGTGGGGAGGGGTGGAAACAATGCTGATTTAATCTTTTTCAGCTACTTTGCTTGTGACCTGTTAGGTGGTTGGGAAAAACACGGGATGGATTATAAGGTTTTGATGTGTAGAATACATCGAAACAAAATACCATTTGTTTTAAGCAGCAGCTAAAATGTTTCTTCACCTTTGGTAAGGAAACTGGAATTCTTAGAACAAGAATATAGGGTGAAAACACCAAGAATGAATCCAGAAGTGAGTATGTTATAGTCTGTGCCTTTGCCTTATTTCCCCCTCTCCTCTATGGTAAGATTGTCGTATTTCAGGTGTTCTAGGACATTGGAGAAGGCAATGGCACCCCACTCCAGTACTCTTGCCTGGAAAATCCCATGGATGGAGGAGCCTGGTAGGCTGCAGTCCATGGGGTCGCTAAGAGTCGGACACGACTGAGCGACTTCCCTTTCACTTTTCACTTTCATGCATTGGAGAAGGAAATGGCAACCCACTCCAGTGTTCTTGCCTGGAGAATCCCAGGGACGGGGGAGCCTGGTGGGCTGCCGTCTCTGGAGTCGCACAGAGTCGGGCATGACTGAAGCGATGCAGCAGCAGCAGGACATTCTAACGAGGGAAGATGTGATGAGAACAACAAATGTTATTAACGATGGCAGGCAGCGCCCTCCCTCCCTCCCCTTTTCGTTTGCGTCCTCTGCCACCTTTGTGAGTTCTGACTGCGTCACCCCTTGCTCTTGCCCATGAGTTGCATTTTGTAGCGAAAGCGCACCCTGCACAAAAGCCTGCTTTCCTCACGAGCTGCCCCTCGTCTCAGGACCCTACACCTTGGCTGCCGTTTATTCTAATTAGGTGTTATGTTTCTTTAACAGCTTGATTTATATTTCCCCACTGCACTGGGGTCTGTGTTCTTCTTCCACAATCACACCCATAGCATACCTTGAACGGTCACCACGTGGTTCTTTCTCAGACCAGTCTGGATTTTACAACGTGTTAGAGTTTCTAAGAAATTCGTAAGGTCTCTCACACTTGAGTTTATACCAGAAGTTATGAAATGATTAACCTAATTGGTACTGTTTATCCCCAAAGATGGCCAGCTTTATTCATGCTTAAGCTGAGTGTTCGTGGATAATAAGCAGTTCTTTGTGGATGGAGGCTGCGGAACCATGTGAGCTCACGGCATTCGTGGCTCTGCCGTGTGAAGGATTGGGCAGCTCCCTGGGTTCACTCACAGCGCTAGTGGTAAAGAACCTGCCTTTCAGGGCAGGAAACGTACGAGTCGTGGGTTTGATCCTTGGGTCAGGAAGATTTCTCTCTGGAGGAGGAAATGGCAACCCATTCCATTATTGTTTTCTGGAGAATTTCACGGTCAGAGGGCCCTGGCAGGCTGCAGTCCATAGGGTCGCACCGAGTCGGACATGACTGAAGCGATTTAGCATGGCATGCACAACACTGGATTCACTTAGTCACAATTAGGGGGTACCACCTGGCCCTTGCAGGAAGAGCGAGGACTGTTTACTGCAGGAAGAACTAGGGGCTTCTTTAAGGGAAAGGACAAAAAGTGACCCGAGCATATCTGATTGTGCCATACCTTTTCCTTTATGGTCTTTTTTCTTTTTCCCTCCAGAGCTGCCCAGAAGTTAAATCTCTCATCTAAGAAGAAGAAACATCGGCCCTCCACTTCTTCTGTTGCCGAGCCGCCTCTCTTTGCCACCAGCTTCAGCGGGATTCTCCAGACGTCCCCACCCCCGGCCCCGCCCTGCCTGCTGAGGGCCGTCAGCAAGGTGAAGGACACCCCAGGCCTGGGCAAGGTAGGCACCTGGGCCATATCCACCCAGGTTTCGACTGTGGGGTTCTGTGGTCAGAGGCAGGGAAGAGAATGGGGCTCAGTTGGATAATTAAAACAGGAAGGTGACCGGGAGACGAGACAAAATGAAATTCATTGGGAAGTACTGTAAAATTTTCCGTTGGTTACATATCCCAAGTGGTGAATGAAGACATTCCATCTCTTGGAGATGTGGTTTGATTTTGGCAGGAGGAAAAAAAAAAAAGAAAAAAAAACCTCAGCCTTGTATTGACAGAACTGTAACCAATTAAAGAAGAGACCCCAACGCACAAAAGATGGAAGGCAGAAGGAGGAGAGACCAAGAGACCGTACAGAAATAAGACAGAAAGGTGCTCTGTCATTTCCTTGCGACACTTTCATTGTTCCTCCCCTTTAGAGAAATCACAAGTTCTTCTTTTGAACCAGACCACTGGTGGGATTTCTGGGGAGCATTTGCTGTGTGCCATTCTAGCCAAGAAACGCAGTTTTGAATGGTTACAGTTACTTAGAGATGAGGTACCTAATGAGATGTAGGGATACCATCTCAAGACCTGGCTCAGCTGTGTTTAGGATAACTTTGTTGTTAGATGTCATCTCTTAACTCTCTCTGCTGAGATGAACGTCTGGGTGAAGTGACTTACAGTTTACTCTTCACTGGGTAAATAACTTGGGACTTATAAAAACATTTAGCTGAAGAAACGGGTGGTTGTTTCCTTTCTTTTGCTGTCATCACAAGTAGGTTGGACCATGCCACCTTGCCGGTCTCTCACCGCTGACTCAACAGCACTCGTTTTGGAAGCTCCAGGTCTTGCTGAGGCGAGTGGCTGCTCAACTGTGTGGACTAAGATTTTCCTTATTTGTTGTCGCTGTTCTTCAGTCGCTTAGTCTTGTCTGACTCTTTGCAACCGCATGGACTGCAGCACGCCAGGCTTCCCTGTCCTTCACTCCCTCCAAGAGCTTGCTTAAACTCTTGAGTCGATGATGCCATCCAGCTATCTCATCCCCTGTCACCCCCTTCTCCTCCTGCCCCCGATCTTTCTCAGCATCAGGTTCTTTTCCAGTAAGTGGCCTCTTTGCATCAGGCGGCCAAAGCTTTGGAGCTTCACCTTCAGCATCAGTCCTTTCAGTGAATATTCAGGGTTGATATCCTTTAGGATTGACAGGTTGGATCTCCTTGCAGTCCAAGGGACTCTCAAGAGTCTTCTCTAGCACCACAGTTTGAAAACATCAATTCTTCAGCACTCGGCATTCTTTATGGTCCAGCTCTCACATCCGTACATAACTCCTGGAAGACTTTCCTCATTTAGGTTACTAATTCCCTTTTCCCTTGACCCTCAATGTGGTTATTCCCAGGTTCACGGCCTTCAGTGGCCTCAGCCTGACTAGTGGTCCTTCTGGAGTTTACCCCACACCCTCTGCCCTTCTTCCTTCCTGCTTTTCTCTCTTCTGCTTCCTCCCATACCTTCCCACCCCCAATTTTACCACCCACTGGGAAAGTACTAACTTGCTAATCTACTCTGCTACTCTTTCCAACAGAGTTTACATTTTAAGATTAGGTTGAATAGAGTAATATTCCTTTTTTTTAATCACTCTATTTCCAACTAACCAACTACACCAAACTGCTCTCTAAGTATCAAGCATGCCATGCTCTTTCTGGTCTTTGCACACAGTAATTTTTACCTCAGGTCTTCCCCCCATCTCTGTCAGACACCTGGTCCAACTTTTAAAAATCAGTTTGAAAGTGAAAGTCGCTCAGTCGTGTTCAACTCTTTGTGACCCCATGGACTATACAGTCCATGGAATTCTTCAGGTCAGAATACTGGAGTGGGTTGCCTTTCCCTTCTTCAGGGGATCTTCCCAATCCAGGGATCAAACCCAGGTCTCCCACGTAGCAGGCAGATTCTTTACCAACTGAGCTATCAGGGAAAGCCCCCAAATCAGTTTAGTACCTTCCTTAAGAAAGTGAAATCAATGAATGAATTTCTACTGTGCCTTCTTCCTTCTTTAGTCCCAAGCAATGCTTATTTTGGGCTTCCCAGGTGACTCAGTGGTAAAAGAATTTGCCTGCCAATGCAGGAGACTCAGGAGATGCAGGTTCGGTAAAGTACACATAACAGGAAATTTACCTTCTGAATTATTTTTAAGTGTATGTGGACTTTGCTTTAGCTAAGAGGAGTTTGGAACTTTAGTGCCAAAGCTGAACCACAAAGTGACATCAAATTCCCACTGCAGTCTCCTTTTCCCCTCCTGCTCTAAAAGACATCCTACTTCTCTTCGGAGTATATGTGGACCAGTATTTAAATGCTGTCACTCTGAAGAGGTACCCAACTATTAGCCAACCTGCGGCACCCATGTACCCCTCCTATGACCCTGTCCAGGATGCCTCAAAATGAACCACGTAAGAAACCATCCTCCTCCATCTGTGACAGTGGCCCAGTCTGTGGTTTCTAAAATGGTTGTTGCGGATATACATTCAGGTGGACCTGGGCCCCAAGCATAGGACCTTCTGTCCCTGCTTCCCCCATCCTGGCGCNCCTGTCCAGGATGCCTCAAAATGAACCACGTAAGAAACCATCCTCCTCCATCTGTGACAGTGGCCCAGTCTGTGGTTTCTAAAATGGTTGTTGCGGATATACATTCAGGTGGACCTGGGCCCCAAGCATAGGACCTTCTGTCCCTGCTTCCCCCATCCTGGCGCCCCTTCCTGGAATTCTGAGACAAAGGGATCAGGGCATCAGGAGGGGCCTTAACCAGCAGAAGGACTGTTTCCAGCCATGAGGAGCCAAGCCTTGAATGAAAATAATCTGGGGGCACTGATTGGATCTTGATTCCAAGATGTACTATATGTAGTGATCAGATAGACATATAAGTAAAGATAAGCAGCATAAGACCAGGTATAACTACAATTAATATTAAAGTCATTCATGAGCTAAAGCTCACAAATGATATCTTTACTTTTTTTTAAAAGCAAAATACTGTCCCTCTCACTCATTTGCAGTCCAATGTGCTCTTTTGAATGGGAGAGAAAGGGTGACATTACCTGCCAGGAATGCAGGAAGCCGGCGTTTGTCCATGGAAGTAATGGGAGAGAAAGGGTGACATTGCCAGCTGGGACTGCAGCAAGCCCAGAGTTTGTCCATGGAAGCGGGGTCATCAGGCTGAGTGTCTCAGAAGGTGACAGAAAGTGTGACTTCTGTCTGACGATCGACCTCGCAGCAGCTTTCCAGCTGACCACGGAGATGTAGGCACTGGTGGAGAGGAAGTGACAGCGGGAAGGGGTATGCTTTCTGGAAGGCAGTGTCATTATATACTTTAATTTGAAAACACGTGTGATTGAAACCAGAGGTAGAGAAGTACACCTCCTCCTGCCTCCTCCCTTGGAGGCATGCGCTTTTCAGAGTGCAAGCCGCCCATGACTCTGCCACGGTGGCACCAGTGGCCTGAACTTAGCAGAGGTCCATTTACCAGGCTCATGCCTTTCTCACCCCCTGCTGGTCCACTACCATGAGGAACTGCCTTCTTATGCTGGGTCACCCAGTTGTGTCCAACTCTTCGAGACCCCAGAGGCTGTAGCCCATCTGTCCGTGGGGTTTCACAGGCATATTCCCAGGCGAAAATGCCGGAGTGCGTTGCCACTCCCTTCCCCAGCATTCTTCTCGTTTTTGTTCAGTTGCTCAGTCATGTCCAGCTCTTTGCAACCCCATGGACTGCAGCATGCCAGGCTGCCCTGTCCTTCACTATCTCCCGGAGCTGACTCAAGCTCATAACCATCGAGTCAGTGATGCCATCCACCCATCTCGTCCTCTGTGATCCCCTTCTTGTCCTGCCTTCTGTCTTTCCCAGCATCAGCATTCTTCTTACCTGTACGGAAAAATCCTTGTCAATTTATCTCTGTTGCATACTTTACATATTAACATTTCAAAGAAATACAGGGGAGTTTCATATAGAACATAAAGAATTGCCAAATTCTCAATTTGGCAATTTGGTAACTCAGTTATTTAACCCGGGGGTGGGGTGGGGCTGGGGTTTTTGAGGCCCAGTGAAGAGCCAGCCCAGCCCAGCCCCAGTTATTATCTTCAACCACCAAGGACTTCCTCAGGACACCCGAAGACACCTTTTGTGGGTTCGTTTACGGTTACCCTCAAGAAAACTGAGGCCCTGAGGGAGCAGGAGATTTCCCAGGGCCTCCTGAGTCAAACCCAGGGGTCAGGACCCGTGAGACATTTTATTCCCTTCTGTTTCACGTGACCTTTAAAAACTCGAGTGGAGACAAGAACGTAATGGGACCATAAGGGCAGCAGAATGAATTGGGAACCAGTCACCTTCATCCTGTAGAGGACAGGCTTCCGTTTTCAGAGTCGTGGTTGAGAGGGAAAGGGCAGTGATGGGCCAGGGTAGACACAGAGCAAGTCAGGAGCGCCCCACCTTTCCCTCCTCTCATCCTACTGCCAGCTGTTTCCAGCAACAACTTTCCTCCCTCACCCCACCAGGCCCTCCACCCAGAGTTATTGCTGGCCACCAAGTGCTTCTTGAGGCAGAAGCTTTTCTGGAGACCACAGTGACGGACAGACTTGGGGTAACTTCAGTGCACCTGGAGCTGAAGCACAGTACACCCACACACAGGAAATATCTCAGAATCCCCAGCACCTAGAGTAGTACTTGGCACACAGCAAATGTTTATTGAGCATCTTCTATGGCTCAAATCGTAAAGAACCTGCCTGCAATGTGGAAGACCAGAGTTCCATCCCTGGGTTGGGAAGATCCCTGGGAGAGGAAATGGCTACCTGCTCTTGTATTTTGGTGTGGAGAATTCCATGGACACAGGAGCCCTGTGGGCTACAGTCCACGGGGTCACAGAGTCGGACATGACTGAGCTGGTAACATTTTCACTTTCCTATGTGTCAGGCCCTGTGCTGAGCACTAGGCTTGCCGCGATGGACATACAGGCAGAATCCCTGCTCTGACAGCACTTACATCATTTTAATAGTCAGCCTTAGACAGCTCACTGACTTGGACCAAGATGAAGGATGATTTGACTTCAGGAAAACTTGGAATCACAGACTTCAAGTAATTCTGTCTAACTTTCAAGTTATATAAAGAAGCTATAGTACTAAGTGGTCCTGTAGAGACATTCTTAAAGAACAGATAAAGATGATTAGTGGATCAAAGCAGCTTAGTCCCTGTTTATATTTCATGGGTTTGACTTTATGTAAATGATATTTCTAATCTGTTTGAAAATGGTTCCTTCTCCTAAGTCAGTAAAAGCTCTTCATGAAATTTGTTTGCACAATTAATTAACATCCATGTTTAAGGTTCATTTGTTAGTGTGTCACAGATTAATGTCAGAGCTCTTAGTGTTGGATTACAAGCTTCTAGAGCAAAGCGTGTATTATCTGTTTAACTCACTCAGTATTTGAGTCTGCAGCCCCACCACGGGGGCATGTATGCTTTTAAGGGTGAGAATGGTGATAGTGACAGTTACATTAGGGATGGTTAATTCTCTTCTTCCTAGAAGAATTCCTGAAGGGAAATACATGAAGCATGAAGGGAAAAGAGACCTTCTCTTCCTTCATAACCTCCAAAAATGCCTTGAAAGAATGGAATCGTCAACTCTCTGCCTTTGTTCCCTCAAATGTGCTTTGTGAATACAAGAAAACTCCTATAGGTGGGTGCTAGCAACAGGGAGGACTTCCCAGGTGGCTCAGTGGTAAAGAGCCCGTCTGCCAATGTAGGAGATGTTAAGAGATGCGGGTTCAGTCCCTGAGCTGGGAAGATCCCCTGGAGGAGGGCATGGCCACGCACTCCAGTATTCTTGTCTGGAGAATTCCGTGAGCGGAGGAGCCTGGCGGGCTACAGTCCATGGGGTCGCAAAAGAGCCAGACACGACTGAGCAACTAACAATAGCAGCAAGAGAGCAGACTCTTTAGAATTTGAAAAGATCGTAAAAATTGGATGAAACAAGCATGAAGAATTATGGGAAATTGAACTGGAACCAGGTTGGGTGGGCTTGTCATACTCGGTTTACTCGGTGAATATCTGTAGACATACTGTGTTCCAGGCACTGCAGGAGGCACCACTGCTGGGGACCGTACACAGAAGCTGGTGGGCTGCTCTGGGCCACATGCCTGCAAAGAGGGGAGGGGGTGTATATCCTGGTCTCCAGGGACTCCAGCCTCCTGGGAAAATGCTTGCCTGGCGTTCAGCCTCAGCCACCTCTCCTGAGCTACAGATGCTGCTTTCTTCTCCTGGGGATCCCCCTTTGCGTAGTTTCTGGGTAGAAGAAGTATTGTGGTTCCCATCATGCTGGATCCTGACCACCACTCATGCCCATCTATCTGTACATTTCTGAAGCACTTCACTAATTTCTCTGTAGACAGTGCAGCCCCAAGGCAGGCAGTTCCGAGGAGTCCTCAGAGTTGTGGTTTAGAAACAGACTTGCTCGTCTGGCTAGATTATTTTTCTTAGGCAATATAGGTGGGAGCCACTCTTCTTCCTCACATGCTAAGTTGCTTCAGTCTGTGACCCTATGGACTATAGTCTGCCAGGCTCCTCTGTCCATGGGTTTCTCCTTTCAAGAACACCGGAGTGAGTTGCCATTTCCTTCTCCAGAAAATCTCCCCAACACAGGGAACAAACCTGCATCTCTTATGCTTCCTGCACTGGCAAGCAGGCTATTTTTTTACGACTAGTGCCACCTGGGAAGCCCTTCTTCACAGTGCTTGATTTTCAGTCATCTGCTTCTTACTTAGCACTACTTTTCAAACTCTGTCGCAGCGTATTTTGACCTCTATTTTTTTAAAAAAATCTACGACAAACCTAGACAGTGTGTTAAAAGCAGAGATATCACTTTACTGACAAAGGTCCATACAGTCAAAGCTGTGGTTTTTCCAGTAGTCATGTATGGATGTGAGAGTTGGACTATCATAAAGAAGGCTGAGTGCTGAAGAATTGATGCTTTCGAATTGTGGTGCTGGAGAAGACTCTTGAGTGTCTCTTGGACTACAAGGAGATCAAACCAGATCAATCCTAAAGTGAATCAACCCTGGATATTCATTGGAAGAACTGATACTGAAGCTCCAATAATTTGGCCACCTGATACGAAGAACTGATTTATTGGAAAAGACCCTGATGCTGGGAAAAATTGAAGTCAAAAGGAAAAGCGGGCGGGGTGGGGGGGGTATGGCAGAGGATGAGATAATTTAGTATCACTGACTCAAAGAATGTAAATTTGCACAAACTCTGGGAGACAGTGGAGAACAGAGGAGCCTGGCATGCTACAGTCCACGGGATCACAAGGACTTGGATGTGACTTAGCAACTGAACAACAAAAACATAAAACATATTCTCTAAATAACATCTCCCCCTCCACACACAAACACGCACTCACTCTCACTCACTGCTTGGCTCATGTTACCAGGTTCTATATTGTCTAGACTTAGTTTAATTCTAAACTTCTCCTTATTTGGTGTGTAGACTATAGGATAGAAAAAAAAAATGAACCATGTGTGGTTTTCAGCAGAGATTCTTTCCCTTTACAGATTTATTAACATTTTTAGAGCTGAAGTCATTCAATTACTAAGCCCTTGTGACACTATAAGGAAGAAGATGCCAAGATTCCTGTTCAGTTTATGTTCTGATTACACAATAAAATTGAAAATTAGATTAAAATGTTAAATACAATCTTTTTTAAAGTACTAACGAAGCTCTTATTCATTTGTTCAGCAAGTAGTAGTAGCAAGTAGCTCTTGCTTGTTCAGGAAGTGATGCCAGGCAATACCAAGGAGAAAACTTCATGCCTTCCAACTCACCAAGGTCTGAGTTATTGAAATAGTATGCAAATGATCAAATTCATCATTTCTCCCTTTCTTCATCCTAAAACTTTACCAAAGCAAAGAGAAAAGATTTGAATCAGCCTTTAAAATTCATTTCCAGTGTCCTAATGTGATGGAAAATTCTGGATCTCACTGCTCACTCACCAGGGATTACTCTCCCCACTCCCTTAAACATGCCAGACAGTAGAAAGGAATCTGAGCTTTCTATTTTGGTGTGCCTTTGTGGGTTGGGGAGAAATAGACTGCCTAAATAAAACATGCTCATTCATCAGGATAGCTGGCTTGATAGCTTTGAAAATTGAATTGTTAGCTCTTCTGGGAAATAAACTCATGTGAACTTCCACTCCCTAATTACAGTTGTTTTCTATGCTCCGTTGGTTTTGGTTGAGTTGGCTAAGCTCCTGTAGTTTGGGATTTTTTCTCCTTTCTTTCTTTCTTATTTTGACCCCTTCTCCAACCTGTATGTCCAGAGAAAGGAGACTCGAAGAAAATGTCCTGACTCATTAATCTTTGTGGTTCCTTCACCATCACCACTCTGCCTCTGCGCAGAGTGGTCTGCATCTCTCCTAGAGCCCGCCCTCCCTTGCGCGTGCACAGAATGCTGCTGCAACACTGGACCCCCAAGCTCAGGAACTGTAGGTGCCCTGCTGGGAGGGCTGCACTGGTCCTGGAGCCAACCCGAACGGCTAAGTGATGAGGTGGGACTTTATAGCTGCTGCCATGTCATTCTTGAGTTCAGCGGGCTCATTCTTGCAAAGACAGAAAGCGTTGGGAAGATGTTCTCCATTAAAGGCTACTGGACAGAAAAGTCACAGTAAACCACGTGTAAAAGAAAGCATGAGGGCCATTTTTGTTCTTCATTATTGATATGACTGCCTTTAGGACGGCTGATCAAGTTGTATGGATATATTTTTCTGTTGGCTTCATTATTAGGTGCAGACGGAGAAGGGTAAGCAGCACATTTCAGTTTTAATTACATCAGATTTGATAGGATGGCACATTAACATTATATATAGAACGCTGACTTTCTGGTTTTCTTTGCCTGAAATATCCACGCAGAGCAAACTGCATGAAATGATTCATGGGTAACCAGGGAGGAAGTTTGTACTCTTTCGGTGCCAGCTTACATAAAGAACACTCAAAAAATGTTGAGTGTTTTATGGTCATTCTGTTTAGTACTAGGCATCCTAACTGGGCATTCAGCACAGCGTAGGAACCATCCTGCGTGATAGAGCTGTCATAAGAAGGCAAAAGCACCAACAACCTCTGAAGGACAAGACCCTAGCGGGGCTTCCCCAGTGGCTCGGTGGTAAAGAATCCACCTGCCAGTGCAGGAAACACAGGTCCGATCCCTGTTCCGGGAAGCTCCTGCATGCCGAAGAGCAACGAAGCCTATGGGCCACAACTATTGAGCCTGTGCTCTAGAGCTCAGGAACCACAACTGCTAAGCCCACCGTGCCACAACTCCTGAAGTCTGCTTGACCTCGAGCCCGTGATCTGCAACAAGGGAGACCACCGCAGTGAGAAGCCCAAGCACCTCAACTAGAGAGTAGCCCCAGCTCACCGCAAGCCCAAGCCGCAGTGAAAACCCAGCACAGCCAAAGAAGACCTAAGTGGTCTTTGGCCCTGCTTGCTCCTCAGCACCGAGTTGCCCTGGGAGGGTGACAGTGGGGAGAAGATGCTGCCTAGTGCTGGCACTCCGGCAATGTGCAAGTGCCAGCAGCATCCCTCCCTGAGAGATTTTCCCAAAGACCATCTTGTCCAATCCTCTCATTTTGCATATGGAAAAACTAAGGCCCAACAAAATGAAGCAACTTGTCAACCCATTTTTGTGGGAGAAGTCAAAGGTTTAAGCTTTGGAGTGTAAACGACTGTGAGTCATGAAGACTTTAAGGCAGAATTTGCGTGAGTAGTTCTTTTTTTTTTTTACATGTTTTTATGTATTTGACTGTACCGGGCCTTAGCTGTGGCATGCAAACTCTTGGTTGCAGCATGTGGAATCTAGTTCCCTGACCAGGGATCAAACTCAGGCCGCCTTCATCGGGAGCTCAGAGTGTCAGCCCCTGGATCACCAGGAAAGTCCCTGAGTGAGTGATTCTTAAACTTTCCCCCAATTTTGTGACTTCAACTTCAAGTCTACGACTTTTTAAAGGAGTTGAGATGATGAGAGAGGGGTGTGTGTGTATGCACACATATGCACACACTTGTGTGGTAGGAGGTAGAAGGTGATTTTTCTAAGTTTTTTTTTTTTTTTTTAAGGCTATAAACCTTTAGCATAATTGGAGGATAGGTTTGGGGCTTCTTGGAATACCTGTAATTCCTAATTAGCACCCTGACTTATGGAATGGAAACACAAGATAAAATAAGGGAATTCTCTCTGGAATAAATGCCACTTTCTCAATTAAACAAAGGGCAATAAGATGGATTGTAATGCCAGAATAAGGCTTTTGATCATTCTTTGTCCAAAAACCACATTTTAGTCAGGCTCAGCTCAATTTAACAATTACTGATATCAAGAGTATGGAAAGCGTAGGTATATTTTAAACTAACATTTCTAACATCTTATCTTTCTATGTCTTTCTCTTGCTAATGGCTGAAAGAAAAGTTAATCATGATTTGCTATAATTATCCCATTAAAATAGGATTGATAGTAATGTTTTATTAAAAAAAAAAAAAATGGTGAGTCCAAACTGCTGAGTTAATTAGAAAGATGTCCTTTGTGCCTCAGAGTAGGAAATGCTATTCTTGCCTACTCAGTGACTAGCATAACAAAACATTTGAATTCCTTTATAATGCTTCATTGAGCTGAAATGTATCATTATGGAGGGGGAAAATCATTCTGATACATTCGTAAAAGCAAAACATATTTTGCTTAGATTGTTAAATAGTTTCTGAAATAAAAATTGTCTAGCTTCTGAGAGGCACCACACTCCCTGTGTTCTTTCATAATCCTTTACAAGTTCAGTTTAGCTCTGTTCTGTAATACTGTCTTAGTCTGTTCCAGCTACTATAACAAAAATACCATAGACTGGGTGGCTGAAACAACAAAAACGTATTTCTCTCAGTTCTGAAGGCTGAGCAGTCCAAGGTCAAGGTTCTGGCAAAGTCTGAATCTGATGAGAGCTCTCTTCCTGATTTGCCCGCAGTCATCTACTGTTCTTCACATGATAGAAGGCAGAGAAAGAGCACAAACAAGCTCTTGTCTCTTCTTATAAAGACACTAATCTCATTCACGAGGGCTCCACCTTAATGACCTAACCACCTCCCAAAGTCCATCACCTTGGGGGATAGGATTTCATTACATGATATTGGGGGGACACAAACATGATCCAGAAACCAATCTCCAAATTCCAGTCTTGAATTTGAGTATATAGCTTTCTAGATGAAACAAAAGTATAACTGTGGCAGGGACCTCATTCCGTCCACGTTTCTTTTCCTGTTCCCTTGGTCTTGCCTGTGTGTTCCACACTACAGCCAACTATTCATATAAAAATTTTGTCCATGTGCAGCTTAGTTGAGATCTCTTTGCCACCAACAGTGAATGTCTGGTGGATTCATTAGTGGAGCAGTGTCCCAGCTGTAGCTAATCAGAGGTTTTGTTCTTACTGAAACCACCGATGATAAAATCATTTTGTTTCCAGTGCTAGCCTCTTAGGTTGGTAGGTTCAGTTCTGGACGTTCAGGAGTGTGAGCTCACAACAGTATGCCTGCCAAGGGTAAGAGCGCTCTTGCCTGTTCCATCACTGTTCCCAGATAGCCCAGCTTAATCCCTGGTCCCCTGCCCACCCCCAGAGCAGCACCACCTACACTGTGTTTATGACCTTTGTCTGTATCTGACAACTTACAGCATCGCTGTTGGGCTGGAGCAGCTCAGGCCAGCTTGGGCAAAAGGCAGAGGACTGAGACCATGTAGTGAGTTTGGTGTAGCGGGTACTGGTGGAGGAGCTGGTAGGGGCCAGGCGTGGCTCCCTGGAAGCTCATGAGTGCTGTGGCATGTCGGGGGAGCATGGGACCAGGCAGTGTGGAACCCGTTCGCAAATTCCTAACCTACAACCATCATCATTAAATCATCTGCTTCTGGCTGTTTCTGACCCTCAAACATTAAGTCCAGAGAGGTTGAAAGTGAAAGTGGTAGTCGCTCTGTCATTTCCTACTCTTTGTGACGCCACGGACTGTAGCCCACCAGGCTCCTCTGTCCATGGGATTCTCTAGGCAAGATTACTGGAGTGGGTGGCCATTCTCTCTCTGGAATCTTTTGGGGGTTTTTCCTTCAGCAGCTTGGCCACTGCCCTACCCCATACCTACCCCTTGAATTTGGGAAGAACAAAGAGCCTTTGGGAATGTCTTACCCCATGAACAAGCTGCTGCTGCCAAGTCACTTCAGTCGTGTCCGACTCTGTGTGACCCCATAGACAGCAGCCCACCAGGCTCCCCCATCCCTGGGATTCTCCAGGCAAAAATACTGGAGTGGGTTGCCATTTCCTTCTCCAATGCATGAAAGAGAAAAGTGAAAGTGAAGTCGCTCAGTCTGTCCGACTGTTAGCGACCACATGGACTGCATCCCACCAGGGACAGTTAACCCTGTCATTGTGAACTTGATCTATTCTGTGTTCAATTATTTTGAGAAAAACACTTCTCCATATTTGTATCAGACGGTTTTCAGTGAAGGGTACAGTTTTAAAAACTCGATCAGTAAAATACTGCCTGCACTGTGTTGTCATGTAAAGCAGTCATTTTTGTTTGTCACTAAGTCCTGTCTGACTCTCTTTCAACCCCATGGATTATAGCCCACCAGGCTGCTCTGTCCATGGAATTCTCCAGGAAAGAATACTGGAGTGGGTTGCCATCCTTCTCCAGGGGATCTTTCTGACCCAGGGATCAAACCTGAATGTCCTTCGTTGGCTGGCAGGTTATTTACCACTGAGCCATCAGGGAAGTCCCATATAAAGCAGTGGAAAGCTAAAAATCATAGGAAATGGGGAGGCCAGAGAACAGGGATTTTGATCTATCTTCAGCTACTCTATCCCCCATTCTATAGAGTGTGGCAAAAATTAGCACCCTGCAGGGGCCCCAAAGGACTCCAGGACTAAAAAAACACCATTCAGGCTACCACCAGCTACACTGTGCTGAAATCAGGCTATCCACTCTGGTTCCCAGTACAAGCAGCCAAAGCGTGGCAAGAATGACATCCAGCCTGGAACACTTGCTCTTGTCTGGAGGTCTTTCTGTTTCTCTGCTCAACTTGTACTTGGCTGGTTCCCTCCAAGCAGGAATGCCAGTTCCTTGAGGAAGATTTCCCTGCTTAGGTGCCCCATTAGGGTGCTTTCATAGCACCCCAAGTTTCTCTTCATTGCATTCGTTACCCTACAGATAACTGATCTCCTTAATTCCATGTTGAATGGTTCTCACTATTGACTGTAAGCTTCTTGAGGGCAGGCCCATGTCTTTCTTGCTGCCCTTTGAATCCTACACATGTGCCCAGTAAATCGTAGGTATATCAGTCAGAGCTCTGTAGAGAAGAAGAACTAACAGGAGGTGTGTGTGTGTGTTTGTGTGTGTGCACAGAAAAAGGGATAGGGGAACACACACAATCATGGAGGCTGGCAAGTCCAAAATGTATGGGAAGGCTGGCCGGTTGGAAACCCAGGGGGGAGTCTGTTAGCAGAATTCTGTTTTCTTCCATGGAGGTCAGTGTTTTTCTATTAAGACCTTCAACTGTTTGGATGAGGCCCATTCATGTTATGGAGGGTAATCTGCTTTACTCCAAGCCTGCTGACTTAAATGTCAATCTCATCTAAAACGACCTTCCGAGAAACGTCTGATACAATACTTGACTACATACATATCTGGGTACTGTGGTTCAGCCAAATTGACGTACAGAATTAGCCATCACAGGAGGTGAATGAAAAGATGATGGGAATCGTGACCTGGGTCTCAGTTATGCATTGATGATCTGTGTGAGACTTATGGCTCACACCTCCTTTCATCCATCTCCCTTGATCTTTCATACAGCTCTGGGGAGTGGGCATTGTTGGGGAGGGGGCAATGTCAGGCCCTGCTGATAGATGAGGTTCAGAGAAGGTAAGAGATGTCCCAGAGGTGTCACAGCTTTTCAAACTGGATGGGAACACTCTCCAGCCTTGTTTTCAGTATTCATTTCTTGATCTTGCGACATATATTGGCCGTTTCTTCGTGCCACTGGAACACTGTTCTGAGAGTTTCACATGTATTAACTTGTTAAATCCTCATTACAAGTCTGTTGGAAGGATCTGATATAATCACCCCCATTTTACATCCAGAGAAGCTGAAACAGGTGTGAGAAAGCTGCCCAAGGTCATGTTGCCTAGTCGCGGTGGAGCTGGGATATACAGGAGCCCCAGTTCTGGGACTTGTCATGATGCCGTCTGTCTGCACCCTTCACATGCAAGCATTTGGCTTCTGGAAGGGCTCAGTAAGCCAATGTCCCTGGCTGTCGTGTTGTAGCTGCATTTGCAGGGCGGTGAACACAGGCGAGGCCAGGGCCAGGCCTCCCTCCTCCGCTGCCAGCATCCCACTGCTCTTCTCTCCCCTCATCATCTTGAGGAGCTCTGTTACTGTCCCCGTGGTGTTTTATCACCTGTATTAAAAACTCTAATGATATGAGTTGCCTGTGTGGCTCCTGTTTCCATGTAGGAGTAAAAGTAAATTAATCTCCAGGGACTTCCCTGGCAGTCCAGTGGTTAAGTGAAATGCAGGGGATACAGGTTCGATCCCTGGTTAGGGAACTAAGATCCCACGTGCAACTGGGCCTGCGTGTCGCAACTAAGACCTAATGCAGCCACACAAATATTTTTTAAAATGCTGTGCTTAAAGAAAGAAAGTAGACGAATATTCAAAATGATTTTTTAAAGGCCAAAACAAACCCCCCAGATGTCCTAAATTCCATGGGAGGAAAGGCCCTTGTACTCTAGCCCAGAATAGTGGCAGCCCTGAATCAGAGCTGAGTGGGACCTGGAGCTGACCTACAGTGGATCCCATCCTAGACTATATTCAACCATGTGGGCATGTCAGTTCCATTAAAATTCTCTGGAACATCAGCTCAGTGACAATAGGGATGTTTGAATGTAAACTCTTGTTTCAGGAGGCATGTTGTGAGGATCTGTTGAGCTGTGGTCTATGGAGACAGTGCTAGGAGAAGCAGCACTCCCCAAACCCCTTTTGCCTGCCCTCCATGGCTGGTTTCTGCTCTTAATTTTCTCTCATGATGGATCACTCTATCCCCCTGTCCACAGCCACCCCCTCTTCCTAACCTGGCTAAGCACCTCCTTTTGTCAACACCCCTTATCCATTCCCCAAATCTGATGTTTTGCACCTTGTCCTACCCCTAAGCAAAGATTCTGCATATTAACCATTTACTGCTTTATATTTTTCTCATTGTTTTATGGGGATAATTTGTCTCCTCCACTGAGTGTTTAGTCTGTGAGCGTGAGGGTCTTGGTTTATACCGCTTTCATATCCCCACAAATGTTTAGCCATATGCCAGGCAGATAGAACTCCCTGAATTGAATGACATTAAAGAGTCTAATAGTCACTTTGTGTTTATTTTTCCTGCTTTTGCCTACTCCATCCCTCATTCATTTATCCGTCATCCATCCATGCGTCTGTCCGTTGATTGGTTCAGAAGACATGGGTGATGTACTTGCTATGTGCTAGTAACTTTGGGATTACACAGATGAGTTCAGAATGCTCTCTGTCCTTAAGAGTTTGAAAAATTGCTATTCAAAAGAGTTAAAAATCATTCTTTAGGTAGACAACTCAAACTAAAAATACCTATTATTGTTGTCATCCCTGTGGCTTATCACAGCAGATAAAGTTGAAACTTGTGCAAGATAATTGGCTTCCTGGTGAGTTTTCTCCCTCTTTCCTTTTTTACTGAGCACACCATCATATTCCTGAAGTATTCAGATTACATTGTGATGACAGCTGATAGTGCAGCAGGCAAGGGACGATGTATCAATACTTCTGTTTCGTTTCTAACACTTTGATATACAACCTGCAATTCCCCTGCAATTAGTTCGTATGAATGAATCACGGTGGCCTGCAGAGCATCTGTGTTCCTGCAGACTCTCTCTTAACAGAACTCACATGTCCTGTACAGAGAGATAGAATTCCCCTGAACGTATGTGATAAGGAAGTTGTACTTGTCCTCTTTGAGGTGGGCTGAAGCAAGGGGCTTTTTTTAAGGTTGTATAGAAAGCCGTCTACCCTTGGGAGTTATGCTCCTCCACCCCCTCTACATTCTCCTTCTGCTTTTATCACCGAGGCAGACACTTCCTACCTTTCAAACTTCCCGTGTTGCCTGGTTTCCTGTGAGATGCTCCTGTTAAGATATGAGACTGGTATCAGTGGTCAGTGTGATTCTGAAGTTATCTTGAAAAATAAGTGTACTCGAAGGTGGTACAGTCTGGAGTGGGGATGAGCGGAGGGGCCTAAAGGAGAATGAGAGGGATTTGTCTTAATTAGAAGTCTGTTTAGTTTCAAGCAACTGTCAGAAACTTTTAACTTCTGACTAGAAACTGAAACTTTTTAGTTTCAAGCTGTCAGAAGCGGGAAGTGACTGGAGGGATGTTGGTGTCAGTGGACCCAGAGCCGGGAAAGTCAGGGAGGCCTGGAGCAGGGTTCGCTGAGGCTCCAGGACTCTCTCTCTCTCTCTGCCTCTTAGCTGTGCTTTCTCCACATTTTGGCCTCAGTCTTCAGTTCAGACCAGCCTTTGCCCTCACATACCTGCTGGCAGCTCTGAAGTCTATCTTACAGCTTCCACCAGCAGACCCCACAGACTCCTCTCTTGCCCTGAAAATTCCAGAGAAGGGCTGGGGTTGGCCCCGATTGGGTGTGGGGTGTAAATAAGTCTCTGTTCCCATCGGAACATCAGGGTTAGAGTGAGGAGGAACATGGCCAAGTAGGAGAAGATGCTGCCCCCAGAAAGGCTGAACAGACAAAGGAAAGCTGTCCTCGGGATTCGCAGGAAGGTTTAGTGAGCCGTTAGGAAAAAAGACTGATACAGGGGATGATGTGCCTCAAATTCAAATGCAACCTCATCAGTATTTACTGAGCTGTTGAAGCAAGGGTTTCTTTGGGAGTTCGTTTTGTGGATCACTCATTTAGCAGTTTCTAAGGAAGAGTAGCATGCCTATGCAAGGGAGCTTAGAGAAAAGGTGGATGATCAACCACCTAGATCCAGGGCCGGCAGGTAACCACCTGCAGCTTGTTAGACTCCTCTTGTGAAGAACAAGAGTGGTTCTCAGACCAGCAGGGGCACTGAGCCTGGACTGTGCCAGCAGCTGTCCAAATTCTTCACCCCACTCCTGTCCAGCTGATCACGTGGCTTCCCTTTCGAGTTGACCCTTGCCCTCAACTGAAAATCCAGCATATTCATCCGGGGGCTGCCAGAGACTGCTCCTGCTCTCCGGCCCCACCTTCCTCCGCTGGCCCCTCGAACCCAGGAGAACAGTTTTCAGCGCTGTGAGGAGGAGCCTTCCTCTTGCTGCCGGGGCTTCAGCCATGCTCCTGCATCTTCCTCCTTGACTCTTCATCTTTCTTGTTTGGGATTGAATTTGGGTGCTCTTCTCTCCTAGAAGTTTCCCTTGGGCCTCCAAGCTCACGCCGTCCTCACAGCAGCCCTGCGGGCCCCCAATTCAGTGTTTATTTTGCTGTGTTGGGTTTGGCCCACTTCCCCTCCCTGGAATCTCTGAAGGCAGGAACTTCATCTGACTGTGCTCCTGCCCGGCGCTCCCTGCACACATAGGTGCCGGATAAACATTCATTTGCTGAGGATCAGAGGGCAGAGAGCTGCGGGGACAGGGTGCCCACCACGTTACTGTCCTGCCTGCCCTCTCAGAACGTTCAGGTTGAATGATTTCGGTCACCATTTACATGCACAGCAACATAACAGCTTGTGAAGGGCACGTTTATTTGCAAGGCAAAATGCCTGACATTGTCACTCAAAAGACCTCAGTTCCAGGGTCTCACTTACCCAGGCTCAGGAAGAGGTGATAAGGGGAGAGGGTTAGTTGATGCATTTTGTGTCTAGGCGATGATGTCGTGTTACATAGGATGCTCTCAAATCTTTGACAGGAGTCGAGGCAGAATTCTTGTCAACTTATATAAGAGAAACAACTTATCATTCTGCTACACATACTGGGATCTACTACGCATATGTGTTTTCTCAAAGCCTTTGTGTATGCTGGCTCATAGTACTTAAATTGAAATTTAAGGAAATCTGCTTTTACTACCAAATAGACGGCAAGTAATGAGGGTTTTTGATTTGCTCTTGATTAATATTTTTGACATTTTGGCCGCAGGTTTCATGCCACATTATATTAATATGTTACCGACATGCCAGGCCCCTTTGGGGTGCCTCCCTGTCTGTTCACCTGCCCTCCTCTCTGCCAGGGATGCCTGTCTCCCCATCATTTGTTGGCCTGGAAAAAGCCGTTCTTCCCTCCAGGCCCAGCTGCCTCCTACGTTACCTGCCATCTGCAGCTCCTCCCCCTTGCCGCATCTCCATGCACTGTTCATGTGGCCCCACGCAAACCGTGAATGTGGAAGAAATGGGTTGTATCTTATTCATCATTTTCCTTTTTTTTTTTTTTTTTTGGTGTTTATTCATTTCAAGACACAGACACCCATTACTTCAATTCGTTGAGCATCTCCCCTTTCACCTCCCCTCTTGGAAGGAGACTCAGATACCCCCAAGATGCAGATCTTGCCTTTAAAGAGCTTTCCTTCTGCTAAGGGAGGAGAGACTTGTTGCACTACACATGTGATGGTGGGCCTGGCAACTCACTATTTTATTTCTTTCCTATGAAATAAAAATGTAGCTTATGCTCTTACTTCATTTTAATTCTGCCATGATATTTGTTTTAAAACAAATCACTGGATATTAATCCTCTTATTATATTCTGTCCCTAATTCTATTAGAAGAACAAAGAGGGAATTTGGATTTTGGATTGCTTTCGCAGAGCACAGAGGTTTTAAGCATCTCATTTGACTTCATGGAGGCTCTCAGAGACCTCATAAGTTTCTGGGAACAGAGAAGTGCAGCCCTGACGAGCTGTCAGCCCCGCCCCTCCCGAGGAGGTCTGCCTGGGAATCTCAGGTGTTATGCCCGCTGTCAGGGGTGTCTCCCCTGGAGCCATCCTTCCCTCCAGCTGCCAGCTCCCTCTCACTACCACGCACTCCCCATCCCTTCAGAGTTTTCTTTAGACAGACAGACCAGGTCTCCACCCAGGCGACCTCCCCCAGACTCCTCTGTGCTCTGGAGAGGACAGATTCTGGACTTCAGGGTCTCACCTTCAGAATCACAGCCCCCAAGGGAAGCCTAGCTCAGGAATGCTCAGGCTGTACCTTCTGGTCCCATGGGAAGTCTGGTTCATAGCAGCCTGCACAGATGTGATGTATGGTGGTGCTACCCCCAGAGGCTGGTCACCCAGTGGCCAGTGCGGGGAATTGTTCTAGCTCATGGCAGCTGTTTACCGTGAGGGGCATCAGGAAGACAGGAGGCAATGCTGAAACCCAACAGCACGGAGCTATTTCCAGCTTGATCTTGGCCTGTTAATAATGAAACAGCAATGATGTAGGCACAGGCTGACAGTGCGGGGGTGGTGGAGGAGGAGGTTGGACATGTGGGGAACAGCCTGAGCGGCTGCAGACACAGAAAGAAGCCATGTGGCATGTGGAACTCTCCCCTTCGGGGGAGAAGAGCAGACCTGGAATGAGGAAGGCAGGGCCATGCGCACAGGCAAACCCAGTGAGCGAAATGCCTTCATACCGGTAACTAAGGGGCGGGCATGTGCACTGTGGGGAGAACTACTTGAACCATTCTCTGGGATTCAGTTTTTGAATCCCAGCTAAAAAGGGAGTAGCATTCTCATCTCCAATGTAATAATAATTTACCTAATCCTTACCTAGTGCTAACTGCTGAGTACTGTTCTCAGTGTTTTGCGTATGTTAGCTCATTTACATATGATACACACAGTATACTTACATGTACTAACTCATTTACATGCATTGTACATACACTAACTCATTTGTATACATGGTACGTTTACATGCTGTCTTAGTCCATTGGGGCTGCCATAACAGAATGCCATAGCCTGGATGGCTTAAATAACATTGCTTCTCACAGTTCGCTGATGAAGATGCTGGCAGATCTGGTGTCTCATGAGAGCCTGCTTCCAGGTGCATAGATGACCATTTCCTTTCTGTGTCCCCACATGCTGGAAAGCATGAGGGAGCTCTCTGGAGCCTCTTTTGTAAGGGCACTAATCCCATTTATGAGGTCGCCACCCTCATGACCTAAACACCTCACAAAGGGTGCACCTCCAAACACCTTCACACTGGGGGATTAGGTTTCAACATATGAATTCTGGGGGGCTCAAAGTTTCAGTATCTAACACGCATGTTAGCTCATTTACATACATCATATGCTTACATGCATTAGCTAATTTAAAGAATCTAGTTTACTGATGAGCAACAGGCACAGAGAGTCACATGCCTGGGGTCAAGCAGGTCAACTCTGGCTCCAGTCTTAGCTCCTGCTGGCTCTGCTTGCAGCTCTTGCTGCCTGTGATGGCGTAATTAGGATCAGCAGCATATCAGTGTGCATCTTACCAACTACTGCACACGCAGCATTTCATCAGCCCGCCAGACCCTCTCAATATACCTACAGAGCATTTTACAAATGAGGCAGAAACCAAGGTTTCCTAGTCATGGAGGGATTCAGTGGGGACGTGAAGACTTGTCCAGCTCTGCAGCCTCATCCTTGTGTGTGGCCCGAGCTTCAACAGCACCCCTCCGGCTGTTTCCCCTGGGGCCACTGTGGTCACTGCTGCACACCTGGAGGCTCATGGGGCAACTTGAGGGACCGCCTCATATGGACAACTTAGTCCTCCCGTTCTCTCTGCCACACTTGGCCATGAATCCACCTTCCAGCCGTGTGAGTGGCCACCTTCAAGAACAAAGCCCAGAGGTGAGGCAGGGTGGAGGAGTTGAGGAGGAAAGGGTTGGAGGTGGGCTGTCAGGGATCCTACAGAAAGGATGGGACGTGAGAGGGTAACTTGGTTTGTGACTTTAACCTTTTGCACTTAGTGTGACAGACTTTTCGAAAAACATAACCTGGTGGCAAAAAATGGCAATTTGTAGGTTCTACTCTTACAGTAGGAATGAGCTGGGGGAGCCTTGGCCTGCAGTGGCTTTAAGTAGAGCTTTGGTTCCTGGCCAGAGACTGAGGCCAGGTCATGGTATGAGAGCACGGAGTACTGACCGCTAGACCAGTGGTCAGTGACAGGGGCCCCAGCCCACCAGTTTTGCAGGAAAAGAATTCCCACAAACATGGAAAGTAGTGAAACAAGAGAAGCATTTTTTCCTGTCTTTGCTCCTTGTGTATACACTTATCCAGTTAGTTGTGTTGCCATTATGGTCCAACTTCCCCGTCCAACAGCAAATTCCTTGTGAGAATTTGAGAAAATCATCGCCTTGGCCATCTTGGTATCTGCTGCCTTCCCTCCTCCCAACACAGGAGCTGGCGCTTAGTACTTGTGTGTTCAGGAAATGAATGTGAGCTTATAAGCGAAGGATTCTGAAAAGAGCCTATTAAAAGTGGAAATCAATAAAATTCAAATGCTTTAAGTCAAATGCCACTTTTTCCAAAGATCCCACCACTTCCACTCCAGTGTGCCAAGTTGAACCCGTCCGTACTCCTTCTCACCCTCCCAGCCCCCAGCGTTCTTCCCAGGACTTTCCCACAGGTTCCTGCTTTCTCTCCTGGTCAGTGCATCCTGTTTCTGCAGAAGGGTGTGTCCTCCAACAGCAGAATTATATTCCTAAACTCCAAGTGTGATCATTAAACTTAATTACACTTTGTTGTTGTATTGGAGTTTCAGCATCAGTTCTTCCAGTCAATATTCAGCCTTTGTTTCCTTAAGGATTGACTGGTTTGATCTCCTTGCTGTCCAAGGGACTCTCAAGGAAGAGTCTTTTCCAGCATCATAATTACACTGGACTATGTTAAACATTTGAGCAAGTCACGCTAGGCTCTGCACAATCCAATCCCAATATATCAGTCAGACTCCTGCCTTTGCTTCTATCCCCAAATGCTACCACCTGCGCTGCAGCCACACTGAAGCCTCAGGGTTCACTCAGGGGTGTTTTGTGTCCTGGAGTCTTTGTACCTCTTCTCTCTACTGGAATGAGCTTCCGCCCATCCTCGGTCACATGAACTGCTCATCCCCTCCTCCCTTCCTCCCCAGGCAGTGTGCTTGCACGTCCCTCCTGTCTCTGCCAGGACTGCTTTCTGCCTCTCTTTCTTCTATGCTGAGACCTACTCCAGGGCAGAGGCTGGTCACCATTGCATTTCCTCCTCCCAGCACGGTGCTGGAGTTGCTTCCTTTTCCCTTTTCTCCTCAAATGTGATTGATTGATTGGCTGTGCTGGCTTTTCTCTAGCTGCGGTGAGCAGGGGCTACTCTCTCACGTGACTGTAGGGCACGTGGTTGCGGTGCATGGGCTTCTCACTGAGGTGGCTTCTCTTGCTGCAGAGCACCAGTTCTAGGGTGTGCGAGCTTCAGGAGTTTCAGCTCCTGGGCCCTGGAACACAGGCTCAATAGTTGTGGCTCCTGGGCTCTGGAACA
>SJYX01003952.1:468783-491832 GCA_006410675.1 Oreotragus oreotragus | reverse complement strand
CCCTCCCTTTTAAATGTGAGCAGCAGACAGCATTTTGAAAGCTTGGGATTAAGTCCTGTCTGCAGGACTCAGAAAGATAGGAAAAGGCCCACCTCAACTGTGCGTCTTTAGATGAGGCATCCACAAGGCTTTTTCAACAAAACCCAGACCTCAGGATACACATAGGTCCCCTCCCATTGGGGCATAGGTCACAGACTCCAGGGAATGGTCTCCTTTCCAAAAGCACGTTATAAAGAACAAAATTTGAATGCCAACAGTTCCAGTATTCTTGCCTGGAGAATCCCAGGGACGGGGGAGCCTGCTGGGCTGCCGTCTATGGGGTCACACAGAGTCGGACACGACTGAAGTGACTTAGCAGCAGCAGTGGCGAAATACTATACTAATTCAGACATCACTGCGAAGACTGTGGAGAATGGCAGACCTTGGCAAGCCGTTTGCACGGTGTTCCTTCTTTAGAATTTCTTTTAGTTTATTTATGGCTGCTCTAGGTCTTTGCTGTTGCTCCTGGGTTTTCTCTAGCTGTGGTGAGTGGGGGCTATTCTCCCCTGTAGTGTGCAGGCTCCTCGTTGTGGTGGTTTCTGTTGTTCTGGAGCACAGGCTGTAGGGCACGTGGACTCAGTAGTTGCAGCTCACAGGCTCCAGAGCACAGACTCAGGAGCCGTGGTGCATGGGTTCAGTTACCCCACAACACGTGGAATCTCCCCTGACCAGGGATCAAAGCCGTCTCCCTTGTATTGGCCAGCGGACTCTTTACCACCGGACCACCAGGGAAGCCCCACAGTGTTCCTTATACATTAAGGCTTTTGCTCAGGTGAAACATTAGGGGCATGACATCAGTACTGCCAACAGTATTGCACCTCTGAAACAGATCTACATAGACAAAGGAGGTAACTTTCTTTGCCTCTGTGGCCCTGTTTTAAAGATGCTCAGTGTTAGTTCTTGCAGGTTATTTTTGCAGTGCCCACAGGAAGTTATCGAGCCCTTTTCACATGACGCGTGAAACATGTAAGCTGGCTGTGGAGCCTCTTTTCAGTTCAGCTTTACCCCACTTGCCCCCGACCCCCCGCTTCCAGGTAGTTCCTCCACCCTAAGGGCCCCACTTTCTGCCCATCAACTTGCATTCCTTCCTTTAACCTTCCTGGAGGTTAAAGGCACGTTAGATGACAATTGTGCACCCTGTACAAAATCTTTTCTGAAATAAGATAGAATGTGAGTGAGTGAGTGAGTGAATGAATACCAAACAAATAAATACAACTGCTTGTGCTAAGATGTAAACAAAAAAAAAAAAAAGAAAAAAATAAATTAAGAGCAAGAGTAATGATTCTTTCTCTTGCCCGCAAAGTGGAAGCTTTCAAGTGCAACATACTGCTGTCTAAAACTTGCTTCTCTAGCCACACTTGAGCCAAGAGCACAAAGTCAAAGTTAACGTGGCTGTGCTGTGCCCCCACCCCCATATTCCTTGTCCTCAGAGTGCATAGCCCTGCCCCCCACCAGCCAGAGCACAGGGTCAGAAATAGCAAATGATGATTGATCAGGTGCCTCCTGTCTTCAGACACAGTCAGCGTTTACTGTCTCTGCAGACCAGACTGTAGAAATAAGCAGACCCATAAAGACCTGCAATTACTATTTCCCCGGAGATATCCCAGATGCTGCTGGGTAGATTGCAACATGGCAGCGCACTTCCTGCTCCTGATTTATTCCATCCTGGAAGAGCTTTCCTTCCATGGGCTTCTCTTTAGAAGTGACTGCTCTTGGCTCTTCAGGAGCTGTTTCAGGTATTAGCCACCCTTTCAGTGTCCAGCGGTGCACAGGGCTGTGTCCCGGGGTCTTGCCTTCTCCAGTTCCATTCTCACCCGGAGCTCACTTCTTCCTTGCCCTCCTCAGGATCTGCTGAGTAGATTTGGTGGGAGAGAGATGCTGGCTCAAAGGGACTCTCCCACCCCCAAACCAGATGTTGCATTTTATTGTGACCTCCAGGGTGTACAGGGATGACTGGTGGCAGGAATACAAGTTTGGGATGGGAGGGCTCTCTTACATTCTTCAAACCAAACCACACTGATCATTCAGTGGTCCACCATGACAAACTCTGAAAAAAGATGGCCGATTTGCTGAATGGTTCTCACTAGCTGAGCTCTGCAGAATTTGGGGCTGTTAGGTAGCCGGATCTCAGGACCAAACTCTCCTTTAAATATACTAAGAGTGCCAGCAGGATGAGGTTGTGTGGGAGCACGATGCTGTCTCTGTTCTCTGTCATCATTCCCTGTTCGAGTTTTCATCTAAATTAATAGTCTCGGGTTAAGAATTCAAAGGGGAAAAGGGCTCTCAAAGTCTTGTTTGAAAGGCTGAAGGCATGTGAAACATCACATAGTTGTAGGCATTTCTCTTGCTGTGTGCAGCGGCATGAAGGGGAGCAGGGAGTTAGAGGGAGCATTTTTTGACTTGCTGTAGGTGTGGACCAGCATCATCACACTCTGGCCCTGAGGTCACATGGTCTCCTGGGGGTCCCTAAAAAAGTTCTTAAAAGAAACTGAAGGCGTGGAGAACTCATTCATTTTGTGTTTTCAAATGTAGGTTCTGACTCGTCACTCAGTATCACAGCACAGATGTGGGACATAGAGTTTCGTGGTCTCTGAGGCTTTAAGATTTGCTGTGCTTTATCCAAGCTGTGCTTTTGGATTGAGCCAGTATAAGAGGAATGATTTTTTTTTGTTGTTTATTGGAATATAATTACTTTACAGTATTGTGTTTCTGCTGTACGACGAAGTGAATCAGCTATGCGTATACCTATATCCCCTTCTTGAGCCTTCCCCACCACATCCCACCCCACTAGGTCATCACAGAGCACAGAGCCAAGCTCCCACTGCTATACAGCAGCTTCCCACTTGCTATCTGTGTTACACATGGTGGTGTGTGTATGTTAGTCATACTCTCAATTCGGCCCGCCCTCTCCTTCCTCCTCTGTGTCCACAAGCCAGTTTTAAGAACTTAAAAACTGAAGATAAAGTTCTGTGATTTTCCTACTCTGAGCCAGAGGAAGCTAGATGTTATTACTAGGTTTAAAATGTGGAAGATGATTGGTTTTGCTCCATGCTCACTGGGCTAAGATGAGAAATAGGTTTAAGGGGCATTAGGAGAGTTTGGTTGGGTGTGAAGAATATTCCTTATAATCAGTGAATAAATGTTGTGTTAGGCCATCGGGGAAGGTGTGGAGCTTTATCACTGGGAATTGAGTCTGGTTTGTGGTGCTAGAGGATTAAGGAAATGACCGCTTAGGTTCTTGTTCTTTTTCTGTGTATTATTCACTCCACTTTATATTGACTGTCTTCCCAAAGTATCCCATGTGTGCACCCTCAGTCATTTCGGTTGTGTCCTAGTCTTTGCAACCCTATGGACTGTAGCCCTCCAGGCTCTTCTGTGTGTGGGTTTCTCCAGGCAAGAATACTGGAATGGGTTGCCATTCTCTCTCCTCCAAGGGATCTTCCAGAACCAGGGATCAAATCCATGTCTCCTGTGTCTCCTGCATTGCAGGCAGATTCTTCCCTGGTGGCTCAGAGGGTCGATCCCTGGGTCAGGAAGATCCCCTGGAGAAGGAAATGGCACCCCACTCCAGTACTCTTGCCTGGAGAATCCCATGGACGGAGAAGCCTGGTGGGCTACAGTCCACAGGGTCGCAAAGAGTCGGACACGACTAAGCGACTTCACTTCACTTCTTTATCGCTGAGCGACTGGGGAAGCCCTCAAAAGTGTCCCCACTGGGCCTTAGGGAAACTTCGCCTCACACAAAATGAAGAATCCAGCTAGGGGCTTCTTGCATGGTCAAGAGTTCTTTTTGTCTTTTCCTGAGCACTTTTTCAGTTCAGTTCAGTTCATTTGCTCAGTCATGTTCAACTCTTTGCGACCCTGTGGACCGCAGCACACCAGGTTTCCCTGTCTGTCACCAACTCCCGGAGCTTGCTCAAACTCATGTCCATCGAGTCAGTGATGCCATCCAACCGTCTCATCCTCTGTCATCCCCTTCTCTTCCTGCCTTCAATCTTTCCCAGCATTGGGGTCTTTTCCATGATCAACTATCTTTCCCTTGAGGCAAAGTTAGGAGGTAAATAGGAACAGGTGGTGGGTATGCTTGTTTTTTACATCACTTTTTTCTCTTAAATATTATAATTTTTATTGTTTATTTTTTGGCTGTTCTGGGTCTTGGTTACTGTGTACGGACTTTATTTGGGGGCAACTCTGCATTTCAGCAAGTGCGCTTCTCATTCCAGTAGTTTCTCTTGCAGAGCACAGGCTCCAGGGCATGAGAGCTTCAGTAGTTGCTGCTTGCAGACTCTAAGGAGCACAGACTCAGTAGCTGTGGGGCACAGGCTTAGTTGCCCTGTGGCATGTGGGACTTTTCTGGATCTGGGATTGAACCTGTATCTCCTGCACTGGCAGGTGGACTCCTAACCCCTGGACCACCAGAGAAGGCCCCAGACAGATGGTTTTAATTTCCACTTTATAGATGAGAAAACTAAAATTCAAGAATGTCAAGTGATAATTCCACACAGATTTGAAACTTCAGCATCATTTTTGTGTTTCTTCTACATATGACCCATCACCAAATTCTACTAAATTTCCCCTTGTAATGTTATCTGCACCTGATGCTTTCTCTCCACATCCACTGTCCCCCTTTAAGGCTATCATCACGCCACGCCTGCACCATTATATTGGTTTTTTGCATTCCCTTTCAGAGGCCAGTTTTGCCTCCTCCTTGTGTCCTTCCCTGAGTTTTAGAATCTTGGGAATATGAATCCACCTTTGTTCACCTGGCAGTTCCCTTGTGTTGCAGGCAGAGAGCCGAGGAGGCACTGGGATGCTTGTGGTAGGAAATGTTTCTCAGAGATTTGCTAACATGCCATGCCCCTTGTACCTTGATACTAACTCACAACAGTGCTCAGTATTGGCTTCCGGTCTATGGACCTCTGTTTATGTTAGACCCACAGTTGCATGAATCTATATTTCCCCCCCAGGGTTACATAGTCACTAAATGTCAGGTCACAGAAGTCAGGGAAAGCTCAAACGGAAATGTTTTGTTTTCCTGGAATGAGGATTCACTGATTTTGCTGTGGACTGGGGATTGAGGCAACCTGTTCATACTTGTGATTTCATGGTCACATTTCACAAAAATTATAAGTCATTTTTAGCCTCTTAGTTACATCTAAAATTTTAAAACCTATCGTGTTAATATATATCAGTTAGAATGATAATACTGCCTGCTTTATTACTCACATTTTCATGGTTTGAAGTAATTGCATTATATCCTATTTGGTTTCCCTCATGCCTGCTTCTCCTGTTGGGTTGTAGGTCTCAGTGACAAAGAACTGTGCTTGTTTATGTGTTCAGGTACTAACAAGACATTAGTAAGTGCCCATCACGTGGAAAGCCCAGTACATACCTGTGGTCCTAGAGGAGCTGTGTTGCTTGATATCAGTGATGCACCAGGGCAGGGAGGTGATGGCATTGGGACTAAAGGGGCTTCTGCTCCCAGTTCCCACCTGAGTCTACGCCATGACACTGCACTGCTTCCAGGTAAACATGTTGACTGAGAGATCAGTGTATGTGAAGCTATTTGATCTGTAGGTCGAGGTGCACGTAAGTCCGAGCCTCTCAGCCCTCCCATGTCTGTTCTCCCTCCCCACTAGAGAAAGTGGTCAGAGGCTTTGCAGCATGCACCGCTCTCTGATTCTGTACTCATCGGCTCTTCTTGAGAGATGCCTGTCCATTAGCTTTGACTTCCTTTTGTCAGGCTCTCTAAACCCTTCCAGTAACGGAATTAGTGAAGCCTTTCTCTTGATTTTAGAAAAATAAGCAGAGGCTTGGGAGGCATCATTCTGACATGCTCTCTGGGTACACAGTGGACTCTAGTATGGCCTCTGCCTCTCAAAGACTTGTGTTCTGTTTGGTCAGAGGTTACCAGGGTATCTCCCGTGGATTTACACGGATTCCATTGGGAGCCTCCAGACCCCACGCTGTAAGGACATCCATCCTTACTGCCTTTGATAGACGCAGGAAAATTATTTCCTGGTGCCAATCAGGTGCTGGTAAGAGCCAGTCTTTCAGAGAGGATTCTACCATCAAAAGGGCTAATCGTCCAAATGACAGATACGCATGGCTGGCTTCCCTCTTTACGCCACCTTGATTGAGATGAGAGGAGTGTGCTTCTGGCCTTGGCAATGGAGGATTCTGTGGAAACAGCATCCTCAGGGAATAGCTTTTCTCTGCTAAGTATGACAAGTATGGCAAATGCACGCAGAGCTGAGATCCCTTGGCTGCAAGGCCAAGGGCCTGCGTCCCTGCTCCAGAAGACGGGCCCTCTTCCTGTAGGAGTGCTTCACCCTGGGGCAGGCAGGATTTATTTACTTTTTGTCATTTGGCCTGGAATGTTGCATATTGCCCTTTCACAGACACCTGGCTGTGGCTCCCACGGCAGGAGTCACTTTTGGAAACAGAAGGAGGTAGACAACATTTTCATATTCGGACACCGAGAGTGCCGAGGTTCTGGGGTTTCATCACTTGCTTGGCTCCTGGCTTGTCATGGGAACAGAGGGGCTGCCTGACCAGGGAGTCAGTTTTGAGGGTGAGGTCCTGAAAAGGAGGCTGGGCATACTTCTGTTCTCAGGCATGAGCTCCTATATGCTGAGACCTCAGCCATCTCTAAGTGCACAGAGGACCCTCTCACTGGCCCAAAGCTCGGAAACAGTCCACCATCCTGCCTCCTCTGCACCTGTGACCATGCCTGGGACAAATGGGGATGTTGTTGGAAATTCTCTCTGAAGAGTCATTCTCAGACAGAATCACAGAAACAGGAAGCGGGTTAGTGGTTGCCAGGGAGTTAGAGGAAGAGAAATCAGGAGTCACTGTCTTCCCGCATGGCTCAGCAGGTAAAGAATCAGCCTGCAGTGAAGGAGACACAGACATAGGCTCCATCCCTGGGTCGGGAAGATCCCCTGAAAGAGGGCATGGCAACTCACTCCACTATTCTTGCCTGGAGAATCCCACAGAGGAGCCTGGGGGACAGCAGTCCAAAGGGTAACAAAAAGTCGGACACGACTGAGTGACTACTCAGTGTACACACACACACACACAGTAAACAGATATGGGGTTGGGGATGGTAGAAGTATTCTGGGATTAGATAGCGATGATGGTTGTGCCACATTGTAAATATACATATTTTTTTAAAATCCACTGATTTGTCCTGGATAAGATGGAAAATTTTTTGTTATATGAATTTTATCTCAAAAAAATAGAAATAAAATTTTAAACTAAAATATTCAATATATTCAATAAATATTCAATATTATCCGCAGAGGGAATCATCCTAGTAAACACCCTTCCTTACTTCTCACATTCATCCCCATTCTCATGTTCTATTGCTCATGTTTATTTCAAGATATGTCACATACCTGGGCTTCCCTGGTGGCTCAGACAATAAAGAATCTGCCTGTAATGCAGGTGATCCAGGTCTGATCCCTGGGTCAGGAAAATACCCTGGAGGAGGGACTGAACACTCCAGTATTGTTGCCTAGAGAATTTCATGGACAGAGGAGTCTGGCAGGCTATATAGTCCATGGGGTCACAAAGAGTCGGATTCAACTGAGCGACTAACACACATGTCACATACCTATAGTACACGTTTGTTTTTATTTAGTGTGATCCTATGAAATGCCTATCTGACGAAAAGTAATCAAGTTATAAGGCCTTTTAGTGGCTCAGTTGGAGAAGACTCCTGAGAGTCCCTTGGACTGCAAGGAGATCCAACCAGTCCGTTCTGAAGGAGATCAAACCTGGGATTTCTTTGGAAGGAATAATGCTAAAGCTGAAACTCCAGTACTTTGGCCACCTCATGAGAAGAGCTGACTCATTGGAAAAGACTCTGATGCTGGGAGGGATTGGGGGCAGGAGGAGAAGGGGACGACCGAGAATGAGATGGCTGGATGGCATCACGGACTCAATGGACGTGAGTCTGAGTGAACTCCGGGAGATGGTGATGGACAGGGAGGCCTGGCGTGCTGCGATTCATGGGGTCACAAAGAGTCGGACATGACTGAGCGACTGAACTGAACTGAACTGAACTTAGTGGCTCAGGTGTGTTTGTTGTTGCCCTGCCTGTTGAAAAGTGTGCCGGCTTAATAGGGAAACAGAGAAACATACCCTCATTCTTCCTGCTTCTGCTCTGAGCACTTGATTCTGTATATAAAATTCTTATAAATACACATATCAACAGAGTTCTTGATCTTTTGCCCAGTATATGAGAAGGAATAAAACCTTTCTTGAAATGCACACAGAATAAAATGCAAAAACAGAAGAAGAAATCCCAGGAACACAGATGACAAACACAAGGATATTTGCCTTTTGCTCTGCCGAATCCTGAGATGATTATAAGTGGAACTTATAGATGCAAATTTTATCTAAATTAAAAATTGTTTTCACATTAAAGCTCCAGTATTTGCCTAGGCCATGATGCTTTTTAAATGAATGAAGTTTACTTTTCCCCTAAAATCAGTTCTTCCTGTATCATCCTTTAGCCTCGTTTTCCTTTCAAGTTATTTGATATCTCCCTGACCCCTCCCCATGCAGAGGTTTGTTCTTGCTTATTGAAAAGTGGCTTAAAAAAAAAAAAGAATCAATTGACATGCTTTGGTTTGGGGTCAATTTTACGTCAAACCTCCATAGTTCTTAGAGATCATTTAATTTGAGTAAGTATCCAAACAAGTAGGGGCTGAGGCTGGGGAGATGCTGCTGAAGCACCAGAGCAGGGGCCTGGGTGGACAATGTGGGCGGTGGGCAGCCTGGGCGCCTCACTCCCAGCTGTCCTGCTTTAGGGTTAGGGTCTCCCAGCTGAGGTTTTGAGGGTCAGGCTGCTTTGTGGCCCACTTTTTACCTCCCTTTGTTTGGTGGTAGGGCCATCAACTTCTCTAGCCTTAGTTTCTCTGGTGCCAAAGGCCTGGGGAGGTACCGTCTACACCAGCACCATGGGCTTGGGAAGGCTGGGGGAGGGTAAGGGAGGCTGCCGTTGCTCCAAACACGCCTTTCCCTAGTTCTTGCACATCACCATCCTCCTTTTCAAAGAAGAGTAATGATGGGACTTCCTTGGTGGTCCAGTGGCTAAGACTCCATGCTTCCAATTCAGGGGACCCAAGTTGGATCCCTGGTTAGGAAACTAGATTCCACATGCCGCAACTAAGACCCAGCACAACCAAATAAATACAATTTTAAAAGGGTGATGGGCTTCCCAGGTGGCTCTGATAATAAAAAATCTGCCTGAGACCCAGGTTCGATCCCTGGCTTGGGAAGATCCCCTGGAGAAGGCGTGGCAACCTACCCCAGTATCTTGCCTGGAGAATCCCATGGACAGAGGAGCCTGGCACGCTGCAGTCCATGGGGTCGCAAAGAGTCAGACACAACTGAGAGAGTAACACACGTAGTTGGGAAGATTATCTTTTCCATATCTTTTTGAAAGTATAAAGTAATCATAAAGCAAGTGTCCTCACTGACACGCCTTTGCTCCAGACATGTCAGCTTCCTGGAGTGGGTGACGGTGCTCCCCGCCCCCCAAAACTGCTGCCTTCTTGAACTCCCTCCTCAGAGGGTGACTTTGTTCATATCACAGGGCTTCCGTCATGTGGGTCAGGATGTCGGGGAAACGAAGATTTAAAATCCATAACATTATTAGCTGTGTCAAGACAATAATTTAATAAATGTTCCCAGGAGGAAAACAGGCGTTGACAGAGACTGCCTCTTCTCTCAGTTTTCTTTCTGTGTGGCATTTTCCCCGAATTATGGGGAGGAGGCCTTTGTGGAGGAGAGTCTAGGGCCTGAACTCTTTCTTGCCACCCCTCACGCCCTTTCTTAGTCTTGCCTGGGGCCTTTCATGACCTGGAGCGGAGGGAGCACCCTCCACGCACATCTGGCCGCCTCCGCGCAGTGGGGAGGGTCAGGATTGTGCTCACCTCCTCAGAGTCAGTCTTTTCAGACTCAGATATTTGAAGAGTCCAGTTGGCTATGACTTGACGCATTTTCTTCAGTCTGAACATTAGAAAATAAAATATAAAAATTCACCCTCAAGCATCTGGTGAAGAATTCCCTGGTGAAGAACCTCCTGCCTATGCAGGAGACATGGGTTTGATCCCTGGTCCGGGAGGATCCCACATGCCACAGAGCAACTAAGCCCAGGCTCCACAGCAACTGAAGCTGTGCTGCAGAGCCCGGGAGCTGCAACCGCGGAAGCCTGCGTGCCCCAGAGCCCATGTTCCACAACAGGAGAAGCCAGTGGGACAAGAAGCCTGTGCACCACAGCTAGAGAGGAGCCCCGGCTTGCTGCAACTCGAGAAAGCCCACACCAGCAACGAAGACCCAGCACAGACCAAGATAAATAAATAATACAATTTTTGAAAAATAATTCACCCTCAGAAGCACCTGTGGTTTTATATATCTCTTAGTTCTGTCCAACTCTGTGTGACCCCATGGATTATAGCCCGCCGGACTCCTCTGTCCATGGGATTCTCCAGGCAAGAATACTGGAGTGCGTTGCCATTCCCTTTTCCAGGGGATCTTCCCAACCCAGAGATCAAACCCTGGTCTCCTGCGCTGCAAGCAGATTCTTTCCCTTTTGAGCCACCATGGATGTCCTAGAATAGTCATATTCATAGAGTCAGAAAGTACATTGGTAAATGCCAGGGTTCGCGGGTGGGAGAGGGTTTTGGTTTCATAAAGTGAAAAACTCAAGAGATGAATAATGGCGAGAATTTCACAACAATGTAAATGTACTTAGTGCTACTGAACTGTACAATTAAATATAGCTAAAATAGTATGTTTTATACTATAATGACTTTTACCACAATAAAAACACATAAAAAAAAAAAAATTCAGCCTCAGAAACTCTTAACCACAGGTTATCACTGAGGAGACCAGACAGATGTTTCTAGGTAACCCAGACCTTCCTTGAAAACAAGCCTGGAGCTTCCAGGCGCCCATCTCTATGTGGAGTGTCAATTGTTGTCATTGCTGGAGTTTTTTCTCCATCCTGACTTTTCCTTGTTCCTTGGCTCCCCCATCCTCCCAGTAATTATATTTACTGTCAGCTGTCTTTGTGGGGATTTAGTGACAACTTTCTGAATCCCTGCAAAAGGACCTGTGATGTTGGCCTTTGTGCGTGTGACAGCCGGACGGGAGAAGTGCCCTGAGCTACCAGCACGAGCTGAGTGTCGCTGTGTCGTGGCCACCTCTGAACCTGCACCTCGAATGTCTGGGCATCAAGCAGCTTTCGCTCGTGCCTTCTCAGGTGTTTTCTGCTGTGTTTCATTGATTTTATGGCTAACATTTCTTTAGGGCTTGGGAAAGGGGGTACTTTATTGCAACTCCTCTAAAAAACCATTTCCACACGAATCACCTCTGGCCTTTTTCTGTTTGGCACACTGTTTAGACAAAGAGGAGTTTGTACGTATCACTTCCCACCAGACTCTCCTAAGTGGAAGCCTGGGATTTGGAACCTGGGTTGTTGTTTTTTTTTTTTTTTTCCTGCCCTCTAAATGATTGCCTTGTTGGCTAGGTTGTTGACACAACACAGTTTCTTACAATTTTATAGCCTAAGGGACTGCCTTAGCTACAGGCCACATTCACTTATTATATTATTGATATGAGCTACCATATTTCTACCTACATATTTCAGGGGATTAATTTTACTTCTCAGCATCATTTATGAGGTGATTCACTTCTAAATTTAATGTAAGATTATTTACTTCCCCAAATACTTCATCTACACTGCAGAATTTTGTCTCCAAAAGTGGTTTGTTTTTTTTTAGATGATCTAATCAAAACCTCTCATTTTATAAATGAGAAAACAGAACTCTAAAGCGAGGTTTCTTCCAGCAGCCCTGTGGTATTTATTGCACTGGTGTGCTCAGTCATGTCTGACTCTTTGCAGACCCACAGACTCCTCTGTCCATGGACTTCTCCAGGCAAGAATACTGGAATGGGTTGCCATGGGTCTTCCCGACCCAGGGGTCGAAGCTGAGTCTCCAACGTTGCAGGTAGATGCTTTACCCTCTGAGCCACCAGGGAAGGCCTCTGGGGGGCTGGCTAACTGGATTGTAGGAGGCTGCCTGGTGCACTGTGTGGTGTTTAACGCATCCCTGACAGCTCCCCTTCAGATGCTGAGTGTGTGCGTGCTCAGTTGCTCAGTTGTGTCCACCTGTTTGCAACCCCATGGACTGTAACCCTCCAGGCTTCTCTGTCCATGGGATTTCCCAAGCAATAATACTGGAGTGGGTAGCCATTCCCTTCTCCCGGGGATCTTCCCAACCCAGGGATCGAACCTGAATCTCCTGCATCTACTGCACTGGCAGCTGGACTCTTTACCACTGAGCTTACCAGGGAAGCCCACGCAGATGCCAAGAGCTCTCCCCAAATGAATACGTCTCCAGACGTTGCCAAATGTTCCCTGGTCAAGAACCGCTGTTCTGAAGGTAAATGCACAGTTGTGTTGTGACAGAGTCAAGAGTGAGAACCAGGTGTCCTGACTGCAGGTCCACCCTATCCAGACTGGACAACAGAATTAAGTTCTGTGCGGAGCTCAAGGTCACGGTCAGAAGAGCTTCCCCAGTTCTCCAGGGAGAGGGGAGGGCNTCTGAAGGTAAATGCACAGTTGTGTTGTGACAGAGTCAAGAGTGAGAACCAGGTGTCCTGACTGCAGGTCCACCCTATCCAGACTGGACAACAGAATTAAGTTCTGTGCGGAGCTCAAGGTCACGGTCAGAAGAGCTTCCCCAGTTCTCCAGGGAGAGGGGAGGGCTCAGGAGGCTAAGGAAGCAGGAGCAAAGAAAAGTTTCACGAATTCTGGGCAGATGTGTTCTCTTTACTCGGTGTCCCAGCTGCTAATAGAACTGGACCCAGTGGCTCATTGACTCAACTCTTGTGGATGAACTTCTACTGGACAATATGTCTTAGAAAATCATAAGATGTGTGTCCAGCAAGAACAGAATTAGGGGAGAGAATACTAGAGGCAGAGGAATGTCTCTCCTGCCCATCCACACATCCAGAGCCTGGGGCCAGCCTGGGGGAAGAGGCCCCCTGAGCCTCACGCAGGAGCCCCCGTGCGTTCCCAACCAGGTGGGTGGCCTCTGGGCCCTGGCATCCATCCTCTGGTGGAAGTCCTGACTCACACAGCTTCTTTGGCATTTTTCCCTAAGCTCTAACAAGCATCCAGTTTCTACAGATCTCCCTTCTTTGCCCTGAAATCTGTGTCACTTTTCTCTCCTGGCCATGAACTTAGAGAACACAGATAGCACTGTGAGGCTTGTGGCAGCTAATGCCCGCCCTGGAGTGTTTCTGATGGAGGCAGACAGTGTGATCACCAGGGAGGGAATTCATAGGTGAGAGGTCAGAAGTTTTCTTGCTGCCTGATTCTGGGACCTATTAGGAACCTGGGTTCCACTGTGAAAAGAAAAGAAAACTCTATTGTCAGGGCTCTGGATCCTAAGCCTCTAGATTTCCTGTTCCGGGCTCTGTCCTTGGCTCACTGGGCTCCTTGCAGCTGGTCTGAGATGACTTTCCTCTAGAAACAAGACTTCTTTAGGTGGCTGTGCCTACAGGCAAATTGAAAAATCCACTCAACTCACTGAGACTTTTGTTTAGATGATGCTAGAAATGCCAACACAGAAACAGAACTTTCGCATGAAATTACTTTTGGGGTAGTTAAATAGACTCAAAGAGCAGAGTTAATGAACTGAGGGGAAATAGGTTCTGTTACACTACCAGAAATTGTGGTTTTCTTCTCATAAATCATTGCTTTCTAAACTTTTCCTGTCCTAGTTCTTTTTTTTTTTTTTTTTTTGGGCAGCCTGGGCGCCTCACTCCCAGCTGTCCTGCTTTAGGGTTAGGGTCTCCCAGCTGAGGTTTTGAGGGTCAGGCTGCTTTGTGGCCCACTTTTTACCTCCCTTTGTTTGGTGGTAGGGCCATCAACTTCTCTAGCCTTAGTTTCTCTGGTGCCAAAGGCCTGGGGAGGTACCGTCTACACCAGCACCATGGGCTTGGGAAGGCTGGGGGAGGGTAAGGGAGGCTGCCGTTGCTCCAAACACGCCTTTCCCTAGTTCTTGCACATCACCATCCTCCTTTTCAAAGAAGAGTAATGATGGGACTTCCTTGGTGGTCCAGTGGCTAAGACTCCATGCTTCCAATTCAGGGGACCCAAGTTGGATCCCTGGTTAGGAAACTAGATTCCACATGCCGCAACTAAGACCCAGCACAACCAAATAAATACAATTTTAAAAGGGTGATGGGCTTCCCAGGTGGCTCTGATAATAAAAAATCTGCCTGAGACCCAGGTTCGATCCCTGGCTTGGGAAGATCCCCTGGAGAAGGCGTGGCAACCTACCCCAGTATCTTGCCTGGAGAATCCCATGGACAGAGGAGCCTGGCACGCTGCAGTCCATGGGGTCGCAAAGAGTCAGACACAACTGAGAGAGTAACACACGTAGTTGGGAAGATTATCTTTTCCATATCTTTTTGAAAGTATAAAGTAATCATAAAGCAAGTGTCCTCACTGACACGCCTTTGCTCCAGACATGTCAGCTTCCTGGAGTGGGTGACGGTGCTCCCCGCCCCCCAAAACTGCTGCCTTCTTGAACTCCCTCCTCAGAGGGTGACTTTGTTCATATCACAGGGCTTCCGTCATGTGGGTCAGGATGTCGGGGAAACGAAGATTTAAAATCCATAACATTATTAGCTGTGTCAAGACAATAATTTAATAAATGTTCCCAGGAGGAAAACAGGCGTTGACAGAGACTGCCTCTTCTCTCAGTTTTCTTTCTGTGTGGCATTTTCCCCGAATTATGGGGAGGAGGCCTTTGTGGAGGAGAGTCTAGGGCCTGAACTCTTTCTTGCCACCCCTCACGCCCTTTCTTAGTCTTGCCTGGGGCCTTTCATGACCTGGAGCGGAGGGAGCACCCTCCACGCACATCTGGCCGCCTCCGCGCAGTGGGGAGGGTCAGGATTGTGCTCACCTCCTCAGAGTCAGTCTTTTCAGACTCAGATATTTGAAGAGTCCAGTTGGCTATGACTTGACGCATTTTCTTCAGTCTGAACATTAGAAAATAAAATATAAAAATTCACCCTCAAGCATCTGGTGAAGAATTCCCTGGTGAAGAACCTCCTGCCTATGCAGGAGACATGGGTTTGATCCCTGGTCCGGGAGGATCCCACATGCCACAGAGCAACTAAGCCCAGGCTCCACAGCAACTGAAGCTGTGCTGCAGAGCCCGGGAGCTGCAACCGCGGAAGCCTGCGTGCCCCAGAGCCCATGTTCCACAACAGGAGAAGCCAGTGGGACAAGAAGCCTGTGCACCACAGCTAGAGAGGAGCCCCGGCTTGCTGCAACTCGAGAAAGCCCACACCAGCAACGAAGACCCAGCACAGACCAAGATAAATAAATAATACAATTTTTGAAAAATAATTCACCCTCAGAAGCACCTGTGGTTTTATATATCTCTTAGTTCTGTCCAACTCTGTGTGACCCCATGGATTATAGCCCGCCGGACTCCTCTGTCCATGGGATTCTCCAGGCAAGAATACTGGAGTGCGTTGCCATTCCCTTTTCCAGGGGATCTTCCCAACCCAGAGATCAAACCCTGGTCTCCTGCGCTGCAAGCAGATTCTTTCCCTTTTGAGCCACCATGGATGTCCTAGAATAGTCATATTCATAGAGTCAGAAAGTACATTGGTAAATGCCAGGGTTCGCGGGTGGGAGAGGGTTTTGGTTTCATAAAGTGAAAAACTCAAGAGATGAATAATGGCGAGAATTTCACAACAATGTAAATGTACTTAGTGCTACTGAACTGTACAATTAAATATAGCTAAAATAGTATGTTTTATACTATAATGACTTTTACCACAATAAAAACACATAAAAAAAAAAAATTCAGCCTCAGAAACTCTTAACCACAGGTTATCACTGAGGAGACCAGACAGATGTTTCTAGGTAACCCAGACCTTCCTTGAAAACAAGCCTGGAGCTTCCAGGCGCCCATCTCTATGTGGAGTGTCAATTGTTGTCATTGCTGGAGTTTTTTCTCCATCCTGACTTTTCCTTGTTCCTTGGCTCCCCCATCCTCCCAGTAATTATATTTACTGTCAGCTGTCTTTGTGGGGATTTAGTGACAACTTTCTGAATCCCTGCAAAAGGACCTGTGATGTTGGCCTTTGTGCGTGTGACAGCCGGACGGGAGAAGTGCCCTGAGCTACCAGCACGAGCTGAGTGTCGCTGTGTCGTGGCCACCTCTGAACCTGCACCTCGAATGTCTGGGCATCGAGCAGCTTTCGCTCGTGCCTTCTCAGGTGTTTTCTGCTGTGTTTCATTGATTTTATGGCTAACATTTCTTTAGGGCTTGGGAAAGGGGGTACTTTATTGCAACTCCTCTAAAAAACCATTTCCACACGAATCACCTCTGGCCTTTTTCTGTTTGGCACACTGTTTAGACAAAGAGGAGTTTGTACGTATCACTTCCCACCAGACTCTCCTAAGTGGAAGCCTGGGATTTGGAACCTGGGTTGTTGTTTTTTTTTTTTTTTTCCTGCCCTCTAAATGATTGCCTTGTTGGCTAGGTTGTTGACACAACACAGTTTCTTACAATTTTATAGCCTAAGGGACTGCCTTAGCTACAGGCCACATTCACTTATTATATTATTGATATGAGCTACCATATTTCTACCTACATATTTCAGGGGATTAATTTTACTTCTCAGCATCATTTATGAGGTGATTCACTTCTAAATTTAATGTAAGATTATTTACTTCCCCAAATACTTCATCTACACTGCAGAATTTTGTCTCCAAAAGTGGTTTGTTTTTTTTTAGATGATCTAATCAAAACCTCTCATTTTATAAATGAGAAAACAGAACTCTAAAGCGAGGTTTCTTCCAGCAGCCCTGTGGTATTTATTGCACTGGTGTGCTCAGTCATGTCTGACTCTTTGCAGACCCACAGACTCCTCTGTCCATGGACTTCTCCAGGCAAGAATACTGGAATGGGTTGCCATGGGTCTTCCCGACCCAGGGGTCGAAGCTGAGTCTCCAACGTTGCAGGTAGATGCTTTACCCTCTGAGCCACCAGGGAAGGCCTCTGGGGGGCTGGCTAACTGGATTGTAGGAGGCTGCCTGGTGCACTGTGTGGTGTTTAACGCATCCCTGACAGCTCCCCTTCAGATGCTGAGTGTGTGCGTGCTCAGTTGCTCAGTTGTGTCCACCTGTTTGCAACCCCATGGACTGTAACCCTCCAGGCTTCTCTGTCCATGGGATTTCCCAAGCAATAATACTGGAGTGGGTAGCCATTCCCTTCTCCCGGGGATCTTCCCAACCCAGGGATCGAACCTGAATCTCCTGCATCTACTGCACTGGCAGCTGGACTCTTTACCACTGAGCTTACCAGGGAAGCCCACGCAGATGCCAAGAGCTCTCCCCAAATGAATACGTCTCCAGACGTTGCCAAATGTTCCCTGGTCAAGAACCGCTGTTCTGAAGGTAAATGCACAGTTGTGTTGTGACAGAGTCAAGAGTGAGAACCAGGTGTCCTGACTGCAGGTCCACCCTATCCAGACTGGACAACAGAATTAAGTTCTGTGCGGAGCTCAAGGTCACGGTCAGAAGAGCTTCCCCAGTTCTCCAGGGAGAGGGGAGGGCTCAGGAGGCTAAGGAAGCAGGAGCAAAGAAAAGTTTCACGAATTCTGGGCAGATGTGTTCTCTTTACTCGGTGTCCCAGCTGCTAATAGAACTGGACCCAGTGGCTCATTGACTCAACTCTTGTGGATGAACTTCTACTGGACAATATGTCTTAGAAAATCATAAGATGTGTGTCCAGCAAGAACAGAATTAGGGGAGAGAATACTAGAGGCAGAGGAATGTCTCTCCTGCCCATCCACACATCCAGAGCCTGGGGCCAGCCTGGGGGAAGAGGCCCCCTGAGCCTCACGCAGGAGCCCCCGTGCGTTCCCAACCAGGTGGGTGGCCTCTGGGCCCTGGCATCCATCCTCTGGTGGAAGTCCTGACTCACACAGCTTCTTTGGCATTTTTCCCTAAGCTCTAACAAGCATCCAGTTTCTACAGATCTCCCTTCTTTGCCCTGAAATCTGTGTCACTTTTCTCTCCTGGCCATGAACTTAGAGAACACAGATAGCACTGTGAGGCTTGTGGCAGCTAATGCCCGCCCTGGAGTGTTTCTGATGGAGGCAGACAGTGTGATCACCAGGGAGGGAATTCATAGGTGAGAGGTCAGAAGTTTTCTTGCTGCCTGATTCTGGGACCTATTAGGAACCTGGGTTCCACTGTGAAAAGAAAAGAAAACTCTATTGTCAGGGCTCTGGATCCTAAGCCTCTAGATTTCCTGTTCCGGGCTCTGTCCTTGGCTCACTGGGCTCCTTGCAGCTGGTCTGAGATGACTTTCCTCTAGAAACAAGACTTCTTTAGGTGGCTGTGCCTACAGGCAAATTGAAAAATCCACTCAACTCACTGAGACTTTTGTTTAGATGATGCTAGAAATGCCAACACAGAAACAGAACTTTCGCATGAAATTACTTTTGGGGTAGTTAAATAGACTCAAAGAGCAGAGTTAATGAACTGAGGGGAAATAGGTTCTGTTACACTACCAGAAATTGTGGTTTTCTTCTCATAAATCATTGCTTTCTAAACTTTTCCTGTCCTAGTTCTTTTTTTTTTTTTTTTTTTCATTCTTTGAATGAACAGTAAGGCATTCTCTGTGTTTCTGAATTATTCCCTTCCCAGCCACCTGGTCATAATCCAAAGGAAAAAGCAAACCAGACTGATTCTGTGAGCTGTATTTCACTGCCCTTGGCATGTGGACCACACTGCTCCATTTTCCACCAAATAAAGGAGGAACATTCTGGAACCTTTGCACAAAGAAAAAAAAAATCCATGTTTACCTCTACAGCTGAAGTTTCCTAAGGGGAAAACAGCAGCAAATCAAATCAAAAGGAGCCTCAGTTTTCACTCATACCAGTCTGTGTGTGTGTCTCGTCCTGCTCAGTGAGCACACTGTGTGATTAAGGGAAGCATATGCTTTCTCTGCTGTGTTTCTCCATCTGTAGAATGGGGATGAGAGCTGTAGCAGCTGTCATGACAGTGATGCTCTGAGCACAAGTGTGCACCAGTGGGGAAGAATGTCATAGCATAGAAAGCCCCCAACACACCCAGTATTTAACATTAAGTGGCCTCTTCCCACAGGGCTTCCCCGGTAGGTCAGCGGTAAGGAATCGCCTGCCCTGCACGAGATGAAGGTTTAATCCCTGGCTCAGGAAGTTCCCCTGGAAAAGGAAATGGAAACCCACTGCAGTATTCTTACCTGGGAAATCCCATGGACAGAGGAGCCTGGTGGGCTACAATCCATGGGGTGGCAAAGAGTCGGATATGACTTAGCGATGAAGCACACACACACAGCCTCTTCCCACTCTATGACTTAGAATTGTCAAAACTAGAGTCTTCTCGCTCCTCCCCTTTCTCAAAGAGCAGCCATTGCCTGCAAACTGAGGGAAAAAAGATACCACCTGAGCAGTCAAGATGGTATAGCCTCTGCTGNCAGTGGACCACCAGGGAAGTCCCACTTTTCGTCTTCGGATCTCAGCTATTTTACCTGTAAATACAGTAAGCATGAAGTGACAGGTACTCTCTGGGTGAGCAATGTGGAAATACTTAGCCATTTTACTAGCTCTGGATGTTAACTGTTACACCCAGGCAACCACTGAGACTTGAGTAAAGGTCTTTATGGCCTTTGGAAGTCAGATCTATTGGAAGGAAGAAGGGTGCTAAACTTAACTTCACCATTGAACGATCTCTAGTCCTGCCGATGTGTCTGCAGAGTGGTCAGCAGATTCTCCTAATGTAGAACTTTAGGGGCTGAGCGGGGAAGGCAATGGCACCCCACCCCAGTACTCTTGCCTGGAAAATCCAATGGACGGAATAGCCTGGTGGGCTGCAGTCCATGGGGTCGCTAACAGTCGGACAGACTGAGCGACTTCACTTTCACTTTTCTCTTTCATGCATTGGAGAAGGAAATGGCAACCCACTCCAGTGTTCTTGCCTGGAGAATCCCAGGGATGGGGGAGCCTGGTGGGCTGCCGTNGACAGACTGAGCGACTTCACTTTCACTTTTCTCTTTCATGCATTGGAGAAGGAAATGGCAACCCACTCCAGTGTTCTTGCCTGGAGAATCCCAGGGATGGGGGAGCCTGGTGGGCTGCCGTCTATGGGGTCACACAGAGTCGAACAGGACTGAAGTGACTTAGCAGCAGCAGCAGCAGCAGGGGCTGAGAGTTTCTGGGGAGTCCACCAAGGGGGTCTTTGTGTTCCTCAACCTGTCCATAAATTACAGAGTACAGATTTGAGTAATAAAGCAGAACAGGCTCAAAGAACTTGTTACAATCTATTGAGTCAATAACTAACAATTTTAGAAAATCCCTGAATACAAATTTATACAGTTTTGAGCTATTTTACAACTTATCAGACCATTAATCTAAGTTTTAAAAGTCCCTTAATATACTTAATCATAGCTTGTGCTTTTTTAAAGTTCTGAAATACGTTTCAGCATGCTGAACCATGGTAGCACAAGGGGGAAAAAAATGACTTTAGGGAGTTCCACAAAACCTGCCCCAAAAAGCGAATATAAATATACTCAGCGTGAGGTCTGTTTTGTGTACAGTTTACGTATTCTAGGTTGGACTTGATCTAAAGGGCTTGTATTAGTTCTCTCACCATATCTGCCCAGTGAGACTGTTGTGGTGGAGAGGACAGTGTACCTGACCTCCACCCAGTGCTGGGTTTGAATCCCGTTTCTGTTTCTTACTTTCTGCGAGAGCTCAGGGAAGCCATTCTGTACTGTTGAACCTATTTCTTCTATGACAGTAAAAGGCCTACCTTAATAGGGTAGCTGGGAAGTTTAGCAAAGAGCATGGCAAAGTGAAGTCCTCAAGAGTCCACCATCTCTTGAGGTGTTTGTGAGGCTGTCCAACGGCTGAGAATCTGCCTTGTAATGCAGGGGGTGGGGGTTTGCTCCCTGGTCTGGGAACTAAGATCCCACACGCTGCAGGGCAACTAAGCCCACACCACAGCTAGAAAGTCCATGTCCTGCAACAAAAATCCCGTATGACTCAGTGAAGATTCTCAAGTGCCACAGCTGAGACCTGATGCAAATAAATTTAAAAAAGAGAGAGAGATGCTTGTATGGTCTGGGAACTAAGATCCCACACACTGCAGGGCAACTAAGCCCACACCACAGCTAGAAAGTCCGTGTCCTGCAACAAAAATCCCGTATGACTCAATGAAGATTCTCAAGTGCCACAGCTGAGACCTGATGCAAATAAATTTAAAAAAGAGAGAGAGATGCTTGTTAAATTGAAACCATGTGCAATAGCTGACGCTGAGCAAAAGGGTCAACAGCATTCTCCACCACCACCTTCCGAAAAACCCTACACACCCCTGCTGTCCTTCAGAGAAGCCAGCATTTGAAATGCACTTATCTCCATGCATGCCTGTGTACTAAGTCGCTTCAGTCCTGTCCAACTCTTTGCAACCCTATGAAATGTAGCCCACTGGGCTCCTCTGTCCATGAGATTCTCCAGACAAGAATACTGGAGTGGGTTGCCATCCCTTCCTTCAGGGAATCTTCCCAACCCAGGGGTGGAACCCTTGTCTCTTAGATCTCTGGTTTTGGCAGGCGAGTTCTTCACTAGTAGCACCACCTGGGAAGCCCCACTTACCTCCATATCTTCTGTAAATTCAGACACAACCCCTACCTCACCTTCAGTTCAACCACCACCACCTACCTACCCTCTAGAAACATAAGAAGAAAAAGTTTAGAATCTGGGTGGGTTGCTTTAAAAACATTTCCAAACTCTGATAATCTAGTTTGTCATCATTATTAATAGAATGATCTTCCTCCTCCTTCCTGTCTCTTTCATTTCCCTCTGTGCCTGCATCCAGAACCTTCCTAGGAGAGATTCCATTTGCAGATTACTTCCATCTCTACTTTCTAAATCTCAGATTAAGACTTTACCGATCCTGTAGAACTGAGCTCCAAATGGGTGAAAGACACCATCAGTGATATTGGGAGTGTGAAGATAAATAAGATACAGGCTCTCCTTCAAGGCACCCATAGTCTTACAAATGTGAAAATGAATTTTTTTTTTTTGTCTGGAGCATAACTGCCACGTGTTACTGCCAGATCTGGGTACTAGCCCCTGGACTCGGCCAGCCCAGCTGCAGGTCTCTCCTTAGCTGCCACTATCACGACCCCACCCAGACACCTCTATCCCAGACTCAATCTTCTGGGGGAAATTCATCATAGTCTTGTTTACTCCATTTTTATAGATGAATGTTTTTTGTCATGCATGAGAGTTTATTAAATCAGTTCATTCTGAGTAGAGTTCACCAGAGCTTTCTCTCATGTTGCTCGAGGGCCCTTTGCCATCTGGCCTGTGTTGCAGGTAGACAGTATCATAATACGATTTTCTGGTACCTAAATGGGATTCAAGTTGGATCTGGGTTATATCATCATCCTCACGTTTGGTGTGTCAAAGCTGGACAAACTGGCCGGAAAGTTCCCAGCTTTCAACTGCCCAACAAAGCAGCATTTGCATTTCCTCTTCCTACCCAGTGAGAGTTATGTTTCTAGTGGTTGGTTTATTCTGAAACATTTCCATTAAATTCAAGCATCGTTCTGGAATGATGGCCGAGAGCAAAGGATCCTTCCTGGTGAAATGATCCCAAATCTCCTGATGTTAATGACTATTTTGCACATGAAATAAATATTGGCCATTCTACCCAACCACGCATGCTTATCGATGCTGGAAATTGTTCAGTGAAAGTGTTAAAGATTAATCTCAAGTATACCCACTTGTCCACACTCATGCCTTAGAGTAACATACCTTGCAGAGCCAGGACCATGTTCTCCAGGAGGAAAAATGGTCTCAGGACAATTGCTGACTTCCTTTGATGTTGATTTCCTAATGAGTATA
>SJYX01003952.1:421232-463292 GCA_006410675.1 Oreotragus oreotragus | reverse complement strand
GTTTTGGCAGGCGAGTTCTTCACTAGTAGCACCACCTGGGAAGCCCCACTTACCTCCATATCTTCTGTAAATTCAGACACAACCCCTACCTCACCTTCAGTTCAACCACCACCACCTACCTACCCTCTAGAAACATAAGAAGAAAAAGTTTAGAATCTGGGTGGGTTGCTTTAAAAACATTTCCAAACTCTGATAATCTAGTTTGTCATCATTATTAATAGAATGATCTTCCTCCTCCTTCCTGTCTCTTTCATTTCCCTCTGTGCCTGCATCCAGAACCTTCCTAGGAGAGATTCCATTTGCAGATTACTTCCATCTCTACTTTCTAAATCTCAGATTAAGACTTTACCGATCCTGTAGAACTGAGCTCCAAATGGGTGAAAGACACCATCAGTGATATTGGGAGTGTGAAGATAAATAAGATACAGGCTCTCCTTCAAGGCACCCATAGTCTTACAAATGTGAAAATGAATTTTTTTTTTTTGTCTGGAGCATAACTGCCACGTGTTACTGCCAGATCTGGGTACTAGCCCCTGGACTCGGCCAGCCCAGCTGCAGGTCTCTCCTTAGCTGCCACTATCACGACCCCACCCAGACACCTCTATCCCAGACTCAATCTTCTGGGGGAAATTCATCATAGTCTTGTTTACTCCGTTTTTATAGATGAATGTTTTTTGTCATGCATGAGAGTTTATTAAATCAGTTCATTCTGAGTAGAGTTCACCAGAGCTTTCTCTCATGTTGCTCGAGGGCCCTTTGCCATCTGGCCTGTGTTGCAGGTAGACAGTATCATAATACGATTTTCTGGTACCTAAATGGGATTCAAGTTGGATCTGGGTTATATCATCATCCTCACGTTTGGTGTGTCAAAGCTGGACAAACTGGCCGGAAAGTTCCCAGCTTTCAACTGCCCAACAAAGCAGCATTTGCATTTCCTCTTCCTACCCAGTGAGAGTTATGTTTCTAGTGGTTGGTTTATTCTGAAACATTTCCATTAAATTCAAGCATCGTTCTGGAATGATGGCCGAGAGCAAAGGATCCTTCCTGGTGAAATGATCCCAAATCTCCTGATGTTAATGACTATTTTGCACATGAAATAAATATTGGCCATTCTACCCAACCACGCATGCTTATCGATGCTGGAAATTGTTCAGTGAAAGTGTTAAAGATTAATCTCAAGTATACCCACTTGTCCACACTCATGCCTTAGAGTAACATACCTTGCAGAGCCAGGACCATGTTCTCCAGGAGGAAAAATGGTCTCAGGACAACTGCTGACTTCCTTTGATGTTGATTTCCTAATGAGTATAATTCTTTAACACTTACTTTTGGCTGTGGTGTGTCTTCATTGATGCATGTGGGCTTCCTCTAGTTGTGGTGAGCAGGGGCTACTCTTTCCTGGCTATGGGGGGGCTTCTCATTGTGGCGGCTTCACTTGTTGCAGAGCACAGACTCTAGGGCATGTGAGCTTCAGTAGTTATGGCTCCTGGGCTCTAAAACACAGGCTTAGTCGTCCTGAGGCATGTGGGATCTTCATCTTCTTGACCAAGGAAAAGACGCTGATGCTGGGAGAGACTGAGGGCAAGAGGATGAGATTGTTGGATGGCATCACTGACTCAATGGACATGAGTTTATGCAAACTCTGGGAGATAGTGAATGACAGGGAAGCGTAGCGTGCTGCGCTTCATAGGGTCGCAAAGAGTCAGACACAACTTAGCGACTGAATAACAAAATATACATGATCCCCAGCAGAGGAGCCAAGACTGTGAATTCTCCTCCACTGGGGAGAAAAGAGACGTTCCTCTGTCAGGTAGCACCCCAACTACCGCCAGCGTAGTTTGTTCCATGGTTACCAGCAGTCTAGGTCCTGTGGATTTATGTATAGCTACCATACAACAAGTGTTCTGTTCTTAAGAGTTCTGAAGCAGACCTGACTTGCTCTTTCCTTGAATGAAAATTTTTTGGCATACTTTGCTTTCCTAGGTAAAGAGTGTGCCTTGCTCATTGGCATTTTAATAAATATTTGTTGGTTGACTGGCTCATTATTCTCCTTGTCAGGTCATGTGGCTGCTTTTAGTACCAAGTTCACTCGCATACAGCAGACTTCTAACTCTGCAGAGTTGTCAGCTACACAAGTCCCACAGTAGACTCATGGACTCAGCATGTCTAAAATGCTATGCTGTGAAAGTGCTAGTTGCACACACGCTCATCCTTAACTTTGTAACAGCCCAAGTTGAAAGAAAGTTAGTGGTATTGTTAGCACTGGTTTATGGATGGAGAAATCGTGACCCCGAAGCTGCTCTATTGCAGAACGATGGGAACTCCCCAGTTACTTTCCTTCTTTGTCCTTTGTTTCAGGGGTCCTCAACCTCTAGGATCTAATGCCTGATGATCTGTGGTGGTGTTGTCGTCAAGTTGCTAAGTTGTGTCTCACTCTTTTGCAGCCCCATGGACTGTATGCTGCCAGGCTCCCCTGTCCATGGGATTTCCCAGGCAAGAATACTGGAATGGGTTGTCATTTCCCTTCTCCAGGGGATCTTCCCAACCTAGGAATCGAACCCACATCTCCTGCATTGACTGGCAGATTCTTTATCAGTGAGCCACCTGGGAAGCAACTGATGTAATAGTGATAGAAATCAAGTGCACAGAAAATGTAATTTGCTTGAATCATCCCCCAACCATCTGCCCTCCCAGCCCATGGAGAAAATTATCTTCCATGAAACTAGTCCCTGGTGCCAGAAAGGTTGGGGACCACTGGTTTAATGTCTCCCCATTTTCCAAATTAAGTACAGAGTTTTCAATTTGGAAGGCAAGTCTCTACACAATCTGACATCCAGTTACTTTTCCAGTCTAATTTCTTACCTCTCCTCCACCCTAAGGAATATCAGAGTAAAGTCATGAAGCAATACTCATTGAGCCCTTGCCCTGTGCCAGGCTCTTTGCTGAGAGTTTCATGTGCATCAGCTCTTGTAATTCTCTTAACTTCCATGAGGTATAGGCATTATTTCCACTTCCACTTTATGGTTGACGAAACCGAGGTGCAGGGAGGCTGAGAAACTCGACTCGAGGCCCCGTGGCTACTTGCAGGTTTGCAGACCCCAGTTAGCCTCTGCCTGCCTGCTCACTCTGCCCAGGTACCCGTGTCNTTGCTGAGAGTTTCATGTGCATCAGCTCTTGTAATTCTCTTAACTTCCATGAGGTATAGGCATTATTTCCACTTCCACTTTATGGTTGACGAAACCGAGGTGCAGGGAGGCTGAGAAACTCGACTCGAGGCCCCGTGGCTACTTGCAGGTTTGCAGACCCCAGTTAGCCTCTGCCTGCCTGCTCACTCTGCCCAGGTACCCGTGTCGTGCCTTAGGTGCCTGGCTGATCCTGACTCCTCTCACTGATCATCATCTTCCTGAAACCTTTCCCAGCCCCACTCCCCTAGTGGAAATGTCCCCTCCCACCTGGACCCCCACTGTACCCCAGTATAGAGCTCTTTTGTACCATGTGTTACACTTTTTATCTCACCTGATACTAAGTTCCTTGAAGACAACATCTGCTCTTTCAGTTCTCTGTAAACACAGAGCCTGGCATGGTACCCTGGCTCAGACTGAGACATGCCCCACAGATGCTAAAGGAGTGAATGGATGAAGGTTTCTTGATTCCTGCTCTGGGTGTTTACCCACTCAACTAGTTGGGGGAGTGGTCAGGAGTCTGGGAGAATCACTGGCCATTGTTTGTCAATCCACAACCCTTGGGCAAGTTTCTTCTAGCCTGAGGTTTCTAAGTCTAAACAAGATGAACTGGGTACCACGGTCGGATGAGAGGACAGCCGCTCAGGCTCTTTGAAAAGACAAGGAGGGCAATTCATGTGTTCACCTGGAAGACAAGAGAAAACACTCGTTTATAAGCTGGAGCCCAGGAACAAAGTTCCATAACGGGGACACTTTCCAGTAACAGAGCCCGGTGGTGGGCTCCATTCTGCGGAGCCATGATCAAGCCTCCTCATGCATTCTGATCTTTGAGGAAAGCTGATTCCACGTGATATAAAAGGGCCTGTCAAGGGTATTTGTGTGGGACCTAAGCAAAGTTCGCTCTCACAGTTTGGCAAGCTGGAGCTGCATGCCATCCATCCTAATACATGATAAATGGTTCTGACATTTGCTTCAGACACGGCATGCTAGGAGGGCTTTTAAATTCTCAAATGCAGTAGTACACCTTATTGATCAAGCGCCTTGCATTAAAGGTTTCCAAAGCCTCTCAGCTACTGGGAGAACTGCCCCCTCCTAGGTCCTCTCCCTAGCCCCAGCCTTCCAGGCAAAGAGGATTATCATTGTTGGGTTATGAGTGCATGCGTGCGTGCTCAGTCACTTCAGTTGTGTCCTACCCGATGGACTGCGGCCTATGCTCAGGCCATGGGATTCCCCAGGCAAGAATACTGGACTGGGTTGCCATTCCCTTCTCCAGGGGATCTTCCCGACCCAGGGACTGAAACTTTGTCTCCTGCATTGCAGTCAGGTTCTTTACTGCTAAGCCACTGGGGAAGCTGGCAATTCACTCCAGGACTATTGCCTGGAAAATCCCATGGACAGAGTAGCCTGGTAGGCTACAACCCATGGGGTTGCAAAGAGTCAGACACGACTGAGCAGCTTCACTTCACTTCACTTCACCTTAATTTGACAGTTTTTCTTTTTCAGTTCTTACCATAAGCACGCAGAAGACTGCAGTTAGGTAAATCTCACATTTATTTGGTAATTCCCTTAACTCGATCTGATTCTTCATACAGACATTTTAAGAAAGTAAAGAGAATACATGTCTTCCAAATAATCCTCCATATTAGAATTCACCCTTCTGCTTTGAATTTGTGTCTTGCTGCCAGCGAGGGCCTCCCTGCCAAGATCCAGTCAGTGAAGGAAATTGGAGGTGGTCAGCAGTTTGCCTCTGACCAGAGGTGGCCAGAGCTTTTCATTAGCATTTGCTTCTTTACTCCCCACTGGACTTCACTCATCCCTGCCTCTTATCAGCATGCCCTTCACCTCAGGGGCTGCCCAGGTTTATCAGATCCCATCTAGTTCTCCCAACCAGCAGGCAGCTTTGAACTTCGGGCTCTTTGGAGCTAAGTGGAGAATTAGGTTGCTTTGGTTGTAAGCCTAAAACTTGAAAATAAAGTGATCTGAAATGGAAATGCCACCTTCTCCCTTTTCTGTTATCATAGGTCTGACTTTCTTTACCACCACCACCCCAACCTCCTCCCGCACCTCCCTTGCCCAGCCCTGGCCGGGGCTCTATGAACATTGTGTTTTTCATGCGTGTTTAGTGGAATTGGAGACAGGCACTCTCAAATAGGTAGGAAAATGAAAGTGAAAGTCACTCAGTCATGTCTGACTCTTTGCGACCCCATGGACTACTGTACTCTGTGGAATTCTCCAGATCAGAATACTAGAGTGGGTAGCTCTTCCCTTCTCCAAGGATATTCTCAACCCAGAGATCGAACCCTCGTCTCCCACATTGCAGGCGGATTCTTTACCAGCTGAGCTGCAAGGGAAGCCCAAGAATACTGGAATGGGTAGCCTATCCCTTCTCCAGCAGATCTTCCCAACCCAGGAGTTGAACCAGGGTCTCCTGCATTGCAGGCGGATTCTTTACCAGCTGAGCCACCAGGGCTCTGTGCATACGGTGTGTTTCGTGCGTGTTTAGTGGAATTAGAGGCAGGCACTCTCAGCTAGGGAGGCCTTTTGGAGGAACTGACAGTGAAAGCATTGGAGTAATTGTGGTTAGAGTTGCTGGTATTGAACTTTCCTCATCTTTTTTCACTGAATGAGAATGAACGTCTCTAAGACTTATGAAGGGGCCAGTGATTTGAGATTTGGGATGATGTCTTCCTCCCCCTTCCTTCCTCCTTCTCCCCACCTCTTTTAGTCTGAGGAGGTCCCAAGAATGTGGAGTTGGGCATGGCGATCCATCAGGTGCATCAGTTTTTGATGAAATGTTTATTTACCCTAAGTATTAGCCAAGACTGTTCCAGATTTCAGCCTCTTGGCACTAAAGATCCCAGGTGCTTTTTGTCACTGGGACAAGAATCTCCTTCTTCTCTTTCCTGGAACTAAAGCTGCAGAGTTCCAGCTGGAGAAACAGCCTCATCCTGGAGTGTGCACCCCCATGGCTTGTCCAAGAGGGGACTCCCCAACCTTGCATCAGATCCCACCTCCTCAGGATGATTTCTCTCCCAACACCAAGCGTGTTGGCCTAGAAAAACCTCAGTGCTGAGCATGAGGGGGTTCTGTAGTGGCTTACCTAATGTCTGGCCCCAGGAAGCACTGAGAACTCTGGCTAATGCTGACACCACTAGATTCTACCCAGGCCTCATTCGTATGAGGTGTTGCCAGGAACAAAATGATCAACCCATGAGGGATGCACATATATAATAGAACTTGGGAGCAGCACGGACAGGGTTCCTAGCTGGCAGTTGTGGGGTGGGAGGTGGGAGGGGGGTTCATGTTTGGGAGTTCGTGTAAAAAAATAAATACAAAAAAATAAAAAATAAAGAAAATGGATGGAAGTGATGAATACCAGAGAAATACACAGCTCATTATTCGATGATCATGGCTGTGGCCTTTTTGATTTAGAGAACTACACTGTTTATTGTGTGCTATACTAAATTCCATGGTGGGCCTGGTAGCTAGTATTTCTGGACAGTCCCCTGACAGGGTCCCTTGACTTATTTTCAGAGTTCGTGTGTTTATTTATCTAGGTCAAAGGCCAGAAGCAGTGGGATATTGAAATTCCTGGGACCAAGGAGAATCCAGCAGTGAGGTACAGGAGACACTAAATCAAGTGTCAGGTTAGCAAGCTGAAGTCTTCATATTTATGATAAACTGGGCTGCAGAAAAGAAAAACAGCTTTCCCTTGGCCCTGTTGGTGGCCAAGCTGAACAGCATCTTTGATGACAGCCAGCACCAGCAGACACAGCATTTCTTGAATGCTCACTATTTAAAGACAGATCTGTTAGTTACCTTTCCAGTCAGAACCCATGAGCGAGCTTGAGCAGTAAATGGGCCTTTTATAAATAGTGAGAGTCATTCAGTCATGTCTGACTTCTTTGCGACCCTATGGACTATTGCCTGCCAGGCCCCTCTGTCCATGGAATTCTCCAGGCAAGAATATTGGAGTGGGTTGCCATTCCCTTCTCCAGGGGATCTTCCTGACCCAGGGATTGAACCCGGGTCTCCTGCACTACAGGCAAATTCTTTACCATCTGAGCCACCAAGGAACCCCAATAAGTTTCCAAATCCAAACTGAGTCCCTTTGAAAGAATTCTAATTTAAGGAGTTCCCACTACTGTTTTAGCTCAGTTGGTAAAGAATCCGCCTGCACTGCAGGCAACCCCGGTTCTATTCCTGGGTCAGGAAAATCCACGGGAGAAGGGATAGGCCATCCACTCCAGTATTCTTGGGCTTCCCTTGTGGCTCAGTGGGTAAAGAATCTGCCTGCAATGTGGGAGACCTGGGTTCGATCCCTGGGTTGGGAAGACCCCCTGGAGAAGGGAAAGGCTACCCACTCCAGTATTCTGGCCTGGAGAATTCCATGGACTAAGTCCATGGGGTCTCAAAGAGCTGGACATGACTGAGAGATTTTCACTTTCACTACTGCTTTTCTCGAAAATGTCTACCATGCTGTGTTTTATCTGTTGAATGGGTATTTCCAAAGATAAAATAAACACAGTCACCTTCTGGTGACTAACTACGATGATTTTCCTACTCAGTATTCAGAAAAATCTCCAGTTGTCACTACCCAGGATTTATAAAAAATCAGGCAACAGAGAGAGTGGGTGGCAGTTGGAAGGCATGAGCTAACCTAGCATCTATGCAGATTGGGCAGCCTTGGATAAGCATGGAGTTCTGTACTGTATGTTGATGTAACATTGTCTCTCTTTAGATCTCTCCTACAGGTAAAAACTATTAAGAATCTAGTGACTAGATCTCCTGAATTCATGGTATAAGGTGTTTACAGGGAGAGCAGAAATCATCTGCTCTCTAGGACACCAGCTCGTACAGCAGTGTCATGAAGAGGGTTCGGTGGGATGGTCACTATTATTTATTGAAGACCTACTTTGTGCTCAGTACTTAGCATGTGCGTGCGTGCTAAGTCACTTCAATCGTGTCCAACTCTTTGCAACCCTATGGACTGTAGCTTGCCAGGCTCCTCTGTACTGGGATTCTCCTGGCAAGAATACTGGACTGGGTTGCCATGCCCTCCTCCAGGGGACCTTCCCATCCCAGGGATGGAACCTGCACCTCTTACATCTTCTGCATTGGCAGGCAGGTCCTTTATCACTAGTGCCATCTGGGAATCTCACTTAGCATGATTTTTTTGCTTCATAATCTTATAAATCCCTCTAGATTGGGATTATTATCTCCATTTTATTCATGAGGAAACTGTTAAAATATGTTGATAGTCACAGCTTGTAGAAGCCAGGACATTCTGACTTTAGAGTTCATGATCTTTCTAGATGTGGCTTGCAGAAGGTGAAGCCTTGTCCACAGATATGCATTAGTAAAAGGTCCAACTAGAACTCAAACCCAGACACTGGGTCTCCAGAGCTTGTGCTGCCAAGCTTCGGGCTATGCTCCACGTGGTCAGAGAGAGGACCTGCGGACAGTGAGCATTCTGAATGTTGGAGAGCAAATCTCGCATCCTGCTTTCCTTAGACCTGAGAATACCTGTGTCTTAGGATGTATCTCTAAACAGCTCATCCATTTCAAATAAGTATCCTAGCACTGAGCTAAGAGATGGAGCCTTTGCTAACAGGCAGCTGTCAGAGTCACCATCCTTGTGACAGACCAGCCCCTGAAATGTGCCTGTCTCCTTCCTTGAAGCCTGGCCAGGCTTTTCCCAGCCTGCTAGTTGGTGTGAGGGGCCCTGGTCCCAGGGACTGCCTGGTCATGAGCTTCATGGGAAGCACTTTCCCCTGGCTTCGTTCTCCCTCCCTCCAGCCCTGCAGTCCCCAGCTGGCTGCCTGGTGACAGATGCTAGTGATGGAGGGCATCCGGGAATCCCCCACCCCCGCTCCCTGAGCACCTCTCTTACCACCCTATTTTCTGGTCTCACACGCGTTCTCCCACACTTAGCTCTAGTGCACCACCACCGTCTCTCTTCCCAGCCTGGCTTTTGATAATGTACGTCTTTCCTCTCTGACGGCATCGCTGCTCGTTATTTGCTGTCTGGCACCATCTGAGCTTGGGCTGCCCCTGATGGCTAAGAATCTGCCTGCAACGCAGGAGTCGTGGCTTCGATCCCTGGGTCAGGAAGATCCCCCGGAGAAGGAAATGGCAACCCGCTCCAGTATTCTTGCCTGGAGAATCCCATGGACAGAGGAGTCTGGCGGGTTACAGTCCATGGGATTGCAAAAGAGTCAGACAGGACGGAGTAAACAACAACAGCCGTGGGCGCCTCTGAGAAGCCAGCTGCCCCCAGTACAGCGGCAGCACCCCCATCTCTATAAAGGTAGTTCAGCATGGGCCCAGCCCAGAGTGGGGCGAGTGCCAGCCCCGCGGGGCTCAGTGGGAGGACAGGGCTCCTTCTCTGCTGTGACCCAGGACACTCACTGTAGGAGGAGCTGGTTGAGCCCACGGGCTTCTCACCTTTGCCAGGCAACTGGCTTTGGTGAGTTACTTGGATGCCCTGCACCTCAGTCTCCTGGGCCTTACAGTGTGGGTGTGGCTGTAATAACTGTAATAAACGAACTTCACAAAGCTGTTGTGGGGCACCAAATGGAAATGAGATAGTCCTTTGCAGATGAAAGTTTGTCAAAGAAGTTATGGAGGTAGTGTAGATGGCTGACTGACCGGGTGATTGATTTTGTCAACACAGAGGAGACACTGCCTCCAAACAGGCCTGGAGCGCCCTCAGCCTCCTGAAATCTGCCCCCCACCCCTCAAACTCGGCACTGGATCCTATTGCCCTGGACCTCCTCCAGGCGAAGAGAGCCTTCTGGCCTACGATTATGCCATGGAGGACTACCACTATGGTTTTATGCAAAGAAATTTAATCCAATTTTGATCTGTAACTAACAACTAAACTACCTGGAATCTCTAGAGTCCATTCAATGTGACTCTGTGATTCTGTAACAGCAACTATGTGCAGATGGAATAATGACTTGATAACCTAATGTTCAAAAGCCCCGTCTGTAAAGGTAGGGGACCTGTTTGGTTCTCCCTGGACATCCTAGCATCAGAGTTATTTGAGGCCTCCAAGGTTATTACTCTTTGGCATATGATTCCATGGTCTCCTTAAAAACTCCTGGAGGGACTTCTGTGATGGTCCAGTGGTTAAGAGTCTGCCTGCCAGTGCAGGGGCTATGGGTTCGATCCCCGGTCTGAGAAGATCCCACATGCCGCAGGGCAGTTAAGCCTGTGCAGCACCGCTACTGAAGCCTGCTGGTCCTGGAGACTGTGCCCCACAACAGGAGAAGCCCACGAAATGAGACGCCTGTGCACTGCAGCAGTGAGTAGCCCCCGCTCAGCACACACAGCAGCAAGGACCCAGAGCAGCCCGAAATAATTAACTAATTAGTTTTTTGAAAAGATAATTTCAGATATTTCTAGAAATTTTATCAGAAAAATGTCTAAACCTTCTTCTGTTCTAAAACCCAGTTTTAATTTGCTTCTTTACAAAACATCTTTCCCCTCTCTCCTATCAGGCACATTTGGTAACTCAAAAGGGGAAAGGAAAGTCATCCTTGTGGGTTTCAGTGTACCAGTGGTAGATTAGCAAGAGAATCTTTCATTAGGCTCTAAGTAGGAAATGGGTGTTAGTCGCTCAGTCGTCTCCAACTCTTTGCGACTCCATGGACTACAGCTCACCAGGCTCCTCTGTCCATGGGATTCTCTAGGCAAAAATACTGGGGTGGGTTGCCATTTCCTTCTCCATCTAAGTAGGAAAGCACTCTTTAAATAATGGCTGGAAAATCACACCCTTAATCCCTTGCAGTGTGTTTTAGAAATTGGTGCTTCATCAAAATCTTTTATAATAGATTTGACAGAATGTCCAAAGCATAGAAGAATATGGAAGATTGCTCAATTTCTTGGTAGATCAGAAAAATGAGTGTGTTGAGAAGAATACAGTTTGAGAAATATATACTGTTTAAGGTGCCTGTCTCTTCAATCATCTTACTTAGAATGGCTGGAGAATTTCCTTGAAGTGGCTAATGTACCATAAGTAGACATTGTGAGCATATTATCTTGTGTGATCAAGACAGAAAAGAAAGGATAAAATAAGAGAAATAGCTCATTTAGCTTTTAGAGCCTCAGATCCAATTTTAGATGGATTACTCACCTTTACAGAAGACATAAGCAGACTGTATATGCCTTAATTTAATTTGAGGCGGAAGAAGAAGGAGGATATTTTATTCTTGTCTCTCTTGTCATTGTGTGTGTTCATTAGATAAGTTTTTGCTTTAATTTTAAAAATTAAGCCCAGGAGAAGGGCTTCTAATGCCATTAATTTGATGCAGAAAGCCTATTTTGTACTAATTAGTTTGAAGAATGCAAATCCATTCCTTTTTTTCTTCAAAGAATGATATTTCACATTTGTATGCCATTCTAGAGTATGTTGTTCTTTTTAATCTCTTCACGCCTGTCCTGTAAGGGAGGTGATGCGACAAGCCCACATTAGGGGTAAGGAAGCCAAGCCCCCCTCCCACACCCACCCCCATCACACCTTAGATGAACAGCTGCGCCTGGTGGTGATGTTTGCCTAAGAACCCAGTCCCTTGGCTCCTGGTTCACTGCAGTCAGTGCCCATCACACCTAGAACCTGTAAGAATGGAGATGCACTTCAGGTATGATAGAGCCTGTTGTTATCCTCCTGTGTTTTTTCCTCAAGAGCCGACTCCCATCCAGACATACACAGAAACCAGGCAAGGCTTCTTGGCGTGCTGCGGACAGCCCAGCAATGCTTCCTGCCTGCCCATCTGCTCGGTCAGGCGGGGCTGGATGTCAGCTCACTCTCTGGTCCAGGCCTCTCTGTCTCTCATCTGAGCTGAGAAAGCCGCCCATGAGCAATGGCAAGGTGGCTATTTCCATGGCTTACATTCATCACAGTCCTCCTTAGCGTCACCATGTGCCTCAGTGGGACGGAAAGCGACCCTGGGCTGGAGTTGTCAGTGCTCTGTAGTTTGGAGGTTCTGTCTCAGGAGATGGCTCCTTGGGGTCTAGAATCCCCTCGGATGGTCTCACCTGCTCTTCCTGCCCCACCGTGCTTCTGGTTGGTGGGTTCTGATGCACCCATCTTATGTGACTCTGCATGCCTTGGAGAACCATTACCAGACATGTTTTAGGAACTTAAGAATATATGTGGAAGGTGAAGATCATTCTGATACTGCTGGAATTGAGACATAAATGATGCCACCCAGTGTTCATGGTTAGCTTGATCTGACGTCACCATGACCAGCTTCTATTGAGCTGATTCTTAAAACTCTGTGAACTTAGACACCAGGATAAAGAACCAAAATACAGAAATAGAATGTGACCGAAAGATGGTGGTGGTGAATTGACTCTGCCATTTCTAACCTTGTAGGGAAAACTATTTATCCTTGCCAGCACACTCTCATTGCACCAGCCAGGGACTGATCCCTGTTACACGTGTGTTGGTCCAGAGCCTTCACTGTGAGACTCCACAAAGCGGTTGAGACAAAGTCGCACCTGTGAAGGACTGCTGTGTCCTCTCCACGTCCCTCCACCTCACCATTGCCTGCAGGGTTTCTCTGCCCGATGAGGGACCCTTCGAATGGTCAAATTGGCCCCCAGCTCTCCTGAGCCATGTAGTCTGAGGCGAACCTGTGACCAGACAGCTTGTGGGCGGAGACGCAGGCAGTGGGGAACCTTCCTGGTCCTCAGCCTCAGTACAGGCGGGGGTCTGGGTGATCACATGGGCGGAGCAGTGAGCACCGTGGGGCTGTCTGTCGTGGACTCCCCGGAAGGCTGAGGCAGTCGGCGCTGCTTCACATTGACGGAGAGTCTGTCCAGTTCAGGGTCGAGGCTCTGTGAGTCTCACAAACCCGCCTCTTCATTAGTCCCGCCAGGCCATCCAGGAGGAGGCGCTGGAATGATTAATGAGCAGGACAGCAAGATACGTGCTGTTGGGAGCAACACCTGTCCTGCACCAGCCACTGAAAACGTCAATGAATGAGGCAAAGTGGAGTCCCTACCAGGGAGCGCTTTGGTAGGTGAGGTGCTCAGCTCCTCTCAGGGAGTCAGGGCGCAGGCTGGCATTCCCCAACTCTGGGCCTTTCTAGATCCTCCGTTGCTGGGCCCAAAATAGTCCCCTTGACCCTGAGAGCTGGGGAGAAGGCTGTGCATGGTGACAGCTGTGGGGACCCTCTTCCCAAGGCAGTGGCGAGGAGAGTTGTCGGAGATGTTGCCAAGAACTTACCAGTGTTTGCAACAAAAGCACAAACTCCTGGCGAGAAGTTGGGGGAACTTTCTTGATCACAAGTGTATCTCCTTAGCGCTTTAATTACGGAGGATTAGTAGGAAGTGGAGTGCTGGGCTCAAGGAGTAATGACACAAAGAAACGAAGCAGAGAAACCCAGTTTCCTTCCTTTAAGGGTGAAAAAAATATATATCCATTTATTTAAATGAATTGCAAAGAAGAGAATGGAAGGTGGCATTTACTTCAGCCCAGAATTCAGTGGGTTTTTAAAGAGCTGTGGATCTCCTTGGTCAGACCAGCGGCTGAGATCTGCAGCTTGTCTGGGAAAATTGAACCGCAGGCCTAGAACTTCATTAAGATTCAGAAGCCTTCCCCCTGAACAAATGACTCGCCGATCCAGTGCCTTCTCTCCTGCTTCTCCTTGGGGGCCCTTGCCTGGCTTAGCTCATATTTTACATTCAGTACCTCTAGTTACCCAGAAATTGCATGTGAAATTGTGAAATAGAAAAGCAGTGGGCCATGTGACTCCATCAGTTCTGCCTGGGGTTGCATCATCCCTGACTTGTAGCATTCAGGGGCTGGGCTAGGAGGTTGTCTGACAGAAAGCCCAGAGGCCCCTGGCACCTACCCAAAGTTGCAATTTGAATACATGCTCATAGCACACCTGCTGTGTAAGTGGGACAAATCTATAGACATGAGTGGAACTGAAAGAAGATTGGAGACATTCACGGTGAACAAGAAAATTGCCAGAATGAAATGTAGACAGACGTGATGGTTATTGTCATATATGCAGTGACTATGTATGAGACTAGACGGTGTTTTACTGATGCTGCTGCTGCTGCTGCTAAGTCTGTAAGTCCCAGCACTTCATACCCTGCTCCATCGGCAGTGATTCCCCCATGGCATCCTGTTTGAGTCCAGGGAAAAGTGTTCTAAAACCTTATCGGTCACACTGTGATTGGAAAATGCTAGAATATCGTGATTCAGAGAGAGGCAAGTACAGGAGGGGGAGGGGAGGCAGAAGACAGGGGAGGAGGAGGGGGAGAAGAGGGAGGAGGGGGAGAAGAGGAAGGAGGAGGAGAAACAGGAATCAGGCCCCTATTCTGTGCTCAGTACTTCACATGTCAATTCGTTCTCACAACGATCCCATGAGATAGGCATTGTTGTTCCTAATATACAGATGAGAAAACTGAGGCTCTGAGAAGTTTGTGTATGAGAGGCAGTAGTTGGCATAATGGAAAAAGTATGGATTGGATACTTTTCAGGGTTTTGGAGTCAGACAGAGGTGGGATCAGAGCCCAGCTGTACCACCTGCAAGTTCTGTAACATCTGTTTTCTCATCTATAAAATCTGGACAAGTCCACCTGTATGCAGGCCTATTGAGAGGGTAAAGTAAGATACCATTAGTAATAGCACAGCCATAGCACACCATAGACCCTCAGCAAAAGGCAGGTACCATTACTTGACCTCCCAGAAAGTTGGCTCTTCCCATCACGTAGCAAAGCATTGGAGCTTCAGCCTCAGTCCTTCCAATGAATATTCAGGGTTGATTACCTTTAGGATTGACTGGTTTGATCTCCTTGCTGTCCAAAGGATGCTCAAGAGTCTTCTCCAGCACCGCAATTTGAAAGCGCTCAATCTTCAGTGCTCAGGTGACTCACTGGAAAAGACTCTGATGCTGGGAAAGGCTGAAGGCAAAAGGAGAAGAGGGTGGCAGAAGGTGAGAGGGTTAGGTAGCATCACCGACATGAATCTGAGCAAACTCTGCGACATCGTGGAGAACAGAGGAGCCTGGCTTGCTGCAGTCCATGGGGTTGCAAAGAGTCAGCTTCGTAACTGAACAACAAGAGCAGCAAAATTATATGACCTCAGTGGGAGAACAGAGATCTGACTGAGAGGTCAGCTTCATCCCAACCTTGCCCTCTTCCACTATGACCACAGCCTCTGGATCTGCACTAGAGAACTATTCTTAAGTGATAAGAACAAGCCAGCCAGGACAAGATGCGGGACATCCGATGAGTCCAGTGCCCTAGGAGTTCTTGACGTTTCAGCTTTGCCCACTGCAGATGAGTTCCTATGCCTCAGCAGACAGGCTGAGATAAGCAGGAGGATGACCTCACTCGCTAGGCACAGTGGAGAGTATTCTCTGAGCATTTCTGTATGCTTTAAATCTTTGACGTAAACTTTTACAGTCCTTCTCCCCAAAACTGATGATTGACATTTCATCAGGCCTGAACATTGGTTAGATGAAGAGGGCATGATGTCGAGAGGAGTTCAAAAATAACCCTATGTGGGACTTCCCTGGTGATCCAGTGGTTAAGACTCTCCGCTTCCGATGGCAACAAAGCCAATGTGGGGGGCGTGGGTTTGATCCCTGGTCGGGGAATGAAGATCCCACATTCCACACAGCACGGCCAATTAAATAAATATATAAATTTAAATAATGAAAGTAACCCTATTCATAACATCAGAATTTGCCTCCTTGTATTAAAAAAATCCCCTGCCTTTGTGTCTGTCTGCCCTGCTAATCTTTGCAAAGAAGACCGGATTATGGTCTTTACAGCCCCAGTGCCTGCCTCCTTGGTTAGTTGCTCACACGTTTGGACTGAACTAGCTCCACGGTAACAAAGAGCTGCTAAGGGAGCAAAGGCTGCCATTTTGTCAGGACTTTAGCCTCCAGAACTGTGCGTGAGGCTTCAGCTCGACTTCTACTCAACTCAAAGAGTCCAGGGCAAGCAGTCCATTCCCACAAGTGCCCTGCTCAGCCCTGGGCTGGATTGAGCACTAGAAATGTCCACGTTTGATGACTTAAGAGGCAGGTTAAAGGGGGTACTGCCTCCTGTTTCCCGCAGAGATGTGCTTTCATCCCCTGAAATGACCATTTCTATGCACTCACTTAATGGGATCCCAAATAACATGTTTCAAACAAATCTTTTATCACTTTTGCCCCTTGGAACACATTTCAAATGCTGGTCATTAAAAACAAGCCATTTTCACAGGCCTCTAATGAGGACACTAATAACTGTGGGTTTTTGTCTCTAAGAGTCCTGATGTGCAAGAGGCAAGGAGTAAATTACGGAGCTAACTTTTATGTCTGGGGTTTATTGATCTGTGAGCTTCAAGAGAACTACACTAGCCCCCAAAGCATGGCAGTCCAGATTACCTTTTCATCTAAGTAATTGAGCCACCTGGGTACAGTTAACTTTCTATTTATATTAATAGGAAAACAAGGAGCGTGATGTGCCAGTTCTGAAATAAAGTAACGGAAGTATCAAAGTATTCTACCTGGTAATTATAAATAAGTCAGTTTTCCCATGACCTGCTGAGGATTATGTTTCTAATTCATTGTGCATTTTATCATAATTTGTCATGAGATGATTCCACACTGCCATAGACACTTGTGTCTCCAAAGGACACAAAAGTACTCCATCATAAAGTATCCAAGCATCTTAATGCCTGTCATTTCCTGCCTTTGTTTCTTAACAGGTGAAAGTCATGCTTCGCATCTGTTCCACACTGGCTCGCGATACCTCAGAATCCAGCTCTTTCTTAAAGGTGGACCCCCGGAAGAAGCAAATCACCTTGTATGACCCCCTGACGTGTGGAGGTCTAAATGCCTTCCAAAAGAGAGGGAACCAAGTTCCTCCTAAGATGTTTGCCTTTGATGCGGTTTTTCCACAAGATGCTTCTCAGGTGTGTATAACCCCTCCTCAGGTTCAGGCAATATTGATTAGTTTCAAGAATCTGTAATTCTTCACTAGGACCCAAGAGCTGCCTTCCAGAGCAGTCTGTTGGGTCAGTTCCAGTGTCCACACAGCAACGTTTGCAAGTCAGTTTGAGTTCCATTGACTAGTTCAGTCCTTTTGAATGGTTGGTGTCATACCTTGGTCAGGCTGTTCCAGGATTTCAGCAGAACATACTCTTGGAGAGAAGGAAGAGTGAGCCAATCAGTGGATGGCAAACAGGAGCAGGAAGGGAGCAGGCCAAATTTGAAGCTTCAGGAACAGCTGCATCAAGGTGCTGGCAACTGGTCCATTGGGACCCCACTTCTGCCTGGACATCTGCAGTGGACCACCAGGGACGTGTCTCTGCCTGAGCTTCTGGGTGTGAACCTATAAGAAGAGAAAAGGTGTTTCAGGGAGCTGGGTTAGAATTAGGCAGGGTTCTCTAGCTCCATAGAGGGTAGTCCTAGTGAGGACCTGGAGTGTTAGGCAGAGAAATTGAGGCTGTCATGCAGTCCTGTGGCCTGGGTCAGGCTAGGGATAGCTCTTGCTGCATTACAAACTGCTCTAAACCTAGTGGATTAAAACAGGAATCATTTATTATCGCTCATGAATCTGTGGGTCAGCTGAGCATTCCTCTACACCCAGCTTGGCACACCTGTGCATCAGTGATCAACTCCGGTTTGGGTCAAGAACTCCACTGATCTTGGCTGGATGCTATCACATGTTTGAGGATTGGCCAGCTTTAGGCTGGTCCAGAGTGGCGTTGGCCAGCTCACTTGGTCTGTCTTCCATGTTGTCTCTTATCAACCAGCAGGCTTTCTTGGGCTTGCTGTCATGGCAGTGACAGGATCCAAGCTTGCAGGCCTCTTGTGCTCTTAAGCTCAGAACTGACACATCGTCCCTTTTGCTGACTTTGATTGGTCAAAAATTGAGGGGTGGGAAGAGGCTCTGCCTCTTGATTGGAGGAGCTGCAGAGTCACATTGCAAGGGGAAAACACACAGAGAGGGATGGAGAATTGTGGCCATTTTCATTGTTCAGTTATGAGTATAATTTGGAGGCTTCTTGAGGGCCCAGGGTGCCAAGATTCCTTAACCAACGCTCCTGGAACCCATCCCAGTAAGAACAGATGTCTACTAGAAGATCCACTTACACCATCTGGTGCAATTCATCTGCCATGAATTGGTGCAATGGATCTTGTAGTAGACATCTGTAACCCAGGTTATAGGTGTACAGTGGCCTACTTTGCCTGCATTTTGGCATCAGACACCTGCACCTTCCTGATAAATTTCCAGAACTTCCCAAGATTTATACAAAACACTGTACAATCAGGTAACTAATAGCCTAGAGCAGAACCTGAAGACAGGGTGCTGATGGCTGCCATTTGCAGCTCCTGTTAGTTTCCTCCATGTGGCATCTGAATGTAGGAAGTAGTGATATTCACACAGGCACGTATATTACACCATTGGCACTTAGCACGTATTATAGGCTCCATTCATTAACAAGCCGAGCATGTGGTTTCCCCAAAGAGTTTTACCATGAAAAGATGAAGTACTTTATGAATAAGTTCTATAGTTTCTCTCTTCGTTACATTTTTGTGTGTGTTTTCTACCACCCAATGGGCTCACTAATCTAAACCTGACATTGGGTCTAATAAATGACCCACAAATAATTTAATTAAGCTAAAACTTTTCAAAAGCAAATCTCCCTAAGTCATAAGAATTCCAAAGCAAACTCTAAATTAAGTGTTGCCTATTAATGAGTTTTAGATTTATTCTGGAAAAGGGAGCCATCTTTATCGCTAGTCTTTGCTTACATTTCACACTTGGTTCCAGGGCTCGTGTGCTCACTCTGACAGTTGCACTCACTTCAGAATGCTTTGATTTTGCTACAGTTCTAATACAGTAAGTGACAGTTCTATAAATTAATAAATTTGTAGTTTTCAAGAAGTTTCATGTACATTGACCCACTTGGACTCTTCTTGGAATCCAATGGTATTGGAAAGGGCATTATTGCTATTTTCACATTACAGACAAGGAAACTGAGACTCAAAAATTCAATCTCTCATTCATAGACCCTTTCCTGGGTAGACATGCACCCTGGATTCTTCCTAGGAAACAATTTGTGTCTGCTCAGTATGGTGTTATATCTTTATCCTCCTGCCATTTTATCCACTGTTTACTAGCAGTGTGTCCTTGGGCAAGTCACTTCACCTCTCTGGGCCTCAATGTGCTCAACCATAAAATGAAAACAAGATCAAAATATGCCTCATGCGGTTGCTGTGATTCACTGCGTGATACACATGAGGTGCTTAGAGCAGAGCCTGGACATAGTGAGTGGCCAATAAATGCTATTTTTACTATTCTGTTGTCATTGTTAATAGTGGTATCAGGCTGCTGGCATGGCCAGCCTCAGCCTCTATGAGAGAACACCCTATCAGCCTCTCAAATGGGAAAGCAGGAAAGTGTGCCAAAGGGGCCTCTGTTCTCAGGCCCTTGTGGTTGTCCTGTGAGGCAGCACCCACCACAGTGGCCCGAAGCAGTCATGAGCTTTGCTTTCCCTGGGTCTCTAAGGACATCGGATTCCTGAAGCTAAGCAGTGATTAGAACAGCCCTTGCTCCTCCTTATAAGCTACCCTCAGTACCCTCAAGTGGGCTTGGCAGTCATCAGCTGCCCATTGCTGGGGCAGACCTCTGCTGGGTCCAGCTTTTGGGAGGTGTCTTAGTCCATTTATACCCTCTTAATGAAACAGCACAAACTGGGTTTCTTATAGGCAACAGAAATTTATTTCTTACAGTTCTGAAGGTTGGAAGTCCAAGATCAAGGAGCTGGCAGTTTCGGTGTGTGGTGAGGGGTGCTTCTTGATTCATAGACAGCTGTCTTCTCCATGCATCCTTATTGTGGGATGAGCAGGAGAGTTCTCTGGGGCCTCTTTTATAAGGGCGCTAATCCCATCCACAAGGGCTCCACCCTTGTGACTTATCACCTCCCAAAGGCTCCACCTTCAAATACCATCACATTGAATATTCAGCATATGAACTTGGATGGAGGAAGGGGAACGCAAACATTCTGTCATCACCAGGAAGGGTGGGTGGGAGAATTGAGGCCTGCCCGTGGGGAGCCCAGCCCTGCCCACGGAGTCTGCTTGGGAAGGCTCCTGCCTCTCTCTCGGTTCAAGGGGAAAGACAGCAGAGGGCCTCCAGGGACCACGGCCAGCTCCTAACAAACACCAGATGGACATGTTGCTGAGCATTCTCTTCTCGGTGAACACTGGGCAGGAATTCTGCACGGGGACACCTGCCCGCCCACCCCCTGCCCTGTGAGGCCGCTCCTGTATCTCTCTGACCTTGGACCTTTGGACAGGGGAGTCAGGGAAGTGTGTGGATTTGGCTCACATTCAAGCGTCTTTCTCTTTGCTGACCTTGAACCTAATATGGTTTATTTTATGTATGGCTCTAGGTGGGCTTTCAACCTCCTAGATCCCATCTCACTTCATACCCAAGGAAGGCAGGATTCATTTGCTGATAATTTCTCCCAGTCCTGCAGAGGCACGTTAGCAAATTCCATCAAGTTTCCACTGCCTCCATCTCAGGGTTTGGCACTGGGCTCTCGTTGCATAGACTCTGGGTGTGAGACAGAGCCTGTGGTCCCCACCGCAGACTTGTCCAGCTACCACCTTCGCTGAGTGGGAGCCCCCAGCAGAGCTGCCGAGGTGACCACCAGAACAGTTGACAACTGTTGGGAGTGTGTTTTTTCTGTTTCAGTTCAGGGGAGAAAATTGATTTTTGAACACTTAGGTTCATTGTGTTGCTGCAACCTGGAGTTGAATAGCTGCATTCATTGCCGAGGCTGCAGTTCTCAGATTCCCACTAGGAGGCACATTGCTCTGATGCCCGTAGAGCTATCAGTTTGCACGTCCTCCAACTGCTTCCAGATCTGCCACGATGCTGAGGCAGAAAAGAAGGTGCAGCACATGACAAGTGATTTGCCCTCTCACTGCTGTGAAAGCCTTGGATGCTAACCAGAGGGATTTCCCAGATCCCCAAATCAGTTCATAAAATGTACTTTCTTTAAAAAAAAAAAAAATGTACTTTCTTATCATTTGCAGAGTGCCGTATTATTGGGTGTTAATGGGGGATATACCAAAAGTCACCAAGAGCCTGGTCTCTGTCTAAAGATTTAATAGTCACATCGGAGATGAGACATATAACAGGCTGAAGAAAACCCATTGTAATATACTGACCGATGGTGATTAATAGTGTATATGTTGAGTGTATCTATAGAGAAGGAAAGAAAAAGCTGGTTTTGAAAAGGGAAAGATGGAGATGGAGAAAGAGGAGGGAGTTAGGAAGACAAAGCAGACATCCATCATTAACCGCCTGCTTATATTAAAACTATAATGTATCTCAAGGTCACTTTTTCCTGAAATGGCACATCACCTTTTACTCTCTAAAAAAGCCTAATCTATTTCATAAATCTGCACATGCGTGTGTTGTGTGAAAGGAAGGAAGGATCTAGTTAGCAGAGGGTGAACGGAAAATTTAAATATTTGTACAAGGAGGCCACGATGGCGAATCAGAGAAGGGTGTAAGGTCCGTGAGGGCACCCTGGATTCCCATTCCAGCCTGTTCCTGCCTCGTCTGCAGAGACAGCAACTGAAATGTACGCTTAGCAGAAGGGTGGCTTGCATGTAATGAGTGTAACTCTCAGGCTTGCGAGGGACTGGGGAGTATGAAGGGTTCTGAGAACCTCCAGGACTCCATTAGAGCCGACCCATCTGAAAATGCCAAGGCTTTGTGACCCTGAGCCCCAGGAAAGCAGGCACAAGTTTCCATTGTTAATGATCCACTCACAGCTCGTGTCTCCTCTTGTGTCTGCCAGGCTGAAGTGTGTGCTGGAACCGTGGCAGAAGTGATCCAGTCTGTGGTCAACGGGGCAGATGGCTGTGTGTTCTGTTTCGGCCACGCCAAGCTGGGTCAGTGAGAACTTTGCTTTTTCATGCTGCTTGCTGGATTCCCCGTTACTTCATCCTTTCTTCTGTATTGTCCTCAGATGAAGGGGAAGGTGTTTTCCTGCAGTGCTGAACTGAATAATCATGAATAACCATTTCTGCTTCTGAAATGTAGATGTTTACCCTAAGTGGATTCCCAGTCATCTAGTAAGGCCTTAAAGTCCAGAAGATGAACAAAGAGTAATGGGGTTGTTCCCAGTTGGTCTGGGTCAGGGTCATGCCCAGAAAGCCAGCAGGAAAATTACATTTCCTGAGCAGGGGTTGTTGGGGAGCAGAGAGGGCCCCCCTTTCCCTCTTGGGTTCTACATAAAGCCAGAGGAGCAGCCACCAAACAGAGCCTAGACCCCATTAGACCCTGTCTAGGGGGGATCAGTCTGGCAGCACCCCTACTTCCCACCACCCAGCGGTCAGGAACCCACCTATGCTGAAGCACCTGGGAAAGGAGGCCTCCACACAGCTCTGTGAGGGCTGATGACCGAATCCCCTTGAAGTGCCTTCTTAATCCTGACCTATGGCCCTCTGCTCACCAGGTCTTACCTGGCATGCTTGATAAGTTAGTAATTTGGGGCATTCCAAAACATGGCCCTGGGCAGAGTTCCCAGCAGCAACTTTGCTATGATGGAGCCAGTTCTAGGCCAGGACGGAAAGCCCATTTCATCTCACTACCACTTGATCTCTGATCAAAGCAGTGGTCCAGATTTTAAAGGGAATTTGCTCATGCTATAAAAGTATACACAGCATTTAACTTGAGAAAGGATACAAAGTGTAAGCATGTGGAGTGAATCTGTGGGGTGTGATAAAAAGACCCATAACAGTGATGAAACACCTCTAGCCTTTGCACCGTGAGGAAAACAGTGCAGAAACTGGACAGCTTTGTAATGTTGTGGGATCTTCCTCGAGGTCAGTTGTGATTTAACCTTGACATCAGTCTGGGTTCTCACATTCTTTATTATAGCCCTTCCATCAATTGTACTTGGAAATGTCTTCTTTGTTGTTGCTGTCAAATTTTTGTTGTTGTGGTTGAATACTTTTCACCTTTTCGTTTCCTTTCTTCCCATTCCCCGCTCCGCAGGCCTTTCTCCTGCATCCTTGGCATCTGTTCTTGAGACTGCAGAATGATGTCCAGACACTCAAGCTGCTATTCTTTCTTCCCTTGCCCTCCCAGGAAAGTCCTACACCATGATTGGCAAAGATGACTCCATGCAAAATCTGGGCATCATCCCCTGTGCCATCTCTTGGCTCTTCAAGCTGATCAATGAACGGAAAGAAAAGACTGGAGCACGTTTCTCGGTGCGGATCTCAGCCGTGGAGGTGTGGGGTAAAGAAGAGAACCTTCGGGACCTGCTGTCGGAGGTGGCCACGGGCAGCCTGCAGGACGGCCAGTCACCAGGCGTGTACCTGTGTGAGGACCCCATCTGTGGCACACAGGTGATTGCTTCTGGGGGCTTGGTCGGCTCCGGGGGGCTCATCCCTACCTCAGCGGCTGGGGCACTTCACCTCGTGACTCACTCAACATGTAAACTGGGAAGGCTTGCAAGTGTTTACTTTAAAGTGGACTGGAACTTTATGGCCTGCAGCTGCAGGACCAGCTGCTTGCCCAACCTAAATATTTGTACCTTGAATCTAATTGACAATGAGCAGGAACCACAATTGTTGTAGCAATCGGGGGAAATTGAATACTTTTCTTTACGCCCCTTTCAGGGGGAAAAAAAAAAAGTACAATCTTTCTTTTGTTTAACAACAAGCCGAAATATTTACTGCTCTGCACAAATAGCTTCAGCCATTACTGGGACTGTTTATGGCTCTATAAACTGTGTTTCTGGCACTGGTTTACAGCCGGATCAGTGGTGCTGTAGGAAAAACTAATAACCACTTTCTAATTAGAACCATGATATAATTGCTAAGCCAAGAGAAGTTCCAGTTGGCCTCTTCAGGATGTCTTGCCTGTTGAAAGTGTTTCTACCTCTCTGTTTGATGATAGATGCAGGAATGACCTGGGAGGTCTCTGGTTCACGCCCAGAATAATCACTTCTTTCAGTCTCTAGCAGTAGGCTTTAGTTTCTTGTTTTATCAGATGCCTCCATTTTAGATGTGTTCATTTTGATAAGTATAATACCTGTCTCATCTCAAGTGGGATTATTTTCTCAGGGGAAGGTACCTTCTGTTACCCCCATCTACTCATACCTGTCCATGTTCTTGCCCTGCTTAAAGCATCTCAGATCCTCCTACTTTCTTTATGCATCCTCCTGATTCACACAGCCTTACGTGTCCTTCCAGGATCACCTATTCCCACTTCCTTCCTTGCCACTCTTCTTAAATTACATTTAGATCACCTCAGAAAGCAGTGACTCTCAAACTTTAATGTGCATAAGAATCCGAGGATCTCGTTAAAATGCAGATTCTGGTTCCGAAGGCCTGGGATTGGGCCCCTGATCGTGCATTTCTAACAAGTTTCGCAGTGACTGACCGCACTCTCAGGAGCAAGACTCTAAGGCATCCACCATCCTCCCTCTTACCCTGAGCCTTTGCAAATTCTATTCCCTGTGCATGGAACAGTGCCTGCTCCTCTCCTCTTGCTCTTCATTTGGCTAACTCCTTATTTGGGTGTATTAGCTAGATGTCACTTCTTCCAGGAAGCCCTCTTGGATGTTTCTGCTGACTGTCACTTGTGATTGCCTGGTTAGTTCTCAGCAACGCCCAAAGGTCTGTACCATGTCTGACTAAAATTGGCTCTTCATAGTTTTAATGATGCATCAGATATTATCTGGATATGAAACCTAAGTAGAATGCAAGCTAAGTGGTCATACAAACCTTAATGCAGTGGTTCTCAAACTTCAGTCTTCATCAGAGTCACCTGGAAGGCTTGTTAAAACACAGACTGCTGGGCTCCACCTCTAGAAATTCTGATTCAGTAGGCCTGGGATAGAGCCCTGAAATACGAATTTATAACAAGTTTCTATGTTATTTCTGATGTTGCTGATCTGGGGACTACACTTTGAGAACTGCCAGTTGGAAGCATAAGACATGGTCAGACCTCATCTACACAGCACCTGTGACAGGATTGGTGTGACTCTACCCACTGTTCCCACTCTAAGCATCACCTAGACATTCAACTATGCTATACCCTCCATTCACTTTTATAACATCAATAATGGAGTTCCACAGAGGTGAAAGCTCTGATTCATGTTTGGGAGTTCGTGTACACCCGTGGCAGATTCATGTCAATATATGCCAAAACCAATAGAGTACTGCAAAGTAAAATAAAGTAAAATGGAAGCTCTAAAATAAATAAATAATTATTTCGACAAATTTTAAAAAAAATAAATGAAGCTGGGAGAGACTGAGGGCAGTAGGAGAAGGGGACAACAGAGGATGAGATGGCTGGATGGCATCACCGACTCGATGGACGTGAGTCTGAGTGAACTCCGGGAGTTGGTGATGGACAGGGAGGCCTGGCGTGCTGCGATTCATGGGGTCGCAAAGATCGGACACGACTGAGCGACTGAACTGAGCTGAACTGAAGAAGAGGACAAGACCCACGTCCTCTTTACCTTCTTGCTGAAGAATATTAAACATTCTTTGAGTTACTTTTCTGCCATAGTAAATATAAAACAATGAGCACAAGAGAACCTGTCTTTGAAGTCAGAGGATTTTGGTGGCCTCAGGTTCTAAATATCAGCTCTCCCAGTTCAGAGTTATGGGTGCAGTTAGAGTCAGAGTCAGTTCAATTCAGTTCAGTCGCTCAGTCGTGTCCGACTCTTTTTGACCCCATGAACTATAGCACTCCAGGCTTCCCTGTTCTTCACTATCTCCTGGAGCTTGCTCCAACTCATTCCATTGAGTCAGTGATGCCATCCAGCCACTCATCCTCTGTTGTCCCCTCCTCCTCCTGCCTTCAATCTTTCCCAGCGTCAGGGACTTTTCTAATGAGTCAGTTCTTCACATGAGGTGGCCTATGTATTGGACTTCAGCTTTAGCATCAGTCCTTCCAATGAATATTCAGGACTGATCTCCTTTAGGATTGACTGGTTTGATCTCCTTGCAGTCCAAGGGACTCTCAAGAGTCTTCTCCAACACCACAGTTGAAAAGCATCAATTCTTCAACACTCAGCTTTCTTTGTGGTCCAACTCTCACAACCATACATCACTACTGGAAAAAACATAGCTTTGACTCTATGGACCTTTGTCAGCAAAATTGTCAAAATGTCTACTGACCCTAAGGCTCGTACTGCAAATCATTTCTTTGAACAAATCAGAAATATTAGTTTCCTTTTCTTCCTCTCCCTTGATAAAGAAATGCAGGTCAAATGCTGATAATATTGCTCTGAGTCAGGTTTACTGTCAATATAATTGCCAAGGCATCTCATAGGATTTAGATACATTCCCCCTGATGCTTCTTTAATCAATTAATGAGTATGCCTTGAACATAATTTAGAAATTAAAGATAAAGTAGATATCCCTTTAGATGAGACAAATGATATAGATGAGACATTCAAGTAGCTTGTTTTAAAAGAAATGCAGGTCAAATGCTGATAATATTGCTCTGAGTCAGGTTTACTGTCAATATAATTGCCAAGGCATCTCATAGGATTTAGATACATTCCCCCTGATGCTTCTTTAATCAATTAATGAGTATGCCTTGAACATAATTTAGAAATTAAAGATAAAGTAGATATCCCTTTAGATGAGACAAATGATATAGATGAGACATTCAAGTAGCTTGTTTTTTTTTTTTTCATGTCTTTTATATTTACTTCTTTAGAACTATTCTAGTAAATGTGGCCTAAAATTGACTTTAATTAAATAGCTGGAAAAATTGAGAGTTGAGTTAAAGCCAAGTAAGGTTTTTCACTTCTTTGAGATACAGTACCCTGGATTACTTGCTTCTCTATACAGTCTAATCTTTGAACTCAAGATGTAGTCACATCCCACATGTTCCCTTAGGTACATGGATTGCCCAGGATGTTGGGTTTTCTGGGCCCTGCAGAGGTCAGGGCTGGACACCTGCTCCCACTGAGCATGGAGATAAAACCATTTGCTTTTCACATCTGCTGCTTACAGATTCCGGGCTTCCCTGGTGGCTCAGCAGTAAAGAATCCACTGCCAATACAGGAGATTCAGGTTCAATCTTTGGGTCAGGAAGGTCCCCTGGAGGAGGAAATGGCAACCCGCTCCAGTATTCTTGCCTGGAAAACCCCACGGACAGAGGAGCCTGGTGGGCTGCAGTCCATGGGGCCACGAAAGGGCAGACGCGATTTAGCAACCAAACAACAAGAGCAGCTTACAGATTCTACTTCCATTGTAAAATGGGTAAAGATATTCTCCAATAAGCATGCTTAGGGTTGATTTTCAGATATGAATAAATTAAGCCGAGAATTGCACATGGACATGGGCCCTGCTTCCAGAAGGACATCAGCCTTGGAGAGTGGGGAATGGACAGCCAGCCTGAGTGGCAGGCGAGCCCTCTCGCCCGCGGCATCAGCCCTTCCCTTGTGTCTTGCAGACATGCTTAGGGTTGATTTTCAGATATGAATAAATTAAGCCGAGAATTGCACATGGACATGGGCCCTGCTTCCAGAAGGACATCAGCCTTGGAGAGTGGGGAATGGACAGCCAGCCTGAGTGGCAGGCGAGCCCTCTCGCCCGCGGCATCAGCCCTTCCCTTGTGTCTTGCAGCTGCAGAACCAGAGCGAGCTGCGGGCACCCACCGCGGAGAAGGCTGCCTTCTTCCTGGATGCGGCCATCGCCTCCCGGCGGGGCAACCAGCAGGACTGCGACGAGGATGACCTCCGCAACTCGCACATGCTCTTCACGCTGCACATCTACCAGTACCGCATGGAGAAGAGCGGCAAGGGCGGAAGTAAGTCCGCCTCGACCCCCTCTCCTCCTTGCCCTCCCTGGGGAGCAGGCTCTCCTCCAGGGCAGCCCGGGACCTTTTAAAACATACCACAGTCTAAGCCCTTCCCTGGTGGTCCAGTGGTTAAGATTCTGCACTTCCAGTGCAGGGAGCATGGGGTTTGATCCCTGGTGGGAGAACCAAGATTTCACATGCTTTGGGGCTCGGCCAAAAAGAAAATATCAAGTAAATGAATTTTTAAAAAGAAATGTAGTACAATCTCACCAGTCTGGGCTGACCTTTGCTTTTGAACATCCCAGAGAAAAGGGCTCACTTGGTAAAGATAATTTACACGTGTAATTGCTATGGGAACGTAAGAGAACAAACTTTAGTAAAGAAAAACAGCCGCTTCATAGTATATTTTTGTTCATAAACCATAAAAGTGCTCATCATGAAAGACCAATGTGTCTACCAAAGCACCCTGGCCATGCTACTAATCGTTAGTTTGAATCTACTCTATGAACCCAGAAGAAACAAAATCATGTTTTTAAAATAGACTGTGAATCAGACTTTTGAATAGCTAACCAGATCCTGGCTGCCTCCCTCCCTCAGGTAATGCCCAGCAGTGACATTTCTCTGTAAACACCTATGCCTGGGATGTGCTCTGTGAGCAAGCTGCCCTGCCAGAAACCCAACTCAGTACTTAGAAGGTCCACTCTTGGCTGTTTTCAAAACCAGCACTGCATCACTCCAATCTTTGTCTGCCGAGTAGTATATACTCCATGCTCAGAAGTTGAGTGCCAGCATTCAGTTGAGTGTCTCAGGTGGAACCCTGGGCTGTGGGCAAAGTAGTCCATTGACCTCACTGGGCTTTTCTAAGGCAAGTGTGGCCCCCAATACTTGGCTGGCCAAGTAGCAGCAGCTCTCTATCCCCTTCTACACGGCTTTTCGAAACCCAGGCAGTTGGCCCCCAGCACTCTCCAACTGGATGCCAGAAAGACGAACAAAAGCCCTGAGTTAGGAGCCTAACCCTGGTGTCTGGAAGTTGTGGAGCTAATTGACTATTATGGGAGGCAACCAACTAACCAAATTCCATAGAACCTGGAATTAAGACATGCAGCCTCGACCTATGGATGGGCCCCGCAGTTTGGGCTCCTTGTTGCCGAAAGAGTTGGAAGCTGGTTCTCCTGGAGGCAGCTGTGGGGTGGCTTCCATTCCCGCTTTCTGCTTAAGGGAAGTAGAAGCTCCCTCCTCCCCCCATCTCAATAACTTTGTTGGTCCAGTCTTCTGTTATTGTTCCTATTCCTTAATTGTTGTTGTTTAGTTCAGGCTTATGAGATATAATTTAAATTCAGTAAAAATTACCCTCTTTCTATATTGTTAAATAAGTGTTGGCAAATCTGTTCAATTGTGTAACCACCTCCACCGCTATCAAGACAGAGAGCAAAGCCATGGGTACAGAAAAGTCCCTTTGGCCTAGCCAGCAGGCCCCTCTCCAGCCCATGGCAACCACGGATCAGATTCTTGTCCTTATAGTCTTGCCTTCATCCAGAATATCACCTAAATGGAATCATGTGGTCCATGTGTGGCCCTTGTGTGTCTGGCTTCTTTTATATAATATAATGCATTGGAGGGGCTTACCAGGTAGCTCAGCAGTAAGGAATCCGCCTGCCAATGCAGGAGACGCAAGAGATGGGGGTCGATCCCTGGGTTTGGAAGATCCCCTGGAGAAGGACATGGCAACCCACTCCAGTATTCATGCCTGGAGAATCTCATGAACAGAGGAGGCTGGCGGCCCACAGCCCATGGGGCTGCAAAAGAGTCGGAAAAGACTGTGACTGAGCACGCTGCAGTGCGTTTGAGATACCTCCTTGTAGCCGCATAGATCAGTCATTCACTTTTCTTGCTGCCTGCTCCTTTAGTTTTAACTGGGCCCAGAGATGTGCCCCGCCCTTCTCCCCTATCATGGGATTGTGTAGTCCTGGGACTAAAATCTTGCTAGATATCGTTGCTGGGGCCAGAATTCTACTAATCCAGGCTTGGATCCACAGCCTTGGCTACTTATACTGACTGCTGCCCAGGAATCCAGTACTGGCCGTCACTTGCACCCAAGGAGATATGTCGTCCGTCAGCTGATCAGGTCACTCTTGACAACCAGTGATGGTGATACAGGTCTGGCTGGGGATAAGCAAAATCTTTCGAATGCGAGCCTTTCAGATTGATTTTCAGTGGAGGGCTCACATTATGTATAGCATTTCCATTTAGAATAACTTGCTAGAAGAGAGGAGACAAGGAATTAGGATAGGGATGAAATAATCCAGACCTTTAAATTCTCTAACAGAGCTTTATCCACAGTTCACCTAACAATCTGGGAGCTGGCTTTAGATCCTGCCCTCACTGACTTTTCTGGGTTCTGTCTTAGCAGCATGAATGTGGGGAGTCTGAAAAAAATATTTATTTTATTCTTTTAAGCAGCCAGTAATCATCCTAATCAAAGCTTACAGTGGATTCTTGTACTGTCAGCAAAGGGTGACTTACTGAAGATCTGAATCTGGAGCCAAATAGCTTCCACATGTTTCTGAGCCAAAAAGCTCTGGAGGAAGAATAATCTCCTCCTTCTAGGTTTCAAACCAAGTTAAAGCAACTTTGTTGTCAGTTTTTCACTTCCTTTCACAGGTCTGCTCTCAATCTGGAATCTGAAAGTAGGGAGGAATCTTGAAAACAAAGAAACAGTTGATTAAATTATTTCAACTCTAAGAACTTAGCATTCAACTCCCAAAAAGTGTAGGCTAGGAGAAGGAACGGAGAAGGCAATAGCAACCCGCTCCAGTACTCTTGCCTGGAAAATCCCATGGATGGAGGAGCCTGGTAGGCTTCAGTCCATGGGGTCGCTAAGAGTTGGACACGACCGAAGCGACTTAGCAGCAGCAGGAGAAGGAAATGGCGACCCACTCCTGTATTCTTGCCTGAAGAATCCCAGGGACANCTGGAAAATCCCATGGATGGAGGAGCCTGGTAGGCTTCAGTCCATGGGGTCGCTAAGAGTTGGACACGACCGAAGCGACTTAGCAGCAGCAGGAGAAGGAAATGGCGACCCACTCCTGTATTCTTGCCTGAAGAATCCCAGGGACAAAGGAGCCTGGTGGGCTGCTGTCTATGGGGTCACACACAGTCGGACATGACTGAAGGACTTAGCAGCAGCAACAGCAGGACACTCCTTAAACCCAACCATCCATCCAAGTCAGCCCTTAACCAGTCCTGGGCACTTAGTAAATATTTAACATCAAATTCATTTTGTTGCTATTTATAAATTGTGGAAGTGAATGGGTTTTAAATAATAAATTCAGGTTTAAAGAAAAGGCAGATACCGTTAATGACTTCCAGAATCTTGATAGTTACTTTCTAACATGGCTGTAGATGAGAACAAAGAAAGTGCAGGCATCGAGGCTGATGATGGGGTAAGCCCTGAAGAATCTGGGGGCATCACCTGCCTGCCACAGCACCTGGCTTCCTGTGAGGAAGAGAATTTAGACCAGAATGCACACAGCCTCCTAGCCTGCGGCTTGCTTGACCTCAGTGAATTTATATCTGTTTAAAATATAATGAGGAGATTTGGAGTGTTGTTTAAAATGGAAATTTTGTTTACTTATATATATGTGATAATCCCCTTGGACCTGGGAGCCAGAACTCAATTAAGGAAAAGTTTATTAATTAGTCACCCTGCAGGGAAGCAGAGCAGAACAAACTGCTGTCAACTGGTCATTAGAAGTGAAGAGGATGGAACCAAAGAGTTCAAATTAGTTGTCTGCTGTAAGAAAGAACTAAACACACCATGTGTGCATAGACACCTGGATCTTATACACATATATGCATTTTATAAACACACACATACATACACATATGCACATGAGTAGACAGACGAAATGTTTTCAACATGTCCAATCAAGATAGGAAAGAAAATTCTGTGTTGATATATCACTGCTTTGCAGATAGCACTAGGTTAAGCTTAAAATGTTTCCTGGTTTAAACGTTGTTGGAGAATTAGTGAGGCTGATTCTTCACCCATCACAGAGCCTTCCCCTGCTTTGCTAAACTACCTCTGTAAAGGCTTGAGATTTCCCCCTTGGAAACTGCACTATTGAGGAAGAGACCCTAAAACCGTAACAGTCAGGAGTTGCTCCCCATAAAGATGAGTGAATTAGGAGTTCAAAGCCAGATGGTACTAGTGATACTTCAGTGGAATAAGTTCACCGTGTAGATTTTTACAAGTCCTATTGATTAAGATGGTCTTTAAAAGCATCATTTTGATGAGTAATCTCAGTTTGCAAGCAACTGCTACCGAGGGTTAAGAGTGACACTAGGTCTCTGATTTGTTCATTTACTTTATCGCCTCCAGGGGAGGAAGTGTGGAGGCTAGGCTGGCTGTGTGTGCAATTGTGTACAGCACACAGGCCTCCGTCTATGTGTGTGTGCACATGAACCAGTGGACGAGGACACGGACACTCTCTGCCTGCACTCATCTGCTTACAAGTCTCATCAGACTATTCCCTTAATCTTGGTTTCCTTTTGACCACCAGCCACTCTTTCCTGTGTTTCTTGGAATGGCTTGAATCAGCTGATGTTCTACCCAGGGCTATGCGGTCCATAGGACTCTAGAGATCTGTTATTTGGGTGGTGAGTGTGGGAAAAAGGGATCTGGGAAATGTTGCTTTTGAAAGGGACAGACCTGGGCCTCTGCTGTCCATCATTGCAAAGCCCCGTGAAGCAGAGATGGCCGCACATGAGGGCCACTGCACGCTCTCCCGTTCTCCTTGGTCAACAGGGAAATGACAGTTCCATGTTTTGAGATTTTTATAATATGATTTTTAAAATCTTGGGCCAGGAGACAGTTTTCCAAACTCTGCAATCTGGGATTCCTATAGTGATGCCTCTTGGCCTCCCCACCGCCTCCACGAGGGCAGCTGTTTCCAGTCTTCTTTCGGAGCCTGAGGCCGCTGCTCTGTCTCTTTCAGTGGATAACCAGCCTCCTGTTTAAGGAGAACAAGTCAGTCTGGGTATGGCCTCAGCTTCTGTCCTCTTAGCAGCCAAACCTCCTTGTCCGTGTACCTCACTTTCCCCACTCCTTTCCCACAGATCTGCTCCCTCCCATCTCCTTGCTCATCCCGTCCCCTGCTGCCTCTTCTGGGACCTCACCCACTGGGACCCCCATCAATCATCTTTTTGTGCTTTTGTTTTCAATCTCTTCTGCCACTAAAGTCAAGGCTGCCTCCTCTTGGAAGGAAGGGAAGGGAAGGAACAATAACATCGATTAAAAAAAAAAGAACAAAAACCTCGTCTGGGGACTTCCCTTGTGGTCCAGTGGCAATCTGCCTTGCAATTCAGGAAACTCGGGTGGGGAACTAAGATTCCAGGGCTAAGAACGCAGCAACGAAGCCCGTGAGCCTCAACTGCTGAGTCCGTGTGCCATACCTAGAGAGTCCATAAACTACAAGAAAAGATCTCGCGTGACCCAGTGAAGATCCACGTGCCTCACCTAAGACCCAGTGTAGCCAAATAAATAAATATTTTTTAAAAGCCGTGTCTGAACCCATCTTCTCCAACACCACAGTTCAAAAGCATCAGTTCTTCAGTACTCAGCTTTCTTTATAGTCCAACTTTCACATCCATACATGACTACTGGAAAAATCATCGCCTTGACTAGATGGACCTATGTTGACAAAGCAATGTCTCTGCTCTTTAATATGCTGTCTAGGTTGGTCATAACTTTCCTTCATAGGAGCAAGCATCTTTTAATTTCATGGCTGCAGTCACCATCCACAGTGATTTTGGAGCCCAGAAAAATAATGTTTGCCACTGTTTCCACATCTATTTGCCATGAAGTGATGGGACCAGATGCCATGATCTTCATTTTCTGAATGTTGAGCTTTAAACCAACTTTTTCACTCTCCTGTTTCACTTTCATCAAGAGGCTCTTTAGTTCTTCTTCACTTTCTGCCATAAGGGTGGTGTCATCTGCATATCTGAGGTTATTGATATTTCTCCCAGCAATCTTGATTCTAGCTTGTGCTTCCTCCAGCCCAACGTTTCTCATGATGTACTCTGCATATAAGTTAAATAAGCAGGGTGACAATATACAGCCTTGATGTACTCCTTTTCCAGTTTGTACTTATTGTAGATATAGGTACTCCTTTACCTATTTCCAAGGTAAACTGGAAGAGGTTAAACAGGAGATAGCAAGAGTGAACATCAACAGTTTAGGAATCAGTGAACTAAAATGTACTGGGATGGGCAAATTTAATTCAGATGACCATTAAATCTACTACTGTGGGCAAGATTCCCTTAGAAGAAACGGAGTAGCCCTCATATTCAACAAAAGAGTCTGAAATGCGGTACTTGGGGGCAATCTCAAAAAAGACAGAATGATCTCTGTTCACTTCCAAGGCAAACCGCTCAATATCACAGTAATTCAAGTCTATGCCCCAACCACTAACTCCGAAGAAGCTGAAGTTGAACGGTTCTATGATGACCTACAAGACCGTCTAGAAGTAACACCAAAATAAATGTCTTTTTCATCACAGGGGACTAGAATGCAAAAGTAGGTGAGTTTGGCCTTAGAGTACAGAATGAAGCTGTTCAAATGCTAACAGAGTTTTGTCAAGAGAAGACACTGGTCGTAACACCCTCTCCCAACAACACAAGAGATGACTCTACACATGTATATCACCATCAGTACTGACATCAGATTGATTATATTCCTTGCACCAAAGATGGAGAAGCTCTATACAACATGATGTACTCTGCATATAAGTTGAATAAGCAGGGTGACAATATACAGCCTTGATGTACTCCTTTTCCAATTTGTACTTATTGTAGATATAGGTACTCCTTTACCTATTTCCAAGGTAAACTAGAAGAGGTTAAACAGGAGATAGCAAGAGTGAACATCAACATTTTAGGAATCAGTGAACTAAAATGTACTGGGATGGGCAAATTTAATTCAGATAACCATTATATCTACTACTGTGGGCAAGATTCCCTTAGAAGAAATGGAGTAGCCCTCATATTCAACAAAAGAGTCTGAAATGTGGTACTTGGGGGCAATCTCAAAAAGGACAGAATGATCTCTGTTCACTTCCAAGGCAAACCGTTCAATATCACAGTAATTCAAGTCTATGCCCCAACCACTAACTCTGAAGAAGCTGAAGTTGAACGGTTCTATGATGACCTACAGGACCTTCTCGAAGTAACACCAAAATAAATGTCTTTTTCATCACAGGGGACTAGAATGCAAAAGTAGGTGAGTCTGGCCTTAGAGTACAGAATGAAGCTGTTCAAATGCTAACAGAGTTTTGTCAAGAGAAGGCACTGGTCGTAGCACCCTCTCCCAACAACACAAGAGATGACTCTACACATGTATATCACCATCAGTACTGACATCAGATTGATTATATTCCTTGCACCAAAGATGGAGAAGCTCTANCTGGCCTTAGAGTACAGAATGAAGCTGTTCAAATGCTAACAGAGTTTTGTCAAGAGAAGGCACTGGTCGTAGCACCCTCTCCCAACAACACAAGAGATGACTCTACACATGTATATCACCATCAGTACTGACATCAGATTGATTATATTCCTTGCACCAAAGATGGAGAAGCTCTATACAGTCAGCAAAAACAAGACCGGGAGCTGACTGTGGCTCAGATCATGAACTCCTTATTGCAAAATTCAGACTGAAATTGAAGAAAGTAGGGAAAACCACTTGAACATTCAAGTATGACCTAAATGAAATCCCTTATGATTATACAGTGGAAGTGAGAAATAGATTCAAAGGATTAGATCTTATAGACAGAGTCCTGAAGAACTATGGATGGAAGTTTGTGGCATTGTACAGGAGGAAGTGATCAAGACCATCCCCAAGAAAAAGAAATGCAAAAAGGTAAAACGGTTGTCTGAGGAGGCCTTACAAACAGCTGAGAAAAGAAGAGAAGCTAAAGGCAAAGGAGAAAAGGAAAGATATACCTGTGACATGGGTACTATATAGTATCACCCTGAATTCACTGCTGAGGCAAATAATCTCCCCCAAGGCCCCATGACTAATAAGTGACTGAGCTGGGATTTGAACCCCAACACTATGACTCCAGAGTCTGTACTCTTCAACCTCACTGTGAGTGTAAGCCTCTCATGCATTTGCACAAGTTTTTCTCTGGATTAGATAACTGGAAATGGAAAAATTTGACACACACTTCAAAGTAGCCCTCTAAAACTAGTTGTACCAATGGACATTTCCACAGAGTTTGAGAGTACCATTTCCTCTGAAACCCTGATAATGCTGGATTTAATCAGGTTTACCAATTTTTGACAAATTGAAGGGTAAATAAAAAATGTCTTTATTTGGCTCTCTCATTAGAATGCTGGTTTGGCTAGCGTGGTACATAATTCTAGGCTCAGAATGATTTTCTTCCAAGTTTTGAAATTATTACTTCCTTGCTGTTGAGCATTCAGTTACCTTCGGGAAGTCTGAAAGCCAATCTCATTTTTGTTCCTTGTAGAAAACCTGTTTTTCTTCTCTGAATTCCTTTAGGATTTTCTCTTTGTTTCCTTGGCTCTGAAACTGCCTTATTTGTCTAAGTAAGGATGTTTAAAATTTTACCGTGCCTGACTCAATAATAGTCTGGCTTTTGCTTTCAATTTCTTCTGAATGATTCAAGGACTTAAGAGACACTTGTACAGCTAACTGGGTATAGACTTTTTCTAGATTCTTGAAATTTTTTCCACACTGTAATTTCTCATTCATACCAAAGTCAGTATCTTTTTTCAAAAACTAACTCACTTTAATCACACCTTTCCAAAGCATTGATTTCAGTGTTTTAGAAATATTAACTCTTTACATAAACATATTTTATTGATTTACATAATATTTTATTATTTTTACTTATAATATTAAGTACAAGTGGCATAATTAGGTTTAGGAGGAGACCCAGCTGACCTGTTGATAAGTGTACAGTTTATGTTTTTGGAGCAGAAGTGCAAAGACAGGCTAAGGAACAGTCACCACACATCACAAGCCTGCAATGTGCTGTGGGAGTCAGACATTGTGCCTGACACAGCTGACGGAGGCCCTGGGTTAACCCGGCCAGGTGGCAAGGCCATTGTTCCAAAACTTTGCTGCACAAGAGAATCACCTGTGTAGCCTTCCAGTGAATCCCAATGCCCATGCCATTCTCCAGACTGGTTAAATTAGAAAGCCTGGGAGTAGGAGCCAGGCGTCCATATTTTGTAAATACCCCAGGGTGATTCTGATGTGCAGCCAAGTTTGGAAGCCACTGAGTTATGGGAAAGTGAGTTAAAAGAGTAAACTATAACTGTAAAAGTTAGCTCTGGATTTTCATCTTAGATTGAGTTTTAATTTTCTATGAGATCTTGAGTGATTTGTTTAACATCTGTGAACCTCAGTTTCCTCATCTATAAAACAGAGCCAATTCTTGCCCTATCAGATTATTGTAGGAATTAAATGTTTTAGGGAAAATTTAGTATATCCTGGCTCCATGAACATGAGTTGGAAGAATCACTTGAGAGTGGGGTTAATTAGTATATTGCTTCCTGTGGGAGAGTAAGGCACATGGGTAATTTCAATTTGTCAAAGTCTAGACTTGAAATATACATATTCAAATATAAACAGTCTCAAGACAGACTGGGTTATGTTCCTATACCTTGCAGCTCTGACCTCAAAAATCTGAAAAGTCCATGAGGAATCTGCTTCTTACCTGCTATTAATTATCACCTATTATTCATTGACTCTAGAACTACTTTCTCTCCAACCATGGGAATTCTTGGTAATAGCCGATGGCCTGTGCTCACTCACTGTGTATCATTCCGGATTCAGCACTGTGTGTGAAGTTCAGAATTCTGTGACTACTGAAACTCCGGTGGTTACAGAGCAAAGTTGATTTTACATTGTTTAAAATATGACTCTCATTTTGAGTCATGCAGGTATAATTACAGGTATTTTAAAATATTACTCTTTAGCACAGTCTAAACTATGCTTTTGTTCTCTGTTCTATTTTACTACATATACATTACGAATTTTATTCCATTACATCAAATGGACTGTTAGAGTCTGAAAGTCCAAATTGGTCCCTGCCCTTTAATCTGCAGAGTGCATGAAATATCTGAGCTTCTTCTGTCTATATAATTAGGTTGCAAAACAGATGATATTTTGCTTTAAAAATTAATAATTTCCCTTGCCCTCTGCCAGTGGCTTGATCCTGCATAATACAAAATAGCATTAAAGAAAAATAATGTATTATATCTTTCCTATTAAGGATTTTTATTGGAGATAGTTGGAGATAAACAAAATATAACATTCTTAATGTGGAAAGTTTTTTGCCACAAGTGTACCAGAGTCACTGGAGAACCTGAATTGAAATTTTATGTTTTCTATAAACCTTCATCACCTTTTATGTTAGTGCTAGATGTAAAGTTGAGATGGGATGAGCAGAGACAAGGCTGGGGTCAGGACAGTGGTTCCTGGATGTTTTCCTTGCTCTCCTGCATCAGACTTCTCTCTACTTTTTCAAGTCTTTATTAATTTTTCTCAGGTATGTTTTGTAGTTTTCAGTGCATGTATCTTTTGTCAGATTTATCTGTAAGTATTAATATTTTGATGTTACTGTAAAAGGTATTTTTAAATTTCAATTTCTAGTTGTTTGGCACTACAGTTTAGAAATACAGTTATCTCGATCCATGAACCTAGTATTCCACAACTTACTAAACTCAATTATTAGTTCTAGTTGGTTTTTTTTTTTTGTGGTGTCTGTTAGATTTTCTACATAGATAATCATGTAATCTGTCAAGAAAGACAGTTTAACTTATTTCTTTCCAATCTGGATACATTTTATTTCATTTTCTTGCCTGTTGCTCTGGTTAGAAAGTGAAAGTGAAGTTGCTCAGTTGTGTCCGACTTTTTGCTACCCATGGTCTGTAGCCCACGAAGCTCCTGCATCCATGGGATTCTCCAGGCAAGAATACTGGAGCAGGTTGCCATTTCCTTCTCCAGGGGATCTTCCTGACCCAGGGATCGAACCCAGGTCTCCCACATTGCAGGCAGACACTTTAACCTCTGCACCACCAGGGAAGCCCTCCCATATAATGTTAAATAGAAAGAGTGAACATCCTTGTCTTGTTTTTGGTCTTGGAAAGCTTTAGTCTTTTACTATTAAGAATGCTATTATCTGCAGGTTTTTCCTAGACACTTTTTATCAAACTGAGAATATCACCTTTGATTTCTATTTTGCCAACCATTTTTATCAGTAATGGATTTTGGAGTTTGTTAAATGCTTTGTCTGCATCTACTGAGAGAATCTTTTTCTTCTTAGTCTGCTAATATGGTGAATTATAATGATAGATGAATTTTTTGTTAACCAACCCTGCATTCCTTGGATTAATTTATTTATTAAATCATTAATTAATTTATTTGTGGTATAAAAATCCTTTTAATATGTTCCTAGCTATGATTTTCTAGTATGACTCACTAGTATCATGAGGGATAATTGGTCTTCAACTTTTTTCTTGGGATAGCTTTGTTTTTGCTATCAGGGTAATCCTGGTCTCAAAGAATTAACTGGGATGTAGTCTCTGCTATCTGGGGCTTCCCAGGTCACACTAGTAGTAGAGAACGCTCCTGCCAATGCAGGAGATGTAAGAGACACAGGTTCGATCCCTGGGTCAGGAAGATCCCCTGGAGGAGGAAATAACAACCTACTCCAGTATCCTTGCCTGGAGAAAACCAAGGACAGAGGAGCTTGGCAGGCTTCAGTCCTTGAGGTCGCAAAGTGTTGGACACGACTGAAGTGACTTAGCACACATGCACTCTCCTATTTGACTTTCAGGAAAAATTTGTGTAAAATTGATATTATTTCTTCCTGTAAAGTTTGGTAGAACTCACCAGTGTGGTTAAGTACACTACTTTCTCTGTAGAAAGGTTGTTAACTACAGATTCTATTTCTTTAATGGATGTAGGGTTAGTCACATTATCTACTACTTCTTGAGGGAGCTCTGGTACTTTGTATCTATCGAGAAATGTGTTCATTCTTCCAAGTTGTGCTAACTTCCTGGCATCATATTTCTTTATTATCCTTTTTTTATTTGTAGAAACTGTAGTGAGGCTGCTGCTGCTAAGTCACTTCAGTCGTGTCCGACTCTGTGTGACCCCATAGACGGCAGCCCACCAGGCTCCCCCATCCCTGGGATTCTCCAGGCAAGAGTACTGGAGCGGGTTGCCATTTCCTTCTCCAGTGCATGAAAGAGAAAAGTGAAAGTGAAGTCGCTCAGTCTGTCCGACTGTTAGCGACCCCATGGACTGCGGCCCACCAGGCTACTCCGTCCATGGGATTTTCCAGGCAAGAGTACTGGGGTGTGGTGCCATTGCTTTCCCCGATCAGTCACGCTAGAGAAATATTAATTTTATTGACCTTAAAGAATCCAATTTAGATGGTATTGATTTTTCTCTATTGTTCTTTAAATTTTATATTTCCTTGATTTCTGATTTTATATTAATTATTTCCTTTCTGCTAGTTAGTCTTTAATTTGCTCATCTTTTTCTAGTTTATTAAAGTGGAAGCTGAGGTACCTGATTGGAGACCTCTGTTGTTTTCTGAGATAGGCACTTAGTGGGGTCTTCTGACAATAGAAGCGTCTTACTAATTTGGGTATGTTGTTTTCATTTTCATTCACTTAAAAACACTTCCTAATTTCCATTTTGGTTTCTTCTTTGACCCTAAGTTATTTGGAGCTGTGTTGTTGAGTTTAGGGATTTTCCAGGTATCTTTCTGGATTGACTTCGAATTTAACTCTAGTGTGTCAGAGTGTAGTTGGAATGATGTGAAGCCTTTATGTATGCCAAAACCAATACAGTACTGTAAAGTAAAGTAAAAATAAAAATTAAAAAAAATAAAATAAAATAAAATTTACTTAGACTTGTTTCATGTACCAGAATATGGTCTATCTTGGTAAATATTTTGTGTGCAATTCAAAAGAAAGTATATTCTCCTGTTCTTGGGTTGAATGTCCTGTAAATGTCAGGTAGAATGAATTGATAGTTGTTCAAATCTTCTATATCCTTACTGGTTTTCTGTCTACTTGTTATATCAGTTATTGATATAACTTTTCTGTTATATCAGTTATTGAGAAAGGGGTATTTGAAATCTCCAACGATGAGTCTGGAGTTTTCTGTTCATTCTTGCAATTCTATCAGATTTTACTTCATATGTTTCAACTTCCATTATCAAAGCATAAACATTTTTGATTGTTCTGGCCTCCTGGTGAATTTTATCCTTTATCATTATAAAATATCTCGCTTTCCCTCTAGTAACATTTTTGTCTCAAGTCTCCTTTGTTTAATATTGTTGTAACTGCCTCAGTTTTTCTTACGGCAACTGTTTGCATGGTATAGCCTTTTCCATACTTACATTTGCAACCTATTGTTTCTTTATATTTGAAGTGCACTTCCCATAGCAGCATGTAGAAGAGTCTTGCTTTTTATCAAATCCAACAATATCGACTTTTAATAAGGATATTCAGACTGCTTCATTTAAGGGGATAATTCATATGGTGTGGCCCAAAGTATTATTTTCCTGTATGTTTTCTATTCAACCCATCTGTCCTTTGTTCTCCTTTTTATTTTATTTGCTTTCTTTTGAACTTATTGAACATTTTAATATTCTCCACTTAATATTCTTTGCTGGGTTTTTAGCTCTAAATCTTTGTTATTTAGTGATTGCTGAAGGATTTACTGTATACATCTTTAAGTTATCACAGTCTGCTTTTAAGTGATATTATACCACTTCATGTCTAGAATAAGAACCTTACAGTAGAGTATTTTCATTTCTCCACTCCTAAATGTCAGTCCATGGGGTCGCTAACAGTCGGACAGACTGAGCGACTTCACTTTCACTTTTCTCTTTCATGCATTGGAGAAGGAAATGGCAACCCACTCCAGTATTCTTGCCTGGAGAATCCCAGGGATGGGGGAGCCTGGTGGGCTGCCGTCTATGGGGTCACACAGAGTCGGACACGA